>CM038679.1:512961933-513325051 GCA_021605205.1 Aegilops longissima
AATTCATAGGCATTTCTTGGCGTCTACTAATATTACCAATTCTTTGACATTCATCACAAGATAAAACAAACTTACGGGCATTCTTGAAGAGAGTAGGCCAATAAAAACCGGATTGCAATACCTTATGTGCAGTTCTATCTACAGCGTGGTGTCCTCCATAAGCTTCGGAGTGACACTTGCGAAGGATCTATTCCTGTTCATGCTCAGGTACACAACGTCTAATAACACCATCTACTCCTTAATAAAGATGTGGGTCATCCCAAAAGTAATGCCGCTAATCATAGAAAAACTTTTAATTTTGTTGGTATGTGAAGCTAGGTGGTATAAATTTAGCAACAATATAATTAGCATAATCAGCATACCATGGAGTGCTACGAGAAGTGCTTATGACATTTAATTGTTCATTAGGAAAGCTATCATCAAAAGGTAGTGGGTCATCAAGAACATTCTCTAACCTAGATAAGTTATCTGCAATGGGGTTCTCAGCTCCTTTTCTATCAACAATATGCAAATCAAATTCTTGCAGCAAGAGAACCCATCTAATAAGTCTATGTTTTGCATCTTTCTTTTCCATAAGATATTTAATAGCAGCATGATCAGTGTGAATAGTTACTTTAGAATCAACAATATAGGGTCTGAATTTATCACAAGCAAATACAACTGCTAAAAGTTCCTTTTCGGTAGTAGCATAATTTCTTTGATGTCGGCGTTCTAGGAACGGGGGTCCCCAGACTTGCCTGCCTGCGGCCTGCGGCGTGGCTCAAAGGAGGCCTAGGACAGCCCATCTTCATCAACACAAGCTCAAGACCCCATGAGAACCAAGCCTCATGAGGCGGATGACAAGGAGCTTCCTCGAGCCTGACCTCGTTAGGCTGGCTCATGAGGAGGCGGAGAGTTCAAGCGGGGTACCTCGTGAGGTGCCCATGGCATAAACCATGACGACCAAGAGGCGCCCGATCAGGCGCCCGGCCAGCTGGCGTCCTCCTTTCCTCTTTGGTGCAAAGGAGCAAGCGCAAGCGAGAGCATCAAGCAAAGGCATCCGTTTGATGCAACAAGACCAAGACCAGCCCCAGCGGTGGAAGGAGTCATCATGGAGCCCAGCGAGGCGTCATCACGAGCCTTTGGTAGGAGAGGACCAACTTTAGTCGGGATAAGTGTACCCGCTGTTCCCCTTCAAAATGGCCAATTGTTGGCGCCCTTCCGCTCAATATTTGGGAAGAGGCCGGGGCCTTCGTCTATATAAGTATAGTAGAGCTAGCCACCATAGTAGGGGTGGGCATTGGAATCGAGAGAGAGAGATAGGGACCCGATCCTCAAGCTAGGCGGCGGAACACCACCTAGCAGTTCATCACACCCACCAGAGCAGACCCTCGCGAGGCTGTTCTTCCTATCTTATTCCTCATCAGCCCAGAGGCAATCCACCACACCACGAACTAGAGTAGGGTATTACACCACAGCGGTGGCGAACTAGTATAAATCACGTGTCTCTTGTCTTTGTTCTTTCTAGTAGTTTAGGTCCCTGCGATTGGCGAGTGCGAGGCGGTGGAGGATTGGATCTCCAGCGCACACCCGAGTTGAACCTTAAGTCTGCCGGAACCCGAAATCCGACATTTAGCGCGCCCGGTAAAGTGCACCGAATCTGCCTTTCGTCGCCTCGTTCTTCCCGACCACCGCAACCATATCGGCGCTTCGTCGGGCCAGCGCGGCGCCGACCGCCCTCGCCTCCCATATCGCCCAGGCGGCTCCGTCGGTGGCGTCCTCGTCATTCCCGTCGCTTTGCCGTCGCGCCGCCCGCCCGGCCGCGAAACGAGCAACAGCGTCGTCAGCACCCGTCCATGCGCGGGCGGCCGCCGCCCGCCGCCGCTCACCCGCTGGTTCTTCGTCGCGCGCGCCCAGCAGCGCTCGCGAAACCCGAGCTGCGCTCATAGCGGCCAGCGAGCTCCCTACGATACCGCCCGTCGGCAGCGTCTCGAAGAATGGCTCGACCGAGTCGCCGAGCTCATCCGCGCTGCGAGGTGACCCGCACCGTCCGTCTTGCTGCACCGCACCCGCCCAGTGGCGGATAAACTCCGGGTGCCTCGGCCGCCTCCTCCTCAAGGCGGCGCCACAGCCCCAAAACCGCGGCCTGGCGGAACCCGTTCCGCCCGAGCGCCCGGCAGCAACAAGCGAGCTGTCAAGAAGTCCCTCGCCGCAGAAGCCGCCCGGCGCTCCCGCTCCGGCACGTCAAGACCTGTGCTGCCCCGGCCAGCGGCGTGGGGAGGCCCACAAGACCAAGCCCTCTGTCGTCAGAGGCCCCAGCGCCCACGGCAGGCTGCCGCGCCTTCACCTCCGAGCTGCGCAGCGTCGCGTAGCCCGCCAAGTTCAAGTCAGACCTGCCTCCGCGTGCGGCAGCACGGTGACCCTAAGGAGTTCCTCCAGCTCTGAGCTGGGCATCGAAGCTGCCAGCGGGGATGAAAAGGTCATGGCGAACTGGTTTCCCATGGCGCTCAGGGCAGGGGCCCTTTTGGCTCTGAACTGGCCCCGAGCGATCTCTTCTGGGCGAGATGCATACCGCTTCGCCGCCAACTTCCGGTACTCGCGACCGGCCACCGCCGTGGCGACATCGCCGAATCAAGTAGCAGCGAAACCCGCAAAAGTACATCAGCGCTTCAACAACGCGCCTCAAGATCCCGAGGGTAGCGGAGGAGGCCATCATCTCTGCCTTCTCCGGCGGCGTCTGCGACGTCAAGATGAAGGAGGCTGGCGATGCATGAAGATCTGTGCACCTCCTGGAGCTGTTCAACTTGGCGACCAAGTGCGCCCGGCTGAGGAGGCGCCTCTCCTCCTCGAGCTGCTGCGCGGATCGAAGAAGAAGTCCAAGGCCAGGGCGTGAAGCGCAAAGGGGCTGCCGTGCTCGCGGCGAACCGGACACCAAGCAAGCGGAGATCAGCCCGAGTCCTCCAAGGGCAGCGGTGCTGCGTGTACCCGACCTCCACACCCACAACACCAATGAATGTCAAGAGCTCCGGGCGTGCTGAGGAAGGGTCGGCGGGCGCCCGGCGCAGCGGCCGGGCTCTGACGAGAGGAGGAAGGAATGCGGGGGCTGGGAAGACCGCGGCCAGCGCCAAAGGTGGCGCGACCAACCTCGCGAGGACGCTGGCAAGACCCACCTCGCGAGGGGCTGGAGGATCAGCCTCGTGAGGATCGCCCGCAAAGGGCAGGCCTCCCTCCGCTGCCACCGCCACCAAGGAGAATCGAAGACCGTCATCAGGACGAGGGGGCTGGGGGCTTCGGGAAGCGCGTGCGATCGCTTTGCATCTGGGTGGAGCACAAGCCCGACCTCTCGGCACATCTTCAAGCGGTTCGCCCGTGAAGTGAATGCAGTCCTCCCCAAGCTCGAGTCCACGCGCCCTCTCGGTGGTGGCGTGCGCAATCATGTTCAGCTCGGCGGCTCGGCTCAAGTCTTGCCAACCACGGTCGGAGTTCTCCGATGCTTTGCTCCCCAATCATCGGCAATGTGCTAGTCACCAAGACCCTCATCGGCGGCGGGCGGGGCTCAACGTCTGTCCGTGGAGACATTCAACAATCTTCAAGTGCCTTACGATCGGCTTGACCAACCAAGCCTTTCTCGGAGTCACCTCGGCTCCACGGTCCCGATCGGGCAGGTCCGCCTTCCTGTCACCTTCGGGGCCCGCGACCTTCCACACGAGCTCGCCGACTTGGCGTCGCCCACATTACGCTGCCATTACAGCGCCATCCTCGGGTAACCAGCGTTGGCCAAATTCATGGCCGTAACCCACCACGGCTACGCGTCCTCAAGATGCCGAAGCGGCGGAGTCATCATGGTGCCTGTGAAGAGAGAGGCGCGATGTGCTCCACAGGCGAGCTTTTGAGCCGCATCATTGGAAGACCTAGACCACGGCAGCATGAGGGCCTCCGAGGCCGCACCCAACAAGAAGAAGACATCGACCGGCCCGGCTCTTCAAGAGACAGGCCCCTCAGGGTCCGCACCGGGCCAAGGGAGCCTCCTTCCATCGCATAGGAAAGCGCGCCCGCCGCCCTCCTCAGGCAGGGCTCGGGGGCTCTCCCCTAGAGGGCCGCCGACCTCGCCAAGGTCTCGAGGGCGCTTGGGCACTGCGTGGAGGCATGTTTGAAGCACGTTTCCCATAAGGAGAGCAAGACCAGGAGGGCAGAACCCTCAAGAGTTCATCAGCAAGGCCATTCAGGAGCTCTGAGAGTCAAGGGTCATGAGGGCAGCCCGCTTACCGTTGTGGCCCCCATCCAGGCGAGGATGGTGGGCTGCAGCGTCTGCATCGGCATACCAGGGCTCAGCCGAGCCGCATCTCAAGCGCCTCGGCCCTCGCGAGTGGGGCGTTGCAGTCCGCCCCCTGACTACGTCGCATGCCTTATGGCTGCCAAGCAGCGGCTGCTGCGTGCCAACTCCTCATGAGGACCATCTGGAGGCTCAAGAGGTCGATCCGCCGCAGCCTGGCGGAGATGGAGATGGCCCCTAAGGGCGCCCGGCGCCTCGAGCCTCCGAGGCCCCGGGCACAGGGGCTCGTGAGGATCGCTCCTGCAGCCACAGTCTGCTACATCAACAACCCTTCATCCCCAACATCACCGGTGACATCTTTAAGTTTTATTTCCGGTGGGAGTGCCTTGAGGCGCATTATTCCCGGGCAGCGTGGGTCCGTCCTGCGGCATGTATCCCTTTATTTCATGTCTTTAGCTTATCACTGTGGGCGCCCCTCGGGCTGCATCATCCCCAAGCCGCTCGGGCCAGTCCAGTGACATGTATCCTCTTGCATTTTCCTTAGGATTATGCCCTCGCTCCACCTTGTTTGTTATTTGGTGCCTTTTCTGGGTGGCGAGAATCTTGCACGTTAAAGGGGGTGCATGAGCATCGCGACTCAGGGCTCCTACCGGCTCTCCGGCCCTCACCCTCTGGTCTTGTCCATGGCATCACGACCTGGCTTGCCAGAGACGGCTGAGACCAGCCTTAGAGCCGGGACCGAGGGCGTGGGAGTTTAGTCATCTAACCCAGCTTGCGTTAAAGGGGGGTGCACGAGCATCGCGACTCGGGGCTCTGGCTCTCCGTCCCTCACCCTCTGGTCTTGTCCATGGCATCGCGACACGGCTTGCCCGGCGGCGGTGAGACCAGCCGAGCCGGACCGGGGCGTGGAGTTGCGGCGTCGACCCGGCTTGCGCCGCGTTATAGGGGTGCACGAGCATCGCGACTCGGGGCTCCTACCGGCTCTCCGGCCCTCACCTCTGGTCTTGTCCATGGCATCCATAACCTGGCTTGGCTGACAGGTGAGACCAGCCGAGGCCGGGACCGAGGATGTAGAGTTCGTCATCTAATCCAGCTTGCGCGTTAAAGGGGGGGTGCCTGAGCATCGCGACTCAGGGCTCCTACCGGCTCTCCGGCCCTCACCCTCTGGTCTTGTCCATGGCATTGCGACCTGGCTTGCCAGCGATGGCTGAGACCAACCGAGCCGGGACCGAGGCGTGAAACACCGGCATCGACCAAATTACAGGAACACACTCGAAGATAAGGCCCGAGCAGCGCAACCCGCCTTGAGGTAGGGCCTCGTGAGTCCAGCGGCTCACGGGTGCCCAGATACACCTCGTCCAGCCCTACCATGCCAGCCACGTGTCGGGGTGGGGCTGTATCGCCCCAGGGCTCCTCCGGGCCCCCTCCACGTTCAGTGGAAGCACCATGCTCCTTGTTGGTGGCGACACTGCCGAGGCGGCTATGCCCGTATGCATGCAGGCGCTATGCTCCGCTGGTGATAAACAAGCGAGGTGGCCTCGGGTCGCATCAACCTCGGGGAGCCAGGCTCGATGTGCGGCCTCGTCGCGCGCCTCCCCTCGGGGGCGCCCAGCGAGGCTGGGCTGGGCAGGGGCTGCGCTGGAGTCACGCCAGACGCCGCCACCCAGCCGAGCCCCTCGGGCCTGGTTCGTCGCCGTCACTCCCGGCGGGCGAGTAAGCATGCCGTTTGAGCTTCAAGGGGACTCTGAGCATCGCGACTCGGGAGCCTAGCTGGTCACGTAGCCCCTCACCCCTTAGTTACGAAGGCTAGCGGCGGTTGAGGTATCTTGTGGGGCAGGCTCTGCAGGCGTAGAGCGGTGGATCCGCGCGTCTCACCTCCCTACTTGCTGTTAAATGCGCCAAGGGGACTCTGAGTGTCGCGACTCAGGAGCCTAACTTGTCACATAGCCTCTCACTCCTTGGTCCCGTCCTGGTTTCGGTCGGGGCTAATGGCGGCTGAGGTATCTTGTGGGGCGGGCTCTGCGGCGTAGAACATAAGCAAGTAGGAAGCACAAATTTCAAGGAATTCAAAAGCAAATATTACAGTCCACGCTGTTATCATAATACCAAGCGCAAGTTTAAGCGCCTCCCGAGGCATGATACATGTCAGGAATTAAAAGCAAGGCAGGAGCCTGGCAGGTCACTTGTCGGCGGTGGAGCAGCGGAGTGGGCTCGCCTCGTGAAGCAGCGGGGCGGCAGCGCCTCACTCCCGGCTTGGTGCTGAAGGCCGGAACTTCCCAGCAGAGCCTCCAGCGCGACCCTTCACAACCTCGGCAGCGGCAGCTACATGCTCGCCGCTTGCCGGCTCAGCGAGATGTCCATGTCGGCCTGGGATCGCGAAGATAGATGTGGGTGAGGATCTGCGTCGGTGCGCGAAGACAAGACCGCGCCTCGGCCTCGACCATGGGGCCAAGACCAAGGGAGACATCCTCAAAACACGAATCAGGAAGGAAGCAGCTTGGCGGTGCCGTCCTGCGCCCGGCGATGGGCTCTCGAGCCGCTATCATAAAGCTCCCTCAACAAGGCACGGGCCTTCACCTCCATATCCATGAAGGCCACGCGATCTTGGCAGAACCAGCGCCTTGGCGTCTAGCTCGACCTTCCTTGCCTCCGGTTCCTGCTCCAGCGCGCCTAAGCGATCACGGCGCTTCTTGACTTGGCCTCCTGGTCGCCAGCGGCGCCTCGCGAGCCTTCATGCTTTCCTCCTGCTCTGGCGGGCGGGCCTCCTCGGCAAGCTGGTTCTGCAGGCCCTTCAGCTCGCCCTCCGGCGTCTCACAGCGACCTTGGATCTTGGCTGCCTCCCCGAGGCAGCATCGCGAGCTACCGCCGCCTCACGAACAGCCTGCTTCTCCTCGTCATAAGCCGTCGAGGCCTGGACCAGCGCCGCCCGAATCGAAGCATGTCGGCGAATCAGCCAGAGGCCAGCTCAAGCGCCCGGCCACTGGCGAGGTCGCGCCCGGAAGATCCTACATGGCCGGTCCAATTCAGCGGCAGCACGATCTAGGACAGTGGGAGGAGTCGGAGAAACAACAGTTGGTGGAGTAGGAGGAGATGGGGGCGGCGTAGCCACTGCGCCTCAAGGCGGAACCAGCGGCGCCACGACAACAGCGGAGGCAGCGCCAAGCAAGGGCACCTCGGGAGTTGCACAGGCCAAGGGGCTGAGCTCACCCAGTGAGCTCGGCCGAGGCCTCGCGAGGCGCCCGGGCGAGGAGAGGCACTGGCGTCGAGGATCATCTTCCTTTTACCGGGCGATGGCACCGTCACGGATGGAGCCTCGAGGCCCCCTTGACTTCTTCGCCCATGGCGCCCGGCTGGCCGAAGAACATGGACATCGAGATCTCGTCAGCGAGCAATAATCAAGGCGGAAGCGAGGCACTTACAGGTGCGTGGCTGGTGGACTCGAGCAGCCTCCGACCATACTTGAAGCCGAGAGCGGCTGCGGGGATCAGCTTCAAGGGATCGGGGGCGGGCGCGTCTGCGGATCGCCCGGGGCGGAGGCGGACCCGCGAGGACCAGCCAGTCCGGTCCTTCTTCCGGGATCGAGGCAGGCCACGCCTCCCTGCTCACCCCTCATCCTCGTCGTCGTCGCTCTCGGGAGGCGGAGAGCGGGGCCTGCGCCGCGAGGGCCCTCGACTCGCCCCGATCAACCCCCTCTCTGGCTCTTTTCCTCCACCTCTTCACGGAGTCGGAAGAGACCGTCCACCAGTCCTCCGGGCCTCCACGGGCACAGGCCCGTCCCCATCGAGCAGGAATGGCCCCCACTACCTGCTCCCAATCCTCACGAAGGAACAAGGCGGCAGGCGCCCTCGAGTCTCGCCACATCGCCCCCGACCAAATCTTGGAGGACCGTCGCCCAGTCGCCGCTGGCGAGGGCCACGAGGCTCAGTGAGGCCTCCACGCCAGGCGAGTCTTGGCGGCGGAGCTAGTTGGTGCTCGAGAACTCCCTCGGCAGCGGCCTTGCAGTCAACCGCCCGCCGCCCTGCGTCGGCCGGCTTCAGATCTGCATCCATCTTCTCGGCACCGACTTGGCGGGGATCCCGAAGCTTCGCTCGGGACGGTCGTCGGAGCTCTCCAGCGAGCTCCGTGGGCAGGATCAGCCGTGGGTGGATCGCCCAGCATCCACAAGACCCACTTGCCCTGAAACCCTCAATCCGCTTCCCAGGGTTTGAAATGGCGATGGCTCCGCCCGTGTCTGTGGCTTCGCGCCTGTGGCGAACCACGGGAGGTTCGGAGGAAGAAGTAGTGGCGCAGCAAGGCCATCGAGGTTTCACCCCAACATGGGCCTCACAATAGTGGCGAAGATTGCGGAAGAAGGGCGGAGTTGGGATGAAGGTGCGAGCTTGGATGTTGTAGTGACGGAGGGCGGAGAAGAAGAACTCATAGAAGGAGGCACCGGACCAGCAATGATGGCGCTCATGAAGAAGCGGGTAGAAAGTACTCCCCGACCCTCACGCAGACGGAGGAGCGGCCTTGAGCACCGCCGTTCCATTGGCGCCCAGCGCCTCCGCCAACCAGCGCATCGAGCAAACTACGCCGCTGACACATTTAAGCGGGTCAAAGGCGGGAAGTACCGAGCTCGGCGGGGTTTGGCAGTAACCATGGTGGCTAGAACGCAGGCGGAGTGAATCTGAAGGTCTTGGAAGCAGGAGGAGAGGCGCAGAAAGGGGATCGGCAGCAAGCGGAGAAAGTAAAGGAGGCAAGGAAGATGCGCTCTATTATCAACCAGCAGCGGTTGCGAGGCTCCACGTCCAATCAACGCCATGGCGCCCGAACATGATGTTAGGGCCTGACGCCGCACTTGCCCTTCGCCTCTCTGCTCGGCCAAGTTGGGCGCGCCCGTGGGCCGAGGGGCTCTGTCGGCGTTACAGGAAAGGGGTCCCAGGACTTGCACACTGCGGCTGCGGCGTGGCTCAAAGGAGGCCAGGACAGCCCATCTTCATCAACACAAGCTCAAGACCCCAGCGAGAATCAAGCCTCGCGTGGCGGACGACAAGTTGCTTCCTCGAGCCGCGGCCTCGTCGAGGATGGCTCAAGAGGATGCGGAGAGTTCAAGGCAGGGTACCTCGCGAGGTGCCCATGGCATAACCATGGCGACCAAGAGGCGCCCGATCGGGCTCGAGCCAGCAGCTCCTCCTTTCCTCTTTGGTGCAAAGGGAGCAAGCGCGGCGAGCATCAAGCAAAGGCATCCGTTTGATTGCAACAAGACCAGGACCAACCAGCGGTGGAAGGAGTCATCGTGGAGCCCAAGCGGGCGTCATCACTAGAAACCTTTGGCGGCGAGGACCAACTTTAGTCGAGGATAAGTGTACCCGTTGTTCCCCTTCAAAATGGCCAATTGTTGGCGCCCTTCCCTCAATATTTGGGAAGAGGCCGGGGCCTTCGTCTATATAAGTAGAGCTAGCCACCATAGTAGGGGTGGGCATTCAGAATCGAGAGAGAGATAGGGACCCGATCCTCAAGCTAGGCGTGAACACCACCTAGCAGTTCATCACACCCACCAGAACAGACCCTCGTGAGGTTGTTCTTCCTGTCTTATTCCTCATCAGCCCAAGAGGCAATCCACCACACCACAAACTAGAGTAGGGTATTACAGACTGCGGTGGCCCGAACTAGTATAAATCTCGTGTCTCTTGTGTTGTTCTTTCTAGTAGTTTAGGTCCCTGCGATTGGCGAGTGCGAGGCGGTGGAGGATTGGATCTCCTTGCACCCGAGTTAGAACCTTAAAGTGCAGCGGAACCCGAAATCCGACGGCATTGTCTAGAGTCTTACTAGCATAGTGGATAACATTTAATTTCTTATCAACTCTTTGCCCTAGAACAGCACCTACAGCAAAATCACTAGCATCACACATAATTTCAAAGGTAAATTCAGTCGGTGGCTGAACAACGGTCACGAGACTAATGCTTTCTTAAGTATTTCAAATGCTTCTACACAATTGAGGAGTCTGGATTAGGGGTATCAGGACAGCGGATGTATACAACGTTCGGACTATTGAGCGTGAAGATACAAGACTCAAGACTTGGCCCGTGTCCGGATGGGACTTTCCTTGGCGTGGAAGGCAAGCTTGGCGATCCGGATATTATATTTCCTTCCTTGTAACCGACTCCATGTAAACCTAGCCCTCTCCGGTGTCTATATAAACCGGGAGGTTGGTCCTAGAAGGCGATCACAATTACAATCATACCATCAAAGGCTATCTCTTAGGGTTTAGCCTCTATGATCTCGTGGTAGATCTACTCTTGTACTACCCATATCATCAATATTAATCAAGCGAGGAAGTAGGGTTTTACCTCCATCGAGAGGGCGAACACAGGTAAACATCTATGTCCCTTGCTTCCTGTTACCATCGGCCTTGACTCACGGATCGGGACCCCCTACCGAGATCCGCGGTTTGACACCGACATTGGTGCTTTCATTGAGAGTTCCTGCGTGCCGTCATTGTCGGGCTCGATGGCCCCTTCAATCATCATCAACGACAACATCCGGCGAGACTTTCCTCCCTGGACAGATCTTCGTGTTCGGCGGCCCCGCCTGCGAGCCAACTTCGCAGCCATCTGGAGCGAATCGATAGCTTCGCCCCAGCCACCAGTCAGGTTGAAACCTGAACTACGGCGGACATCGCGGAGACTTGATCTTCGATGGTTTTGGGCCTATGCGGAACACCGGACGATCCACAGCGAGCATGGCTTAGACCTTCCGTCGGACGAAGCTCGGGCATCATCCTCATCTGTCCCGGACCTAGATCCGGAGCAGATTGCGTTGCCCTAGGGCGGAGGATGGACCCGCCCCGGTCGCACACTCGCCGGCGGTGGAGCGAACATGGGCCTTACCTCTGCGGTGGCTGTGACTCGAATCCCGGATTCGTGTCACGGGCGTTAGTTCCGGTCTGCGCGCTCCGAGCCCGTCGGGCGGGATGAGCTCCGATAATGGAGTTCACCGCTGCGGATATCTTCGGCTTTTCGCCCTTTGGCGACATGCTGGACTCATTAAAGTCTCTCTCTTTGTCATGAGGCTCTTTGCCGAACTATGTCCGGCTTGAGTGGGAGGAAGGCGACAAAGGAATTTGTTGCCCACCCACCACCCACTTCATTGCCACGGTCGATGACTTAAGCGAGTCTTGAACCCGACTCTGAACACATCGACGGTATGGATGACGATGCAGGAGAAGAACATGAACCATCGCTCATTGGGCGGTGGACAGCCACCTCTTCTTATGATATATATATATGGTGGGCACTCCGAAGGAAACAAATGGTGATGAGGCAACGGAGGATAAAACCTCAGGGAAAAAAGCAAAGAATGGGTGTCTCGGCGCCACTCCAAGCCCGCCACACCAATACCGGCCGGAGGCGAAAAAAATCCGAATGGTGCGAAGAAGAATACAACCTGAACAGCCCGCCTTGAGAAGGCGAGCAGGAGGATGAGCAGGCCAGCCCGGATGAGCAGGCGGCGGGCGAATACCGGAGGAGGACAGATACATGCCCCCCTCGAAGGCGAGATTAGCCTCGGCAATGGCGAGTTGGCGTGCACGAGGATCCCGTAAGCGAGGCGCTTCAGCGTCGACATAGCCACTACGAGGAGCACTGAAAAAAGCGGCGGCAACTCCAAGCTGATCAAGACCTGCTCACGCAGACAGATGGACTGAAGTCACGGCAGCGAGGAATACGGACTCGAGCACCACCACGGCTGACCGGCCACCTCGTGGTCGGGATAAAGAAACATACCAGTCCGCATACCAGCCAACACCCCGCGCCAACATACTACGGCCGGGGCAACAAATCAGGACAGCCAAGATCAATCTATGGATCGCGGGGGCGCGCCTCGGTACGTGACGAGGACCGTCACGCCGGACACACCTTCAACAAGTCCGGCCAGCCGAATATAGCCATCCAGAGCAATTCGACCTGTGTAGCCACATGGCGGCACGGGTATTTATGCGCCCGGATCCGATCGCCCGGTGTACGCGGTTATTCGCCGTCGTTGCCATGTCATTTGCTTGCGTGTTGCACTTTGCCCGTCATCATATGCATTTCATATCATGTCATCATGTGCATTTCATTTTGCATACGTGTTCGTCTCATGCATCGAGCATTTTCCCGTTGTCCGTTTTGCAATCCGGCACTCCTATGTCTCCGGCGCCCCCCTTTACCTCTTTTAGGTATGCGGGTGTTAAGCGGTCTCGGAATGGACCGAGGTTTGTCAAGCGGCCTTGGTATAGCACCGATGAACCGCTGTCAAGTTTCGGATCATTTGGAGGTCGTTTGGTACTCAGCAGTTAGCAGGGTAACCGCAAAAGCCTCTTTGTTGCAGCCCAACTCCCTTTCTAAGTGGCCCAAAACCAGCAAACTCCCTCCATGCTCTCGGTCGTTCGATCACGATCGCGTGGCCAAAAACCGCACCTCATTTGGACTCTCTAGCTCCCTCTACCTATAAATATGTCCTCCCTCCATTTTTGCGGATGATTCCCCCCCCCGAAACCCTAGAACCGCCCCTCGTCCACCGGACGTGTCCATCCCCCGCCCGGACACCCGCGCCACCGCCCAGCCACTCCGGGCGTGCCACGTGGTGCCGCCGTCCTCCCCGCCGCCGCCGGCCGCCAGGCCAGGCAAACCCGCCGGGCCGCCCGCCGCGCCGCCGCGCCCATGGCCAGCCCGCGCCGCCCAGCGCGCCTCCCAGCGCCCGCCGCTGCTCGCCGCCCTTTGTCCTCCGGCGTGCGCCGCCGCGTGCTCCACCGCGCCGGGCGCGCCGCCGTCCGCCATGCCCGCCGTCGACCCGCCATCGCGGCGCCTCCCTCCACCGGCCGCGACCCCGTCGCCTCGCCCATCGCCTCCGCGACCGCCGCGCCAGCGACCGCCTTGATCCCGCCCGGCCGTCGCCACCGCCCGGCGGACCTCGCCTTCCGCGCCTCCGGTGAGCCGCCCGATCTGCCGTTGTTCCTCTCCCCCCTCTCCGGTCTCTCTCTCTCTCTCTAACGCTCTCTCTCTCCGCCATAGTGGCGGAGCTCAAGCTCGCGGAGCTTCGCGGAGTTAGATCCGGTCCGGCATGGATCAGATCCACCAGTTCGGTCAACCAAACGCCCTCGTCCCCGTCGTGTACCGCACCGTCCCGGATCCCTCCGTCCCGGGTTGACTTCTCCTCGGAGGGTAAAAATTTCCACCAAGTCCCGAACTCTTTTGCATATTTTGATGCATTTTCATCATGCCATAACTCTGTCATCATTGCTCCGTTTTGCGCGTGTAATATGTCAAATTGTTCGCCTCGATGAGTTGATCATTTCATCTCATTGCATCATTTTCATTTGAGCTCATCTTGATGCCCGAAATGCTGTTGGAAGAGTGCTATGTGATGTTAGTTTCTGTTTATTAACAGAACATGCACTTTTGTCATTTTTGCCATGATTGATGTGTGCACCCTATGAACTTGAGTCCTAATTGTGTTTTGTAATATGCCATGCCATATTTCCAGGGGTGTGTGACATGTATTTTGTGATCTCTGTGGTAACTAGCACAAGCATGCAAAGTAGGCTTCTGATGTTGTTGTTTTCATACTGTTTTCTTGATATTTTGATGCCATGTTAACTTGATGCTACGAGAGAGATCCATGCATATTTTGAGATACTTCATAAGGATGTTTTGTTATGCATGTCTTGCTATATCCATCCATGCCCTTGTTTGCAATTATGGAGTGCCATAGCTTGAGTCAATCGAGCTCTACTTTTGCTATAAAATGTTTCCTGGCAGATTGTTTACATGTTATTCAATTTTGCCAAGGTTGTTGTAGTTGATCCTTGCATGCTATGATGTTGTTCTTGCCATGTATAGCTTCTATGCCATGTCTTATTACTGTGAGTTGCCTTGCCATGCCATTTATTGCTCTGTGGTGAGTGGTTCAAGCTCACCAACATGCCTACTTATTGTTGTTCCTGCCATGTATGAATCTGTAATATAACTTGCCATGTTTACATGGGTGCCATCATATTTTGATCCTTTTGGCTTATGGTCAGTAAGGGACTTTTGTTCTATGCTTTGAGTAGATTCATGCCATGCCTTTGTTTTCCATGATAAGTTCCTGTAGCATGTTGTTTGATAGCTCTAAACATTGCAACTTTGATGTTATTTTACGCAAAGTCTGAAACTATTATTATTTGCAATCTTGCCATGTCATTTTGAGCATGTTCTAGTTGTTTCTGGAGATAGCTCAGTGTTCATGTTTTGTAATGCTTTACCTGTACATCATGCCCATGCCTTTTGTTATTATGTTGAGGTCCTGTAGCATGTTGTTTTGATGCTTGCAATATGCCTAGTTGCTGTTTTGGACAGCTTGTTGCCATGACTTGTATTGTGTGTATGTGTTGAACCGTTGCTCCGTTTTGAGTGTGCTCTATATGAAACTTACCGGAATTGTTATATGTTGTTTCCGGCCTCATTTAAACTTGCCTTGATGTGTTGCTCTTGTTTGCATCATCTCTTGCCATGAGTAGCTTCATGTAGTCTTGCCATGCATCATGCTTGTTTGTGCATCATGCCTTGTTCATGTGTGGAGTGTTTACTATGTTGTGTGCTTCTTCTTGTTAGTTCCTGTTTCGTTGCGATCGTGAGGATTCGTTCGTCTACGCTTGGTTCGGCTTCATCCGTTCATCTTCTTCATGGACTCGTTCTTCTTCCTAGCGGGATTTCAGGCAAGATGACCGCTACCTTGGATCTCACTACTATTATTGCTATGCTAGTTGCTTCGTTCTTTCGCTATGCTGCGCTACCTATCACTTGCTGCTCAAGCCATCCCAAATTGCCATGTCAGCCTCTAACCTTTTGCACCCTTCCTAGCAAACCGTTGTTTGGCTATGTTACCGCTTTGCTCAGCCCCTCTTATAGCGTTGCTAGTTGCAGGTGAAGATGAAGTTTGTTCCTTGTTGGAACATGGAGATGTTGTTCCTTGTTGGAACATGTTTACTTTTTGGGTTATCACAATATATCTTATTTAATTAATGCATCTATATACTTGGTAAAGGGTGGAAGGCTCGGCCTTATGCAGTGTTTTGTTCCCTCTTGCCGCCCTAGTTTCCGTCATATCGGTATTATGTTCCCGGATTTTGCGTCCCTAACGCGGTCGGGTGATTTATAGGACCCCTTGACAGTTCGCTTTGAATAAGACTCCTCGGCAAGGCCCGACATTGGTTTTACCATTTGCCTCACCACCACCTACTTTTCCTTGGGAGTAATTAACCCAAGGTCATCTTTATTCAGCCCCGGGCCAATGCTTGTCTAAGTGTTGGTCAAACTAAACACCGTCTTGGGACCATCCCTTGGCAACTTGGGTTACGTCGGTACTGTCGCTTAGCTCATCCGGTGCGTGGCACGAGGCGAGATCTGCTGGCTACTATCGAGGTGTCGGCACGCCGAGGCGGCTTTGCTGGACTTGTTTATTCTGTCGAAATGTCTTGTGGCCGGATTCGAGACTGATCGGGTCTTCCGGGAGAAGAATATCCTTCGTTGATCGCGAGAGCTTATCATGGGCTAAGTTGGGACACCCTGCGGGGTATAAACTTTCGAGCCGTGCAGCGGTTATGTGGCAGATGGGAATTTGTTAATATCCGGTTGTAGTAAACTTGAAGCAAACTGTTCTAAAATACACCAACCGTGTGCGTAACCGTGAGTGTCTCTTTTGGGGTTGATCGAGAGGAGAACACGGTTTTACGGGTTATGTTTGGCGTGGTAGGAGTTCAGGATCACTTCTTGATCATTACTAGTTGGCGACCGTTCCTTTGTTTCTCTTCCGCTCTCATTTGCGTATGTTAGCCACCATATATGCTTAGTCGCTGCTGCAACCTCACCACTTTACCTTCCTTTCCCATTAAGCTTTGCTAGTCTTGATACCCATGGTAATGGGATTCTTTGAGTCCTCGTGGCTCACTGATTACTACACCACCGATTGCGGTACAGGTTTGCGATGATCATGGCGTGAGGCGATGCTTGCTTGTCTTCTTCTTACGCTTCTTGATCGGGGATAGGTTCGGTCGGCTTTGGCTAGCGAGGTGGATGTCGTTTGAGTTTCTGTTTATGATTAATCGTAGTCGGATGTTGTTCTTGTATATGATGTTGATGTATTCTTGTGGCTTTTCGTGCCTTATGTATGTACCCCATCTATTATGTAATGTTGATTTAATGATATCCACCTTGCAAAAGCGTTTAAATATCGGGTCTATCCTGGTGGGACCTTGAGTTCCTTTTGGATAGGGTCGCATATTAGGCGTGTTCAAGTTAGTATCGAGCCTCGACCGACCCTAAGGCCCCCTTGATTAATCGTGTAGTTTGGCGTTGTTGAGTCTAAAAAACTATTTTGAGTTTAGTTATATCGGAGTAGGAATTCTTTTACTCCTCAGCCCTTAAATCGCTCTGGTGAGGAATCTTGACATAGGTGTTTTGAACTACTCCTCTTCCTGTTCAAATTTTCTTTAGGATCAGCAGTTGGTTTTCGATCGTTGTTCCTCAGCTCTTTTATCCGGTGCATTTCTCGTCAAGTCGACTCGAGCCTCTTCATCTTTGCAAGTTCAACCCTCAGTTGTTTTCCTTTTCCCACCGCCCTCCTTCTTCCTCTCGGAACGAGTCCGTGTCAGTATCCATCCTACTCGTGTGAAGTTTTGCTCTCTCTCCTCAATGATTTCAACGGTGTTTTCTCTTCAAGATATTCGTCGGTTTCCCCTTCAAGTTTTCTTTGTTTTCCGCCCTCCACCCTATTATTCCCGGAGTTGAGTTTCTTCCGACCATCAATTTCGTTCGTGCGGAGTATCTTCAGTCTTTTCTCAATTACTTCAACCAGTGAATTCTCGTCTTGTTCGTCATTCTTCATCCCTTTTCTTTTTCCGGTGGATTCAATTCAAGTTTTTCGAGTTGATCACATTCTTTTCCTTGGATCAAGTGTTTTCCTTGCTCGTTCGTCTCTGCTTGATTTATCCTTCGGATTGTGCAAGACATCTCGGAGATTAAATGCGTGTTGAATTAATTCAAGGTTGTCACATCATTCAAATATTTCAATTGTTCCGGTGCATCATCTATCTATTCAACATCCCTTTCCAACGGTGTTCTATTTCAGTGGGCCCTAACCCACAGGTCTTTCCCAGGATCTTACCTGACTCTTTTAATTTCCCGGAGCTATTCTAATTCTTTTCGGAGTAGCGTAGAATGGATTTCATCAGTCACATGCCTTTTTCCAAGATCGATTTCAAATCATTTCATTATTGGCTCAACCTCTTCGCTTTCATTCTACCGGAGTATCTCAACAAATTTTGGCGGTGTTTCTCGTCGTCATTTGAAGATCGCAGAAGAGTCTTTTCTCTAAATCTTGTCCGTTTCCCCGGAGATTCATGGTGCTAGCTCGAAGTTATCCTATCTATTTGTTTCCAGTTGTGCAATTCTTTTCATCCATCCGGAGTATTTCAGGAGTTGTTTTCCGTCTCAATCATCCGGAGGTCATCTTTTCAGAATATTGCTTCGTTCCAAGTTTTCAGATTCGTTCTCCAATTATTCTATATCCGTGCCCCTTCGTTCATATAAATATTCTTCCGGTGCTTCGTTCAAGTGTTCTTTAATCAGCTCGTGATCTCTTTGTTCTTTTGCATGTAAATCCCCTCGAGCATATTTGTTCTCTAATTCTTCCCGGTGATTCATTCTTTTTCGTCAGTTATTTCTGAACTCTTACGGTGGCTCGTTGAAGATTCCTTTTCCGTTCTCATCATATATTCATTCGTTCTTTCCAGTCCTACCGTTGATTCATGAAGTCCTTCTCAAGTTTGCGATATGTCACTTCTCAATCCTTTTTCAAGAAGAATAAGTATTATGCAAAATCCATTGCTTGTCATCAATTTAATTTGATGAAGGATAAGCATACAATAAATCTTATTCTTATTTCATCCAAGTGAGTAATCCCTTTCTTCGGAGTTTGTTCTTGAGGAATAAATTCTACTTCCAAGTCTTTCCATCTTTTCTTTTCCGGAGTTCAATTTTCTCGACCATCTCGTCGGAATCCTCCATCTAATTCATCGCAGGCTCATCTTATTCTTTCTTCCTTCATTTTATCTCGTCATCCTTTTGTGCGAGTTCTACATGATGGTTCTTCAGGATTTAATTCATTCTTCAAGAGTTCATCAAGATTTTGTTGGTGGAGTTCAAGTATCTTTTCTTCTCGAGTCTCGAAGTGCAATTAATTCTCCTTATTCCTTGAAGTGGAGTTCTGCATTTCTTCGTTCTTCTCAGCTATCCAATCATTTCCGTTTGTGGTCGGAGATCACCTCATAATTTTGAGATGTTATCTATAAGTCCACAACAAGCTTATTCTTTCGTTGTTGATTTTCTCAACAACTCCAGTCAATCCTTCCTTCTAAGTTCTTTTCATTCAAATTCTTTCAATTCTTCCGGAGGCATTGCGTTCTTCATCTCATCGACCGCCATCCCATCTTGTGAAGTTCATGTTCTATTCTTTCCTTGTTCAACCGGTGTGCTGCCTAAATCCTTTCAGTCTTATCCGTTCCTTTTCTCATTCTAACCACTCCGGTTAGAACGAGTTGGTTCATAGTCTATCTGTTTCCGTGAGCTTTCGATTCTCGTCATTCTCGTCGTTCCTCTCTTCTTCTCGACTGCTCTCGATTCTTTGCTTCTCCTCTTCAGCTCTTGTTTCACCTCAACCCTTTTCCCTTCCGTCTCGGTCCTTAGATCTCGGGACGAGATCTCTTGTTAGTGGAGGAGTGTTGTGCGCCCGGATCCGATCGCCGGTGTCGCGATTATTCGCCGTCGTTGCCATGTCATTTGCTTGCGTGTTGCACTTTGCCACGTCATCATATGCATTTCATATCATGTCATCATGTGCATTTCATTTTGCATACGTGTTCGTCTCATGCATCCGAGCATTTTCCCCGTTGTCCGTTTTGCAATCCGGCACTCCTATGTCTCCGGCGCCCCCTTTACCTCTTTTAGGTATGCGGGTGTTAAGCGGTCTCGGAATGGACGAGGTTTGTCAAGCGGCCTTGGTATAGCACCGATGAACCGCTGTCAAGTTTCGGATCATTTGGAGGTCGTTTGGTACTCAACGGTTAACACAGTAACCGCAAAAGCCTCTTTGTTGCAGCCCAACTCCCCTTTCTAAGTGGCCCAAAACCCAGCAAACTCCCTCCATGCTCTCGGTCGTTCGATCACGATCGCGTGGTCGAAAACCGCACCTCATTTGGACTCTCCTAGCTCCCTCTACCTATAAATATGTCCTCCCCTCCATTTTTCGCGGATGATTCCCCCCCCCAAACCCTAGAACCGCCCCTCGTCCACGGGCGTGTCAAACCGCCCCGGACACCCAGCGCCGCCGCCGCCGCAGCCACTCGGCGTGCCCGTGGCGCCGCCGTCCTCCCCCCGCCATGGCCGTGGGAGCCAGGGCAGACCCGCCCGGCCCGCCGCCGCCGCCCGTAGCGCCCGCCAGCCGGCCCGCGCCGCCCGCCCGCGCCTCCCGCGCCCGCCCTTTGCGCGCCGCCCTTTGTCCTCCGGCGTGCGCCCGCCGCCGTCTCCACCGCGCGCGGGCCGCCGCCGTCCGCCATGCCCGCCGTCGACCCCACCGCCGCGGCGCCTCCCTCACCGGGCCGCGACCCGTCGCCTCGCCCGTCGCCTCCGCGACCGCCGCGCCCAGCGACCGCCCGCGGTCCGCCGGCCCTCGCCACCGCCAGCCGGACCTCGCCCAGCGCCTCCGGTGAGCGCGATCTTGCCGTTGTTCCTCTCCCCACCTCTCCGGTCTCTCTCTCTCTCTCTAACGCGCTCTCTCTCCGCCATAGTCGCCGGAGCTCAAGCTCGCCGGAGCTTCGCGGTCTGATCCGGTCCGGCCTGGATCAGATCCACCAGTTCGGTCAACCAAATGCCCTCGTCCCCGTCGTGTACCGCGCCGTCCCGGATCCCTCTGTCCCGGGTTGACTTCTCCTCGGAGGGTAAAAATTTCCACCAAGTCCCGAACTCTTTTGCATATTTTCATGCATTTTCATCATGGCATAACTCTGTCATCGTTGCTCCGTTTTGCGCGTGTAATATGTCAAATTGTTCGCCTCGATGAGTAGATCATTTCATATCATTGCATCATTTTCATTTGAGCTCATCTTGATGCCCGAAATGCTGTTGGAAGAGTGCTATGTGATGTTAGTTTCATTTATTAACAGAACATGCACTTTGTCATTTTGCCATGATTGATGTGTGCACCCTATGAACTTGAGTCCTACTTGTGTTTTGTAATATGCCATGCCATCTTTCAGGGGTGTCGCCATGTATTTTGTGATCTCTATGGTAACTAGCACAAGCATGCAAAGTAGGCTTCTGATGTTGTTGTTTTCAGCCCTGTTTTCTTGATATTTTGATGCCATGTTAACTTGATGCTCTGAGAGAGATCCATGCATATTTTGAGATACTTCAGTAAGGATGTTTTGTTATGCATGTCTTGCTATATCCATCCATGCCCTTGTTTGCAATTATGGAGTGCCATAGCTTGAGTCAATCGAGCTCTACTTTTGCTATAAAATGTTTCTGGCAGATTGTTTACATGTTATTCAATTTTGCCAAGGTTGTTGTAGTTGATCCTTGCATGCTATGATGTTGTTCTTGCCATGTATAGCTTCTATGCCATGTCTTATTACTGTGAGTTGCCTTGCCATGCCATTTATTGCTCTGTGGTGAGTGGTTCAAGCTCACCAACATGCCTACTTATTGTTGTTTCTGCCATGTATGAATCTGTAATATAACTTGCCATGTTTACATGGGTGCCATCATATTTTTGATCCTTTTGGCTTATGGTCAGTAAGGGACTTTTGTTCTATGCTTTGAGTAGATTCATGCCATGCCTTTGTTTTCCATGATAAGTTCCTGTAGCATGTTGTTTGATAGCTCTAAACATTGCAACTTTGATGTTATTTTACGCAAAGTCTGGCTGTTATTATTTGCAATCTTGCCATGTCATTTTGAGCATGTTCTAGTTGTTTACGGAGATAGCTCAGTGTCCATGTTTTGTAATGCTTTACCTGTACATCATGCCCATGCCTTTTGTTATTATGTTGAGGTCCTGTAGCATGTTGTTTTGATGCTTGCAATATGCCTAGTTGCTGTTTTGGACAGATTGTTGCCATGACTTGTATTGTGTGTATATGTTGAACCGTTGCTCCGTTTTGAGTGTGCTCTATATGAAACTTGCTTGTTTTTGCATGTAGTTTCATATTATCATGTTGCATCCTTGTTTTGAGGTGTCCTCTTGATGTTTGAATGCATTTCGCATCAATGCCATGTTTATCTTGTTTTGCTCATATCTTCTAGACCGTAGCTCCGAATTAAATGAACTTTATATGTAACTTGACTAGAATTTCGTGTAGATCATCGTGGTGCGTCTTAACTTGCTGTTTAACAACTTGAACATAAGGTTTATTCAGATCTGGACCAATTTCGAAATTTGCATATGAGGACTTACCGGAATTGTTATATGTTGTTCCCGGCCTCATTTAAACTTGCCTTGATGTGTTGCTCTTGTTTGCATCATCTCTTGCCATGAGTAGCTTCATGTAGTCTTGCCATGCATCATGCTTGTTTGTGCATCATGCCTTGTTCATGTGTGGAGTGTTTACTATGTTGTGTGCTTCTTCTTGTTAGTTCCTGTTTCGTTGCGATCGTGAGGATTCGTTCGTTTACGCTTGGTTCGGCTTCATCCGTTCTTCTTCTTCATGGACTCGTTCTTCTTCCTAGCGGGATTCCAGGCAAGATGACCGCTACCTTGGATCTCACTACTATTATTGCTATGCTAGTTGCTTCGTTCTTTCGCTATCTTGCGCTACCTATCACTTCTTGCTCAAGCCATCCCAAATTGCCATGTCAGCCTCTAACCTTTTGCACCCTTCCTAGCAAACCGTTGTTTGGCTATGTTACCGCTTTGCTCAGGCCCTCTTATAGCGTTGCTAGTTGCAGGTGAAGATGAAGTTTGTTCCTTGTTGGAACATGGAGATGTTGTTCCTTGTTGGAACATGTTTACTTGTTGGGTTATCACAATATATCTTATTTAATTAATGCATCTATATACTTGGTAAAGGGTGGAAGGCTCGGCCTTATGCCTGTGTTTTGTTCCACTCTTGCCGCCTAGTTTCCGTCATATCGGTATTATGTTCCCGGATTTTGCGTCCCTAACGCGGTCGGGTGATTTATGGGACCCCTTGACAGTTCGCTTTGAATAAGACTCCTCCGGCAAGGCCCGACATTGGTTTTACCATTTGCCTCACCACCACCTACTTTTCCCTTAGGAGTAATTAACCCAAGGGTCATCTTTATTCAACCCCGGGCCAATGCTTGTCTAAGTGTTGGTCCAAACTAAACACCGTCTTGGGACCATCCCTTAGCAACTTAGGTTACGTCGGTACTGTCGCTTAGCTCATCCGGTCATGGCACGAGGCGAGATCTGCGGCTACTATCGAGGGTGTCGGCACGTCGGCGGCTTCTTTGGACTTGTTTTATTCTGTCGAAATGTCTTGTAGCCAGGATTCGAGACCGATCGGGTCTTCCGGGAGAAGAATATCCCGTTGATCACGAGAGCTTATCATGGGCTAAGTTGGGACACCCTGCAGGTATAAACTTTCGAGAGCCGTGCCGCGGTTATGTGGCAGATGGAATTTGTTAATATCCGGTTGTAGTAAACTTGAAGCAAACTCTTCTAAAATACACCAACCGTGTGCGTAATCGTGAGTGTCTCTTTTCGGGGTTGATCGAGAGGAGAACACGTTTTTCTGGGTTATGTTTGACGTAGGCAGGAGTTCAGGATCACTTCTTGATCATTACTAGTTGACGACCGTTCCTTTGTTTCTCTTCCCGCTCTCATTTGCGTATGTTAGCCACCATATATGCTTAGTCGCTGTTGCAACCTCACCACTTTACCCCTTCCTTTCCCATTAAGCTTTGCTAGTCTTGATACCCATGGTAATGGGATTGCTGAGTCCTCGTAGCTCACAGATTACTACACCACCGATTGCAGGTACAGGTTTGCGATGATCATGGCGTGAGGCGATGCTTGCTTGTCTTGTTCTTACGCTTCTTGATCGGGGATAGGTTCGGTCGGCGGCTGGGCTAGCGAGGTGGATGTCGTTTGAGTTTCATTTATGATTCATCCGTTGTCGGATGTTGTTCTTATATATGATGTTGATGTATTCTTGTGGCATTTCGTGCCTTATGTATTACCCCATCTATTATGTCATGTTGATGTAATGATATCCACCTTGCAAAAGCGTTTCAATATCGGGTCTATCCTGGTGGGACCTTGAGTTCCTTTTGGATAGGGTCGCATATTGCGCGTTAGCGATGATGACGAGGAGCCCGACGTCCGAACACGTGGGGATAGAAGAAATTTCCCCCGGTGAAAGCGGTCAACATGATCTATGCCCGCACATCCCCAAGCGGGAGCAGGCGGGCACTAAGGGGCGTCTATGCGATGGAGCGATCGCCATAAATTCAACCCTTGGTCAGCTTGCACGATCACCTTTGATCATAGGGATCACCCTACTAGCATCCGTCATGGCGGCTCGGCGCATTGGTCCTAGACCCAATCATTGTGATTCCACCTCCTGCAGCGTCCTTATGGGCGGTGGCAACAACCTGAACCTGCTCTACTAGGACACGGTCGCCAAAATGGGCATTGACCCTTCAAGGATCAAGCCCACTAAAACCACCTTTAAAGGTGTAATTCCTCGAGTAGAGGCCGCTGTCACGGGCTCTATAACATTGAAATTGGTCTTGGACCTCCGGATAAATTCGAGCGAAGAGTTAATCTTGATATCATCCCCTTCGCGATGGTTACCATGCCTTTGCTCGGACGAACCGCATTCGCCAGATTCAATGCGGTACCACACTACCCATATCTCAAGATCAAGATGCTGGGACCACGCGGGGTCATAGCGGTGAAGCGAAACATGGATCGCTCCTCGAGCAGAAGAACATATTGCGGTGTCGGCGTTACAGGAGCAGGGGTCCCCATACTTGCACTGGCTGCGGCTGCTGGCGTGGCTCAAAGGGGGCCCATCACGGCCCATCTTCATCAACACAAGCTCAAGACCCTCGCGAGGCCAAGCCTTCTTGAGGCGGACGACGAGGAGCTTCCTCGAGCTGCGGCCTCGTGAGGCTGGCTCATGAGGCGGAGAGATCAAGGCGGGGTACCTCACGAGGTGCCCATGGCGCAAATCATGACAACCAAAGGCGCCCGGTGAGGCGCCAGCCCGCGATGTCCTCCTTTCCTCTTTGGTGCAAAGGAGCAAGCGCGGCGAGAGCATCAAGCAAAGGTGTCCATTTGATTGCAACAAGACCAAGACCAGTCCAGCGGCGGGAAGGAAGTCATTGTGGATCCCAAGCGGCGTCACCACGAGCCTTTGACGGCGAGGACCAACTTTAGTCGGGATAAGTGTACGGATGTTCCCCTTCAAAATGGCCAATTGTTGGCGCCTTCCCGCTCAATATTTGGGAAGATGCCGGGGCCTTTGCCTATAAATAGGACTAGCCACCCACAGGGTAGAGGGACCGCATCGGCAACCCGGGGAATCAGCAGAGAGAGAGAGAGCGACTGAACTCCCCCTAGCAGTTCATCGCCCCGGCCAAGAGCAGACCCTCGCGAGGCTGTTCTTCCTTGTTTGTTCATCACCATCAGCCCAAGAGGCAATCAACCACACCACAAACTAGAGTAGGGTATTACACCACAATGGTGGCCCGAACTAGTATAAACCTTGTGTCTCTTGTCTGTTCCTTTTGTAGTTTAGATCCTAGCGGCGGCGGGGTGCGGTAGGTAGAGGCGATTTCGTGCGCACCCGGTGTTGAACCTCAAGGGTCTGCGGAACCGAAATCCGACATTTGGCGCGCCCGGTAAAGTGCGCGGAATTAATCCTCGCCGCCCTGTTCTCGTCGACCACCACATCCATGTCGGCGCTTCGTCGGGCCAGCGCGCCGAAACACCGAGCCGCTCTCGCTTCGCGTCGCCCGAGCGGCTCCGTCGTGGCGCCCTCGTCGTTCCCGTCGCTTTGCCGTCAACGCCGCCACCGGCCCGGCGAAACGAGCAACAAGCATCGTCCAGCATCCCTCCGTGAGGCAAGGCGGCCGCCTGCTACCCCTCACTGCGCCCGGCTGGTTCTTCGTCTCGCGCATTCGCGCGCCCATGGAAGGCTCGAGCTGCGCTCATCGCGGCAAGCGAGCTCCTACGCTACCGTCCCCTCGGCAGCGTCTGAAGAGTGGCGAGCGCGTCGCCGAGCTCGTTCGCCGCTGAGGGGCTCCCCGCGCCGTCCATCCGCTGCACCGCACCCGTCTCTTGGCGGCGAGGCTCCGGCGCCTCGGCCGCCTCCCCCTCAGAAAGCGCCACAGCCCCAAAGGCGCATGGTCCTGGCGGAACCTGCTCCGTCCGGCGCCAGTAGCAACAAAAGAGCTGTCGAGGTCCCTCGCCCACAAGCTGCCCCCGCTCCAGCTCGTCGCGACCACGCTCCTGCTCTGCACGTCAAGACCCGCGCTGCTCCCGGCTGCGGCGCGCAGGGACCGAAGACCAAGCTCTTCGTCACCCAAGGCTTCCGTAGCCACGTGAGGCTGTCGTGCCTTCACCACCGAGCTGCGCAGCGTCGCGTGGCCCGGCAAGTTCAAGCAGACATGCCTCCTTGCTTTCTGACTGATGCAGCCGACCCGCGAGTTCCTCCAACTCTGAGCTGGGCATCGAAGCCGCCAGCGGAGACAAGAAGGTCATGGCGAACTGGTTTCCCATGGCGCTCAGGGGCAGGGCCCTTTTGGCTCCTGAACCTGGCCCTAGGCACGATCTCCTCCTGGGGCGAGATGCGCACCGCTTCATCACCAACTTCAAGGTACTTGTGACGGCCACCGCCGTGGCGACATGTGCGCATCAAGCGGCAACGGAGAGACCTGCGAAGTACATCCTGCGCTTCAACAACGCCGCCTCAAGATTCCCAAGGTGACCGAGAGGCCATCATCTCCGCCTTCTCCGGCGGTGTCGCGCGGCGTCAAGATGAAGGAGGGCTGGCGATGCATGAAGACTTGTGCACTTCCTTGGAGCTGTTCAACTAGGCGACCAAGTGCGCCAGGGCCAAGGAAGGGTGTAACGCCCCGGATTCGATGCGCCAGGTGTCCGCCAGTTATTCGCCCTCGTTGCCATGTCATTTGCTTGCGTGTTGCACTTTGCCATGTCATCATATGCATTTCATATCATGTCATCATGTGCATTTCATTTTGCATATGTGTTCGTCTCATGCATCCGAGCATTTTCCCGTTGTCCGTTTTCCAATCCGGCACTCCTATGTCTCCGGCGCCCCTTTTGCCTCTTTTTCGTGGCGGGTGTTAAGCGTTCTCGGAATGGACGAGGTTTATAGCGGCCTTGGTATAGCACCGGTGAACCGCTGTCAAGTTCGGATCATTTGGAGGTCGTTTGATACTCCAACGATTAACAAGGGTAACAAGTAAAGCCTCCTTCTCCTTGCAGCCCAACACCCTTCTAAAGTGGCCCAAAATCCAGCAAACTCCCTCCACGCTCTCGGTCTTTCGATCATGATCGTGTGGTAGCTCCACTACTCATTTGGACCCTCCTAGCTCCCTCTACCTATAAACTAGACCTCCCCGAAATTTTGGGTCATTCTACCCAAACCCTAGATTTTTTCCCCTCGCCTTGTGGACATGTCCGTCCCTGGCGTCTGCGTCCGCCGCGCCCCATCAATCGGAGGTCGCCACGTGGCGACCGCCGCGCCATGCACCTGTCCCGGCCCCAGCGCACCGCCCGCCTCTTCGCCGCCCGCCCGGCCTTGCCCGCCGCTTGCCAGCGCCCAACCGCCCGGCTCGCCCGCCGCCCGGCGCCAACGCCCGCCGCCGCGGCCCGCTCCGCCCGCCCGCGGCGCCTCCCTCGCGTCGCCCGGCCTCGCCGCCCGCGCCTCGCCCGCCCGCCCGCTCCGTCCCCGCCCGGCCGCCCCTGCCAGCCTCACCTCGCCGGGCTCCACCGCGCCGCCCGCCTCCGCCGCCCGAGCCGCCGGCTCCCTCCACCGCGCCGCCCCGGCCAGATCCGGCGGTGGGAAGGCCGGATCCGCCCGCCTCCGGCGTCCCCCTCCTCTCCGCCATCTACTCTGGCAAGGATCCGGTGAAATTCGAAGTCCGTGCCCGAGGTTGACTTTTCCCCCCTCTGAAAAACTGCCAAGTCCCCAGATCTGCATATTTACCTGCCATGTTCGTCGTATCGTATCTCTGCATCCGTAGCTCCGTTTTGTGCGTGTAATATGTCAAATTGTTCGCCTCAACGATTACATCATTTCATTAAATTGCATCATGTTCATTTGAGTTCATCTTGATGCCTGAATCTTCGTTGCGAAAGTGCTATGTGATGTTAATCTGCTGAAACTGGCATAACTTGGTGATTTGTCATTTTTGCCATGATTGATGTGTGCATCCTATGAACTTGAGTCCTACATGTGTTTTGTAATATGCCATGCCATCTTTACAAGGGTGTATGCCATGTATTTTTGTGATCTCTGTGATGACTAGCACAAGCATGCAAACTAGGCTTTATGATGTTGCTGATTTCAGCCCCTGTTCTGCTGATATTTTTATGCCATGTAAACTTGATGCTACCGAGAGATCCATGCTTATTTTGAGATACTTCAGTAAGGATGTTTCGAACATATGGTTATTCCCTATCCATCCATGCCCTTGTTTGCAATTATGGAGTGCCATAGCTTGAGTCAATCGAGCTCTACTTTTGCTATAAAATGTTTCCTGGCAGGTTGCTTACATGTTATTCAATTTTGCCAAGGTTGTTGTAGCTGATACGTGTATGCTATGATGTTATTCTTGCCATGTATAGCTTCTATGCCATGTCTTCTTACTGTGAGTTTACTTGCCATGCCATGTATTGCTCTGTGGTCAGTGGTTCAAGCTCACCAACATGCCTACTTATTGTTGTTCCTGCCATTGTATGAATCTGTCATATAACTTGCCATGTTTACATGGGTGCCATCATATTTTCATGCCCTTTTGGCTCATGGTGATAAGGACTTTTGTTCTATGCAATTAGTAGATTCATGCCATGCCTTTGGTTGCCGTGATCAGTTCCTGTAGCATGTTGTTTGATAGCTCTAAATATTGCAACATGATGTTATTCTTGCTAAAGTCTGAAGCTGTTATTAATTACAATCTTGCCATGTGTGTTTGAGCATGTTCTAGTGATTTATGGAGATAGCTCAGTGTTCATGTTTTGTCATGCTTTACCTGTACATCATGCCCATGCCTTTTGTTATTACGTTGGGATTCTGCCTTTGTTGTTTTGATGCTTGCAATATGCCTAGTTCTTTGTTTTGGAATGATTGTTGTCATGACTTGTATAGGGTGTATGTGTTGAACAGTTGCTCCGTTTGAGTGTGCTCTATATGAAACTTGCTTGATTTTGCATGTAGCTTCATATTATCATGTTGCATCCATGTTTTGAGGTGTTTGCTTGATGTTGCTATGCATTTTGCATCAATGCCATGTTTAACTTGTTTTGCTCATATCTTCTAGGCCGTAGCTCCGAATTAAATGAACTTTATATGTAACTTGACTAGAATTTCGTGTAGATCATCTTGGTGCATTTTAAATTGCTGTTTAACAACTTGAACATAAAGTTATTCAGATCTGGACCAATTTCGAAATTTGCATATGAGGACTTACCGGAATTGTTATATGTTGCTTCCGGCCTCATTTAAACTTGCTTTCATGTGTTGCTCTTGTTTGCATCATCTCTTGCCATGAGTAGCTTCATCTAGATTTGTCATGCATCATGTTTGTTGTGCATCTTGTCATGTTCATGTGTGGTGTGTTTACCTATGTTGTGTGCTTCTTCTTGTTAGTTCCTGTTTCGTTGCGATCGTGAGGATTCGTTCGTCTACGCTTGGTTCGGCTTCATCCGTTCATCTTCTTCATGGACTCGCTCTTCTTCCTTGCGGGATTTTAGGCAAGATGACCTCTACCCTGGATCTCACTACTATCATTGCTATGCTAGTTGCTTCGTTCTATCGCTATGCTGCGCTACCTATTACCTGTTTATCAAACCATCCCAAATTGCCATCCTCTAACCTTTGACACCTATCCTATGCAAACCGTTGTTTGGCTATGTTACCGCTTTGCTCAGCCCCTCTTATAGCGTTGCTAGTTGCAGGTGAAGTTAAAGATTGCTCCATGGTGGACAGGATTTTGGTTGGGATATCACAATATCTCTTATATTATTAATGCATCTATATACTTGGTAAAGGGTGGAAGGCTCGGCCTTATGCAGTGTTTTGTTCCTCTTGCCTCCCTAGTTTCCGTCATATCGGTATTATGTTCCCGGATTTTGCGTCCCTAACGCGGTCGGGTGATTTATGGGACCCCCTTGACAGTTCGCTTTGAATAAGACTCCTCTAGCAAGGCCCAACCTTGGTTTTACCATTTGCCTCACCACCACCTACTTTTCCCTTGGGAGTCGCTCTCTCGAGGTCATCTTTATTAGCCCCGGGCGAGTGCTTCTCTAAGTGCTGGTTCGAACCGAACCTTCTTGAGAGCCACCTTAGGGCAACTTGAGGTTGGTTTTACTGTAGCTGTCTCATCCGGTGTTGCCGAGAGCGAGATATGTGCAGCTCCTATCGGGATTGTCGGCGCATCGGGTGGTCTTGCTGGTCTTGTTTTATTCTTTGTCGAAATGTCTTGTGGCAGGATTCGAGATTGATCGGGTCTTCCGGGAGAAGAATATCCTTCGTTGATCGCGAGAGCTTATCATGGGCTAAGTTGGGACACCCTGCGGGTTTAAACTTTTGAGAGCCGTGCCCGCGGTTATGTGGCAGATGGAATTTGTAAATATCCGGTTGTAGTAAACTTGAAGCAAACTCGTCTAAAATACACCAACCGTGTATGCGTAACGTGAGTGTCTCTTTTGGGGTTGATCGAGAGGAGAACACGGTTTACGGGTTATGTCGGCGTAAGTAGGAGTTCAGGATCACTTCTTGATCATTACTAGTTGACGACCGTTCCTTTGTTTCTCTTCTCGATCTCATTTGCGTATGTTAGCCACCATATATGCTTAGCTGCTGCTGCAACCTCACCACTTTACCCCTTCCTTTAACATTAAGCTTTGCTAGTCTTGATACCCATGGTAATGGGATTCTTTGAGTCCTCGTGGCTCACAGATTACTACACCACCGATTGCAGGTACAGGTTTGCGATGATCATGGCGTGAGGCGATGTTTGCTTATATTGGAGTTCTTCTTACGCTTCTTCTTGATCGGGGATAGGTTCGGTCGGCAGCCTGGGCTAGCAGGGTGGATGTCGTTTGAGCTTCTATTTATGTTTCATCCGTAGTCGGATGTTGATGTTGTATATGATGTTGATGTAGTCTTGTGGCATTTGTGCCTTACGTATGTATCCCCATCTATTATGTAATGTTGATGTAATGATATCCACCTTGCAAAAGCGTTTCAATATCGGGTCTATCCTTGGTGGGACCTTGAGTTCCTTTTGGATAGGGTCGCATATTAGGCGTGTTTCAAGTTAGTATCGAGCCTCGACCGACCTTAAGGAGCCCCTTGATTGATCGTGTAGTTTGACCGTTGTTGAGTCTAGAAAAAACTGATTTGGAGTTTAGTTATATCGGAGTAGGAATTCTTTTTACTCCTCGCCCCTTCGTCGCTCTGGTGAGGAATCTTGGCGTAGGTGTTTTGAACTACTCCTCTTCCCTTCAAATTTTTCTTTAGGTTCCATGATTGGTTTTGATAGTTGTTCCTCAGCTCTTTTCATCCGGTGCATTTCTCGTCAAGTTGACTCGAGCCTCTTCATCGTTGTCAAGTCCAATCCTCGGTTGTTTTCTTTTCCCCCCGCCCACCCTTCTTCTTCTTGGAACGGAGTCCGTGTCAGTATCCATCCTACTCGTGCGAAGTTTTGCTCTCTCTCCTCAATGAATTCAACGGTGTTTTCTCTTCAAGATATTAAATCGATTTCCCCTTCAAGTTGCCTTTGTTTTTCGCCCTCCACCCTATTATTCCCGAATTGAGTTTCTTCCGACCATCAATTTCATTAAGTGTGGAGCCTCTTGAGTCTTCCCTCATTTATTTCAACGGTGAATTCTCGTCTCGTTTGACATTCATCATCTCTTTTTCTTCTCCGGTGGATTCAATTCAAGTTTTTCATTGTCGATCGTATTTTTTTCCCTCAGCTCAAGTGTTTTCCCTGCTCATTCGCCTCTCGCTAGTTTATCCTTTCGGAGTGTTCAAGATATCTCAGAAGATTTGTGTTTGCATTCAATTAATTCGAGGTTGTCGCCTCACTCAAATATTTCATTTATTCCGGTGCATCATCTGTCTGTTCAACATCCTTTCCAACGGTGCTTTCCTTTAGTGGGCCCTAATCCACAGGTCTTTTCCCAGGATCTTACCTGACTCTTCTAATTATTCGGAGCCATTCTTAATTCTTTTGAAGTTTGGCGTAGAATGAATTTCATCAGTCAGATGCCTTTCCAAGATCGCTTTCAAATTCTTTTCATTATTGGCTCAACCTCTTCGCTTTTCATTCTATCGGAGTATCTCAGTAATTTCGCTGGAGTTTCTCGTCGTCTTTTGCAGCTTTGAAGATCGAAGAAGAGTTCCTCTTAAATCTTTTCCGTTCTCTCGAAGGTTCGTGGTTGTAGCTTCATGTTATCAGTCTCGAATTATTCCATTTGTCAGATATTCTTTTTCTCAACCATCCGGAGTTTGTCGTGATTGTTTTTGGAGGCCATCTTTTGGATTATTTCTTCGTTTCAAGTTCTCAGCTCCGTTCGTTCCTATATTTGTACGGTGCCTAGTTCAGTTCTCTTTTCCCCAAATTCCTCAAATATCTTCGTGCTTTTCTAATTCTTTCCGTGATCCGTTCTCTTCTCTATGTTCATTTTCATTTTTCACGGTGGTTCGTTCAAGATTCTTTTTCTTTGATTATCATATTAATCCATTCCTTCTTTCAATCCTACCGGTGGTTCATGAAGACTCTCTCAAGTTTTGTGCTATAACCCCTAATCCTTTTCAAGAAGAATAAGTAATATGCAAAATCCATTGCTTGTCATCAATTTAATTTGATGAAGGATAAGCATACAATAAATCTTATTCTTGTTTCATCAAACTGATTAATCTTTTTCTTCGGAGTTTGTTATTGAGGAATAAATTCTACTTCCAAGTGTTTTCATCTTTTCTTTTCCGGAGTTCAATTTCCTCGGCCTTTTCATGGAACCTCCGTCTAAATCAGCATAAGGCTTTAGTCTTATTCTTTCCTCCTTCATTCTATCTCATCACCTTTTGTTGCGAAGTTCTTCATGGTGGTTCTTCATGATTTAATTCATTCTTCAAGAGTTCATCAAGTGTCATTCCATCCTCTCTAGCTCGTGTTCTATTCCTCCATGTTTCAGCTGGAGTGCTCCCTAAATCGTTTCAGTCTTATTTGTTTCTTATCTTGTTCTAACCGGAGTTGTTTCATAGTCTATCTGTTTCCGTGAGCATTTTATTCTCGTCATTCTCGTCGTTCCTCTCTTCTTCTCGAGCGCTCTTGATTCTTTGCTTCTTATCTTGAGTTCTTGTTTCACCTCATCCCTTTTTCCCTTCCGTCTCGGTCCTAAGATCTCGGGGCGAGATCTCTTATTAGTGGAGGAGTGTTATAGCGCCCGGATTCGATGGGCAGTGTCCTTGATTATTCGCCCTCGTTGCCATGTCATTTGCTTGCGTGTTGATCTTTTCCATGTCATCATATTCATTTCATATCATGTCATCATGTGCATTTCATTTTGCATCGTGTTCGTCTCATGCATCCGAGCATTTTCCCGTTGTCCGTTTTCCAATCCGGCACTCCTATGTCTCCCAGCGCCCCTTTTGCCTCTTTTAAGTGGCGGGTGTTAAGCGTTCTCGGAATGGACGAGGTTGTAAGCGGCCTTGGTATAGCACCGAGTGAACCGCTGTCAAGTTTGGATCATTTGGAGTCGTTTGATACTCAACAGTTAACGGGTAACCGTCAAGCCTCCTTCTCCTTGCAGCCCAACACCCTTCTAAAGTGGCCCAAAACCCAGCAAACTCCCTCCACGCTCTCGGTCGTTCGATCACGATCGCGTGGTAGCTCGCTCCTCATTTGAACTCTCCTAGCTCCCTCTACCTATAAAACTAGACCTCCCCGAAATTTTGGTCATTCTACCAAACCTAGATTTTTTCCCCTCCTTGCGCGGACATGTCCGTCCTGGCAGACGCGTCCGCCCGCGCCCGTCAATCGAGAGGCCGCCCGTGGCGGCGCAGCGCCCAGCGCAGCCGACCCATGTGACCCATCCCGGCCCCGCGCGCCCGCCTCTCGCCGCCGCGCCCCGCCGCCCGCCCGCTCCCCGCCGCCCGGCGCCCGCCGCCTGCAGCCCGCTCGCCCGCCCGCGGCGCCTCCCTCGCGTCGCCCGGCCTGCGCCGCCCGCCGCCCTAGCCGCCCGGCGGGCCGCCCGGCCGGCTCCGTCCGCCGCCCGCCGCCGCTGCCGACCTCACCTCGCCGGGCTCCACGCGCGCCCGCCTCCGCCGCCCGAGCCGCGGCTCCCTCCACCGCGCCGCCCCGGCCAGATCCGGCCGTGGGAAGGCCGGATCCGCCCGCCTCCGGCGTCCCCCTCCTCTCCGGCATCTACTCCGGCAAGGATCCGGTGAACTTCGAGGTCCGTGCCCGAGGTTGACTTTTTCCTCCCTCTGAAAAACTGCCAAGTCCCCATATCTGCATATTTTCCTGCCATGTTCATCGTATCGTATCTCTGCACCCATAGCTTCGTTTTGTGCGTGTAATATGTCAAATTGTTCGTCTCAACGAGTACATCATTTCATTACATTGCATCATGTTCGTTTGAGTTCATATTGATGCCTGAATCTTCGTTGCAAAAGTGCTATGTGATGTTAATCTCTTTGAAGCGGCATAACTTGGTGATTTGTCATTTTGCCATGATTGATGTGTGCATCCTATGAACTTGAGTCCTACATGTGTTTTGTAATATGCCATGCCATCTTTACAAGGATGTATGCCATGTATTTTTGTGATCTCTGTGGTGACTAGCACAAGAATGCAAACTAGGCTTCATGATGTTCTGATTTCATTACTATTACTGATATTTTTATGCCATGTAAACTTGATGCTAGAGAGATCCATGCTTATTTTGAGATACTTCAGTAAGTATGTTTTGAACATATGGTTATTCCTATCCATCCATGCCCTTGGTTTGCAATTATGGAGTGCCATAGCTTGAGTCAATCGAGCTCTAATTTTGCTATAAAATGTTTCCTGGCAGGTTGTTTACATGTTATTCAATTTTGCCAAGGTTGTTGTAGCTGATACGTGTATGCTATGATGTTGTTCTTGCCATTTATAGCTTCTATGCCATGTCTTCTTACTGTGAGTTGCCTTGCCATGCCATGTATTGCTCTGTGGTGAGTGGTTCAAGCTCACCAACATGCCTATTTATTGTTGTTTCTGCCTTGTATGAATCTGTCATATAACTTGCCATGTTTACATGGGTGCCATCATATTTTCTGTGCCCTTTTGGCTCATGGTCAGTAAGGGACTTTTGTTCTATGCAATTAGTAGATTCATGCCATGCCTTTTTTTGCCGTGATCAGTTCCTGTAGCATGTTGTTTGATAGCTCTAAACATTGCAACCTGATGTTATTACTGCTAAAGTCTGAAACTGTTATTAATTGCAATCTTGCCATGTGTGTTTGAGCATGTTCTAGTGATTTCTGGAGATAGCTCAGTGTTCATGTTTTGTCATGCTTTACCTTTACATCATGCCCATGCCTTGTGTTATTACGTTGGGATGCTGCAGCCTGTTGTTTTGATGCTTGCAATATGCCTAGTTGTTGTTTTGGACAGATTGTTGTCATGACTTGTATAGGGTGTATGTGTTGCACGGTTGCTCCGTTTTGAGTGTGCTCTATATGAAACTTGCTTGATTTTGCATGTAGCTTCATATTATCATGTTGCATCCATGTTTTGAGGTGTTTGCTTGATGTTGGTATGCATTTTGCATCAATGCCATGTTTAACTTGTTTTGCTCATATCTTCTAGGCCGTAGCTCCGAATTAAATGAACTTTATATGTAACTTGACTAGAATTTTGTGTAGATCATCTTGGTGCATTTTAAATTGCTGTTTAACAACTTGAACATAAAGTTATTCAGATCTGGACCAATTTCGAAATTTGCATATGAGGACTTACCGGAATTGTTATATGTTGCTTCCGGCCTCATTTAAACTTGCTTTGATGTGTTGCTCTTGTTTGCATCATCTCTTGCCATGAGTAGCTTCATCTAGATTTGTCATGCATCATGTTTGTTGTGCATCTTGTCATGTTCATGTGTGGTGTGTTTACCTATGTTGTGTGCTTCTTCTTGTCAGTTCCTGTTTCGTTGCGATCGTGAGGATTCGTTCGTCTACGCTTGGTTCGGCTTCATCCGTTCATCTTCTTCATGGACTCGCTCTTCTTCCTTGCGGGATTTCAGGCAAGATGACTGCTACCCTGGATCTCACTACTATCATTGCTATGCTAGTTGCTTCGTTCTATCGCTATGCTGCGCTACCTATTAACTGTTTATCAAGCCATCCAAAATTGCCATGTCAGCCTCTAACCTTTGACACCTTTCCTATGCAAACCGTTGTTTGGCTATGTTACCGCTTTGCTCAGCCCCTCTTATAGCGTTGCTAGTTGCAGGTGAAGTTGAAGATTGCTCCATGGTGGACAGGATTTTGGTTGGGATATCACAATATCTCTTATATTATTAATGCATCTATATACTTGGTAAAGGGTGGAAGGCTCGGCCTTATGCAGTGTTTTGTTCCACTCTTGCCGCCCTAGTTTCCGTCATATCGGTATTATGTTCCCGGATTTTGCGTCCCTAACGGTCGGGTGATTTATCGACCCCTTGATAGTTCGCTTTGAATAAGACTCCTCCAGCAAGGCCCAACCTTGGTTTTACCATTTGCCTCACCACCACCTACTTTTCCCTTTGGGAGTCGCTCTCTCGAGGTCATCTTTATTTAGCCCCCCCCTCCCCGGGCGGTGCTTCTCTAAGTGCTGGTTCGAACCGAAACCGCTTCTTGAGCCACCTTAGGGCAACTTGAGGTTGGTTTTACTCGTAGCTTTGTCTCATCGGTGTTGCCACGAGCGAGATATGTGCAGCTCCTATCGGGATTGTCGGCGCATCAGGCGGTCTTGCTGGTCTTGTTTTATTGCCGTCGAAATGTCTTGTAGCGGGATTCGAGACTGATCGGGTCTTCCGGGAGAAGAATATCCTTCGTTGATCGCGAGAGCTTATCATGGGCTAAGTTGGGACACCCTGCGGGTTTAAACTTTGAGAGCCGTGCAGCGGTTATGTGGCAGATGGGAATTTGTTAATATCTGGTTGTAGTAAACTTGAAGCAAACTCTTCTAAAATACACCAACCGTGTGTATGTAGTGAGTGTCTCTTTTGGGGTTGATCGAGAGGAGAACACGGTTTCTGGGTTATGTTTGGCGTGGCGGGAGTTCAGGATCACTTCTTGATCATTACTAGTTGACGACCGTTCCTTTGTTTCTCTTCCGCTCTCATTTGCGTATGTTAGCCACCATATATGCTTAGTCGCTGCTGCAACCTCACCACTTTACCCTTCCTTTCCCATTAAGCTTTGCTAGTCTTGATACCCATGGTAATGGGATTCTGAGTCCTCGTGGCTCACAGATTACTACACCACCGATTGCGGGTACAGGTTTGCGATGATCATGGCGTGAGGCGATGTTTGCTTATATTGGAGTTCTTCTTACGCTTCTTCTTGATCGGGGATAGGTTCGGTCGGCAGCTGGGCTAGCGAGGTGGATGTCGTTCGAGCTTCTATTTATGTTTCATCCGTAGTCGGATGTTGATCTTATATATGATGTTGATGTAGTCTTGTGGCATTTGTGCGTTATGTATGTATCCCCATCTATTATGTAATGTTGATGTAATGATATCCACCTTGCAAAAGCGTTTCAATATCTTGGTCTATCCTTGGTGGGACCTTGAGTTCCTTTTGGATAGAATTAGCATATTAGGCGTGTTCAAGTTAGTATCGAGCCTCGACCGACCTTAAGAGCCCCTTGATTGATCGTGTAGTTTGGCGTTGTTGAGTCTAGAAAAAACTGATTTGGAGTTTAGTTATATCGGAGTAGGAATTCTTTTACTCCTCGCCCCCTTAAATCGCTCTGGTGAGGAATCTTAACGTGGGTCTTTTGAACTACTCCTCTTCCCTTCAAATTTTTCTCTAGGTTCCATGATTGGTTTTTGATAGTTGTTCCTCAGCTCTTTTCATCCGGTGCATTTCTCGTCAAGTTGACTCGAGCCTCTTCATCGTTGTCAAGTCCAATCCACAGTTGTTTTCTTTTCCCGCCCGCCCACTCTTCTTCTTCTCGGAACCCGAGTCCGTAATCGAGTATCCATCCTACTCGTGCGAAGTTTTTGCTCTCTCTCCTCAATGAATTCAATCGGTGTTTTCTCTTCAAGATATTCGTCGATTTCCCCTTCCAAGTTGCCTTTGTTTTTCCCGCCCTCCCACCCTATTATTCCCTGAATTCGAGTTTATTCCGACCATCAATTTCATTCGTGTGGAGCCTCTTCAGTCTTCCCTCATTTATTTCAACCGGTGAATTCTCGTCTCGTTTGACATTCATCATCTCTTTTTCTTCTCCGGTGGATTCAATTCAAGTTTTTCATTGTCGATCGTATTTTTTCCCTCAGCTCAAGTGTTTTCCCTGCTCGTTCGCCTCTCGCTAGTTTATCCTTTCGGAGTGTTCAAGATATCTCAGAAGATTTGTGTTTGCATTCAATTAATTCGAGGTTGTCGCCTCACTCAAATATTTCATTTGTTCCGGTGCATCATCTGTCTGTTCAACATCCTTTCCAACGGTGCTTTCCTTTAGTGGGCCCTAACCCACAGGTCTTTTCCCAGGATCTTACCTGACTCTTCTAATTATTCCGGAGCCATTCTTAATTCTTTTCGAAGTTTGACGTAAGAATGAATTTCATCAGTCAGATGCCTTTCCAAGATCGCTTTCAAATTCTCTTCATTATTGGCTCAACCTCTTCGCTTTTCATTCTATCGGAGTATCTCAGTAATTTCGGTGGAGTTTCTCGTCGTCTTTCGCAGCTTTGAAGATCGGAGAAGAGTTCCTCTTAAATCTTTTCCGTTCTCTCGAAGGTTCGTGGTTCTAGCTTCATGTTATCAGTCTCGAATTATTCCATTTGTCAGATATTCTTTTTCTCAACCATCTGGAGTTTGTCAGCAGTTGTTTTTCGGAGGCCGTATTTTTGGATTATTTCTTAGTTTCAAGTTCTCAGCTCCGTTCGTTCCTATATTTGTACCGGTGCCTAGTTCAGTTATATTTTCCCCAAATTCCCTCAAATATCTTCATGCTTTTCTAATTCTTTCCGGCGATCCGTTCTATTCTCTATGTTCATTTTCATTTTTCACGGTGGTTCGTTCAAGATTCTTTTTCTTTGATTATCATATTAATCCATTCCTTCTTTCAATCCTACCGGTGGTTCATGAAGACTCTCTCAAGTTTTGTGCTATAACCCCCTAATCCTTTTCAAGAAGAATAAGTAATATGCAAAATCCATTGCTTGTCATCAATTTAATTTGATGAAGGATAAGCATACAATAAATCTTATTCTTATTTCATCAAAGTGATTAATCTTTTTCTTGGAGTTTGTTCTTGAGGAATAAATTCTACTTCCAAGTGTTTTCATCTTTTCTTTTCGGAGTTCAATTTCCTCGGCCTTTTCATGGAACCTCCGTCTAAATCAGCATAAGGCTTTAGTCTTATTCTTTCCTCCTTCATTCTATCTCATCACCTTTTGTTACGGACTTCTTCATGGTGGTTCTTCATGATTTAATTCATTCTTCAAGAGTTCATCAAGTGTCATTCCATCCTCTCTAGCTCTGTTCTATTCCTCCATGTTTCAGCGGAGTGCTCCTAAATCGTTTCAGTCTTATTTGTTTCTTATCTTGTTCTAACGGAGTTGTTTCATAGTCTATCTGTTTGCGTGAGCATTTGATTCTCGTCATTCTCGTCGTTCCTCTCTTCTTCTCGGCGCTCTTGATTCTTTGCTTCTTATCTTGAGTTCTTGTTTCACCTCATCCCTTTTCCCTTCCATCTCGGTCCTAAGATCTGGGGCGAGATCTCTTGATAGTGGAGGTGTTGTAATGCCCCGGATTCGATGCGCCAGGTGTCCGCCCGTTATTCGCCCTCGTTGCCATGTCATTTGCTTGCGTGTTGCACTTTGCCATGTCATCATATTCATTTCATATCATGTCATCATGTGCATTTCATTTTGCATCGTGTTCGTCTCATGGATCGAGCATTTTCCCCTTGTCCGTTTTCAATCCGGCACTCCTATGTCTCCAGCGCCCCTTTTGCCTCTTTTTCGTGGCGGGTGTTAAGCGTTCTCGAAATGGACCGAGGTTTATAGCGGCCTTGGTATAGCACCGGTGAACCGCTGTCAAGTTCGGATCATTTGGAGGTCGTTTGATACTCAGCAGTTAACAAGATGTAGTAAAAGCCTCCTTCTCCTTGCAGCCCAACACCCTTCTAAAGTGACCCAAAACCCAGCAAACTCCCTCCACGCTCTCGGTCGTTCGATCACGATCGTGTGGTAACCGCTCCTCATTTGGACTCTCCTAGCTCCCTCTACCTATAAACTAGACCTCCCCGAAATTTTGGTCATTCTACCAAACCTTAGATTTTTTCCCCCGCGCGCCTTGACATGTCCGTCCCTGGCAGACGCGTCCACCGCCGCGCCCCATCATCGGAGGCCGCCCGCTGGTGACCGCCGCCGCCCGCGCCCGCCGGCCTTGCAACCCGTCCCCGGCCCATGACCCGAGCAACCCAGCGCGCCGCCCGCCTCTCGCCGCCGCCCTTGCGGCATCGCCGCCGCCGCGCCCGGCCGCCCGCTCCCGCCGCCCGGCGCCGGCCGCCAACCCGCGCGGCCCGCTCCGCCCGCCCGGCGGCGCCTCCCTCGCGTCGCCCGGCCCGCCGCCCGCCGCCCTAGCCGCCCGGCGGAGCCGCCCGCCGGCTCCGTCCTGCCGCCGACCGCCCTTTGCCAACCTCGCCTCGCCGGAGCTCCACCGCGCCCGCCTCCGTCGCCCGTAGCCCGCCCGGCTCCCTCCACCGCTCCGCCCCGGCCAGATCCGGCCGTGGGAAGGCCGGATCCGCCCGCCTCCGGCGTACCCCTCCTCTCCGGCATCTACTCCGGCAAGGATCCGGTGAACTTCGAAGTCCGTGTTCGAGGTTGACTTTTCCCCCCTTGAAAAACTGCCAAGTCCCCAGATCTGCATATTTTCCTGCCATGTTCGTCGTATCGTATCTCTGCACCCATAGCTTCGTTTTGTGCGTGTAATATGTCAAATTGTTCGTCTCAATGAGTACATCATTTCATTACATTGCATCATGTTCGTTTGAGTTCATATTGATGCCTGAATCTTCGTTGCAAAAGTGCTATGTGATGTTATTCTGCTGAAACTGCCATAACTTGGTGATTTGTCATTTTTGCCATGGTTGATGTGTGCATCCTAAGAACTTGAGTCCTACATGTGTTTTGTAATATGCCATGCCATCTTTACAGGGGTGTATGCCATGTATTTTTGTGATCTCTGTGGTGACTAGCACAAGCATGCAAACTAGGCTTCATGATGTTCTGATTTCAGCCTATTACTCTTGATATTTTTATGCCATGTAAACTTGATGCTACCGAGAGATCCATGCTTATTTTGAGATACTTCAGTAAGGATGTTTTGAACATATGGTTATTCCCTATCCATCCATGCCCTTGTTTGCAATTATGGAGTGCCATAGCTTGAGTCAATCAAGCTCTACTTTTGCTATAAAATGTTTCCTGGCAGGTTGTTTACATGTTATTCGATTTTGCCAAGGTTGTTGTAGCTGATACGTGTATGCTATGATGTTGTTCTTGCCATGTATAGCTTCTCTGCCATGTCTTCTTACTATGAGTTTCCTTGCCATGCCATGTATTGCTCTGTGGTGAGTGGTTCAAGCTCACCAACATGCCTACTTATTGTTGTTCCTGCCTTGAATGAATCTGTCATATAACTTGCCATGTTTACATGGGTGCCATCATATTTTCTGTGCCCTTTTGTCTCATGGTCAGTAAGGGACTTTTGTTCTATGCAATTAGTAGATTCATGCCATGCCTTTGTTTGCCGTGATCAGTTCCTGTAGCATGTTGTTTGATAGCTCTAAACATTGCAACCTAATGTTATTACTGCTAAAGTCTGAAACTGTTATTAATTGCAATCTTGCCATGTGTGTTTGAGCATGTTCTAGTGATTTCTGGAGATAGCTCAGTGTTCATGTTTTGTCATGCTTTACCTGTACATCATGCCCATGCCTTTTGTTATTACGTTGGGATGTTGTAGCTTGTTGTTTTGATGCTTGCAATATGCCTAGTTGCTGTTTTGGACAGATTGTTGTCATGACTTGTATAGGGTGTATGTGTTGCACCGTTGCTCCGTTTTGAGTGTGCTCTATATGAAACTTCCTTGATTTTGCATGTAGCTTCATATTATCATGTTGCATCCATGTTTTGAGGTGTTTTCTTGATGTTGGTATGCATTTTGCATCAATGCCATGTTTAACTTGTTTTGCTCATATCTTCTAGGCCGTAGCTCCGAATTAAATGAACTTTATATGTAACTTGACTAGAATTTCGTGTAGATCATCTTGGTGCATTTTAAATTGCTGTTTAACAACGTGAACATAAAGTTATTCAGATCTGGACCAATTTCGAAATTTGCATATTAGGACTTACCGGAATTGTTATATGTTGCTTCCGGCCTCATTTAAACTTGCTTTGATGTGTTGCTCTTGTTTGCATCATCTCTTGCCATGAGTAGCTTCATCTAGATTTGTCATGCATCATGTTTGTTGTGCTTCTTGTCATGTTCATGTGTGGAGTGTTTACCTATGTTGTGTGATTCTTCTTGTTAGTTCCTGTTTCATTGCGATCGTGAGGATTCGTTCGTCTACGCTTGGTTCGGCTTCATCCGTTCATATTCTTCATGGACTCGCTCTTCTTCCTTGCGGGATTTCAGGCAAGATGACCGCTACCCTGGATCTCACTACTATCATTGCTATGCTAGTTGCTTCGTTCTATCGCTATGCTGCGCTACCTATTACCTGTTTATCAAGCCATCCCAAATTGCCATGTCAGCCTCTAACCTTTGACACCTATCCTATGCAAACCGTTGTTTGGCTATGTTACCGCTTTGCTCAGCCCCTCTTATAGCGTTGCTAGTTGCAGGTGAAGTTGAAGATTGCTCCATGGTGGACAGGATTTTGGTTGGGATATCACAATATCTCTTATATTATTAATGCATCTATATACTTGGTAAAGGGTGGAAGGCTCGGCCTTATTCCTGGTGTTTTGTTCCACTCTTGCCGCCCTAGTTTCCGTCATATCAGTATTATGTTCCCGGATTTTGCGTCCCTAACGGTCGGGTGATTTATGGGACCCCCTTGACAGTTCGCTTTGAATAAGGCTCCTCGGCAAGGCCCAACCTTGGTTTTACCATTTGCCTCACCACCACCTACTTTTCCCTTGGGAGTCGCTCTCTCGAGGTCATATTTATTAGCCCCCGGGCGGTGCTTCTCTAAGTGCTGGTTCGAACCGAGCCGCTTCTTGAGGCCACCTTAGGGCAACTTGAGGTTGGTTTTACTCGTAGCTTTGTCTCATCCGGTGTTGCCACGAGAGCGAGATATGTGCAGCTCCTATCGGGATTAGTCGGCGCATCAGGCGGTCTTGCTGGTCTTGTTTTATTCTTTGTCGAAATGTCTTGTAGCCAGGATTCGAGGCTGATCGGGTCTTCGGGGAGAAGAATATCCTTCGTTGATCGCGAGAGCTTATCATGGGCTAAGTTGGGACACCCTGCGGGTTTAAACTTTCGAGCCGTGCCAGCGGTTATGTGGCAGATGGGAATTTGTTAATATCGGTTGTAGTAAACTTGAAGCAAACTCGTCTAAAATACACCAACCGTGTGCGTAACCATGAGTGTCTCTTTTCGGGGTTGATCGAGAGGAGAACACGGTTTACGGGTTATGTCGGCGTAAGTAGGAGTTCAGGATCACTTCTTGATCATTACTAGTTGACGACCGTTCCTTTGTTTCTCTTCTCGCTCTCATTTGCGTATGTTAGCCACCATATATGCTTAGCGCTGCTGCAACCTCACCACTTTACCCCTTCCTTTCCCATTAAGCTTTGCTAGTCTTGATACCCATGGTAATGGGATTCTTTGAGTCCTCGTGGCTCCTGATTACTACACCACCAGTTGCGGTACAGGTTTGCGATGATCATGGCGTGAGGCGATGTTTGCTTATATTGGAGTTCTTCTTACGCTTCTTCTTGATCGGGGATAGGTTCGGTCGGCAGCCTGGGCTAGCGAGGTGGATGTCGTTTGAGCTTCTATTTATGTTTCATCCGTAGTCGGATGTTGATCTTATATATGATGTTGATGTAGTCTTGTGGCATTTGTGCTTTATGTATGTATCCCCATCTATTATGTAATGTTGATGTAATGATATCCACCTTGCAAAAGCGTTTCAATATCGGGTCTATCCTTGGTGGGACCTTCAAGTTCCTTTTGGATAGGGTCGCATATTAGGCGTGTTTCAAAGCGTCTCTCCTCCTCGAGCTACGCATGAGATCCGAAGAGAAGAATTCCAAGGCCAAGGATGTGAGCGCAAAGGGCTGCCGTGCTCATGGCGGAACGGACACCAAGCGGGCAGAGATCAGCCGAGTCTTTCAAGGGCAGCCCGTCTGCGTGTACCACGACCTCCACACCCACAACACCAGCGAATGTCAAGAGCTCCGAGCAGCGAGAAGGGAGGATCGGCCGGCGTCCGACCCGCGGCGACCGGGGCTACAGCCGAGGAGGAGGAAGGAGCGCGGGACCTTTGGGAAGGCTGCGGCCCTCGCCAAGGGTGGCGCGACCAACCTTGCGAGGATCGCTGCAAGACCCGCCTCGCGAGGAGGTGGAGGATCAGCCTCGCGAGATCGCCCACAAGGCAGCGCAGGCCTCCCTCCTCTGCCGCGCAGCCAAGGAAAGCGAAGACCATCATCGGGGCGAGGGGCTGGGGGCTTCCGGGAGCCTCGTGCGATCGCTTTGCATCTGGGCGGAGCTCAAGCCCCGACCTCTCAGCGCATCTTCAAGCGGTTCGCCCGTGAAGTGAATGCAGTCCTCCCAAGCTCGAAGCCACCGCCCCCTCGGTGGTGGCGTGCACCATCATGTTCAGCTCAGCGGATCAGCTCAAGTGTGCGGCCACGGCGGAGTCCTCCGATGCTCTGTTCCCCAATCATCGACAGCGTGCTAGTCACCAAGACCCTCATCGATGGCGGGGCGGGGCTCAGCGTCCTGTCCGTGAAGCGTTCAACAATCTCCAAGTGCCTTACAATCAGCTTCAGCCATCAAGCCTTTCTCTGGGGTCACCGGCGGCTCCACAGTCCCGATCGGGCAGGTTCGCCTCCTGTCACCTTGGGCGCCGCGACAACTACCGCACCGAGCTCGCCGACTTCTCGTCGCCCACATTCGCCACGCCGCCTAGCGCCATCCTCGGGTACCCAGCGCTGGCCAAGTTCATGGCGTAACCCACCATGTCTAGCGTCCTCAAGATGCCGAGGAAGTGGCGGAGTCATCACGGTGCCCTACGAAGAAAAGCGCGGTGTGCTCCTGGGCGAGCCTTTCGAGCCGCATCACTGGAAGACCGGATCGCAGAGCAGAGGCTTCGAGACCGCCCCTAAGAAGAAGAAGACATCGTCCGGCCGCCCCTCGGGAGAAGGCCCCTCGGGTTCAGCGCTGCCTAGGGAACCTCCTTCTCTCGCATAGGAAGCGCGGCGCCCTCCTCAGGCAGGGCTCGGGGGCTCCCCCCTGGAGGGCTACCGACCTTGCTAAGGTCACGAGGGAGGCGCTTGGGCACCACTTGAAGGCGTGTTTCGAAGCACGTTTCCCTCAAGAAGGAGCAAGGCAAGGAGGGCCAAACCCTCAGGAGTTCGTCAGCAAGATTGTTTAGGAGCTGCAGGAGTCAAGAGTCATGAGTGGCAGTCGCCGCTTACCTGCGTGGCTCCCCATCCAGGCGAGGATGGTGGGCTACGCGTCTGCATCGACATACCAGGGCTCAACCGAGCCGCCTCTCAGGAGCGCCTCTGGCCCTCTCGCGTGGGGCGTTGCGAAGGTCCACCCCGCAGCTACGTTCGCATGCCTTCAGCTTGCCGAGCAGCGGCCGCCCGTACCAGCGCCTCATGAGGAGCATCACGGAGGCTCAGAGGCCGGGCATTCCGCAGCCTGGCGAGAGATGGAGATGGTCCACGAGGAGCCACCGGCGCCTCCGGGCCTCCAGGCCCCCAGCACAGGGGCTCGTGAGATCGGCTCCGCAGCCCCCTTGGTCTGCTGCACCAACACCCTTCGTTTTCACGCTATCGGTGACATCTTTCAAGTTTCATTTCCAGCTGGGGCGCCCCAGGGCTGCATTATTCCCGGGCGCGTGGGTCCGTCCTGCGGCGTGTATCCCTTACTTCATGTTCTAGCTTACCTTGTTGGGCGCCCTCGGGCTGCATCATCCCAAATCGCTCGGGCAGGCCGGCGGCATGTATCCCTCTTGCGTTTATTCCGGGTCGCGCGTTGACCCATCATGCTTGTTATTTGATGCCAATCCATGGCACATTTTCTTCGTTCATGTCGACCGCTTGCGTTAAAGGGGGTACTGAGCATCGCGACTCGGGGCTCCTCTTGGCTCTCCGGCCCTCACCCTCGGCCTTGTCCACGGCATCGCGACACAGCATACCAGCGGCTGTGACCAGCTTGAGGCGGGACCGGGGCGTAAGCGCCGGCATCTAACCAAGTCTGCAGGAACACATCACAAGATAAGGCCCAGTGCAGGCGCAACCCGCCTTTGGTAGGGCCCGTGAGTCCGCGCTGGCTCACGGGTGCCCAGATACACCTCGTCGAGCCCTACCGTGCTAGCCACGTGTCGGCGGGGCTATACGCCGGGGGCTCCTCCGGGGGAGCCCCCTCCACGCATCGATGGAAGCACCATGCTCTGCGCTGGTGGCGACAACTTGCCGAGGGCGGCTATGCCGTACACATCTGAGCGCTATGCTCCGCTGGTGATAAACAAGCGAGGTGGCCCCGGGCTGCATCAACCTCGGGGGCCAGGCTCGGTGTCGGCCTCATCATAGCGCCTCCCTCGGGAGTGCCGCGAGGGGCTGGGCACGAGGGCTGCTGCTGGGTCACGCCCAGACGCCGCCACCCAGCCAGAGCCCCTAGGGCATGGTTCGTCAGCGCGTCCCTCCCCCAGCGGAGCCAAGTGCGAAAGGCCGTTTGGCGTCAGGGGACTCTGAGCATGCGACTCGGGGAGCCTAACTGGTCACGTAGCCCTCACTCCTTAATTTGAAAGGCTAGCGGCGGTTGAGTTATCCATGGGGCGGGCTCTGCGAGGCGTAGAAACGGTAGATCCACCCATGTCACCTCCCTACTTGTTGTTCGTGCGCCAGGGGACTCCTGAGCATCGCGACTCGGGAGCCTAACATCACGTAGCCCCTCACTCCTTGGTCCCGTCCTGGTTTCGGTTGGGGCTAGCGGCGGTGAGGTATCTTGTGAGGGCGGGCTCTGCTGGCGTAGAACATGAGCAAGTAGGGCGTAAATTTCAAGGAATTCAAAAGCAAAATATTATAGTCCATAACTGTTATCCTGGCGCCAAATGCAAGTTTAAGCGCCTCCCGAGGCATGATACATGCAGGAATTAAAAAGTAGAATAGGAGCCACAATGGAGTCACTTGGCGATGGAGCTGCTGTGAGCGGAGTTCGCCTTGTGGAGCTGCGGGGTTAGCAGCGCCCGCTTGGCTTAGTGCTGAAGGCCGGAACTTCCCAGTGAGCCTCGCTTGACCCTTCACGGCCTCGGCAGCGGCGGCAGCAAGCTCGCCCGCTGGCTGGCTCAGCAGCTGTCGAGGTCGGCGTTGGGATCGCGAAGGTGACATGGGTGAGGACCAGCGTCGGCTCGCGAGAAGACAAGACACGTGCCTCGGCCTCAGCCGTAGGACCAAGGCCAAGGGCGACATATTCAAGAGCGCGAACCAGGAAGGGAAGCAGCTTGGCGGGGCCATCTTCTGCGCCGGCCAGCAGGCTCTCCAGGCCGCTATCGTAAAGCTCCCTCAGCAAGGTGCGAGCCTTCACCTCCATATCTATGAAGGCCACACGATCCTCAGCAAGGACTCGTGCCTTGCCGTCCAGCTCGACCTTCCTCGCCTCCAACTCTTGCTCCAGCACGCCTAGGTGTTCACGGCGCCTCTTGAGCTTGGCGTCCCGATCCTTGACGGCCACCTCGCGAGCTTTCATGCCTTCCTCCTGCTCTTGGCGAAGGTGGGCCTCCATGGCGAGCTGGTCCCGCAGGCCCTGCAGCTCGCTCTCCAGCGCCTTGCAGCGACCTCGGACATCGGCTACCTCCCCCAAGGCGGCGTCGCGAGCAACTTTCGCCCCAAGGACGGCCTGCTTCTCCTCGTCGCAAGCCGTCGAGGCCTGGACCAGCGCCGCCCGGATTGAAGCGTCGGAGCGAATCCAGCCAGAAGCCAGCTCCACGCGCCCGGCCACCAAGCGAGGGTCGGCGCCCAGAAGATCTTGCTGCAACCAGTCCGATTCGGCGGCGCCACGATCGAAGCAGTAGGAGAGTCGGAGGCAGCAGTTGGCGGAGTAGGAGGAAGGGCGGCGGTGTGACCACGCTGTCTGGCGGGACTGCTGCGCCCCAACAGCTGTGGCGGCATCGAGCAAGGAAACCTCATGAGTCGCTTGGGCCATGGGGCTGAGCTTCGCCCACCCGGCTCCACCGAGCCTCGCGAGATGACCCGAGCAGGGAGGCCGTGCATCACAATCACCTTCTTCGAGGCGGGCGCCGCCCGAGCCAGGAACTCGGGAGATCCTTCAGCTTCTTTGCAGCAGGCGCCAGCCTAGCCAAGAATCTGGGCGTCAAGCCTCGGCGACAAAACAAGAAATAAGATAGGAATCGAGCACTTATTGGTGCGTGGCTTTCATGGCTCGAGCAACCTCCGGCCATACTTGAAGCCGAGAGCCGGCCACAGGATCAGCCTCAAGGGCTCGGGAGGCGGGAGCGCGCTGCGGATCGCCTCGATGCAGGGCAGACCAGCGGGGACCAGCCAGTCTTGTCCTTCTTGGGATCGGGGCAAGCTTCCGCCGCCCGCTCGTCATCATCCTCATCGTCGTCGTCGCTCGGTGAGGCGGAGAAGGCAGGACTTGCACCAGGAGGATCCTCGACTCTCCGTCAGTCGCCTCGGTCGAGCCCTCCTTCCCGCTCCCTCTCCCTTCTCTTGGCTGGAGTCGCGGAGGACCGTCCACGGGTCCTCGGGAGCCTCTGCGGGCATGGGCCCGTCCCGTTGAAGGCAGGCATGGACTCCACTACCTGCTCCCGGTCGTCGCGGAGGAGCAGGCGTGGGCGCCCTCCAACCTCGCCACGTCGCCCCGACCTAAGATTGGAGAACCGCAGCCAGATCTTCATCGGCCAAGACCGCGAGGGCTCGGGTGGGGCCTCCACGCCGGAAGTGGAGTCTTGACAAGCGGGCCGGCTGGTGCTCGAGGAATTCCCTCGGCAGCGATCGCCGGTCTGCCGCCCGATGCCATGTTGGCGGCCTCAGATCCATGTCCATCCTCTCCAACACCGGCCTCTGGCGAGGATCCACGAGCTCCACTCGAGACCGGTCGTCGGAGTGTATGGGGTGCTCCATGGGCAAGATTAGCCGGTGGATCGCCCAACATCTACAAGACCCACTTGCTCTGAAGCCCTCAATCCTCTTCCGGGGTTGAAATGGCGGAGACTACCGTCTGCTGACGAAGCTCCTGTGAGAGAAGGAACCACGAGAGGTCGGAGGGAGAAATAGTGGCAGCAGGGACCCTTTGAGGATGCACTGCAGCGTGAGCCTCACAATAGTAGGCGAAGATCACCGGGAGGAGAACGAGTTAGGATGGAGATCACGAGCTTGTAGCTTGTGATGGCGGAGGAGAGAGAAGAAGAACTTCATGAAGGAGGCATCGGACCGGCAACAATGGCACTTACAAAGGCGGATAGAAGGTGCTCCCTTGGCCCTCGGGGAGGCGGGCCGACCTTGAACACCGCCATGCGTCGATGCCTGCTTGCCGCCATCTGGCGCACTGGGCAAGGCTCGCCTCCGACACGTTCAGCGAGTCAGGCGGTAGCGTACCAAGCTCGGCCGGAGTGCAGCGGCGCCATGCCTTGCTAGGCGTGCGGTCGAAGTGGATCTGAAGATTTCGGAGGCAGGAAGTAGGCGCAAGAAAGGGGATCGGCGGTAACGGAGAAAGCAAGGAAGCAAAGCCTAGGTGAGCGCGCTCCTTTATCGATTCGCGCGGTTGCTAAGGCACCCGTCCAATCAACGCCACGGCGCCCAATGTCGCGGGCTGTTAGGGCCAGCAGCGCTTCTCACTTGCCCTCCGCCTCTCGCTCGGCCAAGTCGGGCGCGCCTTGAGCCAGGGGCTCTGTCGGCGTTCAGGAGCAGGGGTCCCAGACTTGCTGCACTGTGGCGTGGCTCAAAGGGGGCCCATCACGGCCCATCTTCATCAACACAAGCTCAAGACCCTCGCGAGGGCAAGCCTCATGAGGCGGACAACAGGAGCTTCCTCGAGGCACGGCCTTGTCGGGTGGCTCGTGAGGAGGCGGAGAGATCAAGGCGGGGTACCTCACATGGTGCCCATGGCGCAAGCCATGCGACCAAAGGCGCCCGGTGGCGCCAGCCAGCAGTGTCCTCCTTTCCTCTTTGGTGCAAAGGAGCAAAGCGGCGAGAGCATCAAGCAAAGGTGTCCATTTTGGTGCAACAAGACCAAGACCAGTCCAGCGGCGGAAGGAAGTCATTGTGGAGCCCAAGCGGCGTCACCACGAGCCTTTGTGAGCGAGGACCAACTTTAGTCGGGATAAGTGTACGGATGTTCCCCTTCAAAATGGCCAATTGTTGGCGCCCTTCCCGTTCAACATTTGGGAAGAGGCCCAGGGCCTTTGCCTATAAATAGGACTAGCCACCCACAGGGTAGAGGGACCGAATCGGCAACCCGGGGAATCAGCAGAGAGAGAGAGAGCGACTGAACTCCCCCTAGCAGTTCATCGCCCGGCCAAGCAGCAGACCCTCATGAGGCTGTTCTTCCTTGTATTATTCATCACCATCAGCCCAGAGGCAATCCACCACACCACAAACTAGAGTAGGGTATTACACCACAATGGTGGCCGAACTACTATAAACCTTGTGTCTCTTGTGTTGTTCCTTTCGTAGTTTAGATCCTAGCGGCGGCGGGGTGCAGGTAGGTAGAGGCGAGATTCGCGTGCACCCGGTGTTGAACCTCACGTGTCTGCCGGAACCCGAAATCCGACAGCAGCCCTTGCGGCGGAAGTACAATGCGGCCTTCTTCGACAAACCAATCCGGTGACAACAACTTTGAGCACGATCAAGCGAGTCGGAGCACCCATAGCAGGATCACCGAGCCGCCAAGAAGCGCGACTAGTAGTCCGGCCTCCGCTTAAGCCCCATCAAGGAAGTATTCGTGCCACATGCACACAATTACGCGCAAAATACCATGGGCATAGGCGGGCGCATCGGCGACTTCGGTCAATAGTGCGGGTAACCGCCAAATACTTTCATACTCTTTCCCTCTTATCTTTCAAGACACGGCGTTGGCGCAACATCCTCAAAAGAGCGGTGCGGACTAATAGGAAGAGACATCCAAGGAGGCAATAGGCGTTGTGCGGAAGAAAATACCAGGTGGAATCTATTTACGATCATTATACCTGCTTTATCTACCTGAACACAGCCTGCCCCTGGATAGGACATGTAAAATAGTCCTATTTTATATTTGCTTAACGCATCCATTGTAAATGTACGCTTAAACGTATTTTTCGTCAATGAGAGATTATATATAGCGTCAGCTTATTATCCTCATCTGAGCATCTTTCTCTTATAAATGTTTATTTGATATTGCATCCGTACACCTTGGTGTGGCCGGTTTTCCAGGGGCTTCTTATGGCGCCCCGCTATATGGCAACTAAAGTCCGAACACTTTCAACAGTGCGGCACCCCGAACTTATAGCACTATATGCATCGGCTCCGAATCATGTCTTGGGTCTACAGTTGGGATAGCCCGGCTCCCTTGTTTTGGTGCCTTACGTTCCGTTATATCAGCTAAGGTAGCGCAGGGAGAACTCTGCGATTATGTCCGGTTCTTCGGACGAGCACCTCGATGAAAGCGAAAATTGACCGGCATGATGTGGCGAGAGCTGGTCGCTGTTGAGAGGTCTTAAAATCCTTAAAGATTTTCCGCTTTAGGCGATAAATAAACCGTCCGATCTAGGCATGTATAGTGCCCGATTAGGTCTTCAGTTCTAGGCGCCGAAATTTAAAATTGTAGACTTCTATGGCTAAGTGAAAGTTATAAAGCCGCATAGTCCGATTGCCTGGTTCAATGCGCCGGACACCTCCTTAAGGGACCAAACATTTGGGTAAAGAGTGTCCGGGTTTTCCACGAACACCCCAGTGCTAGTCACGCGGGGGCAGAAGCCGACGACTAGCCTACTTTCAGGATTTTATAAACAGCCGCACAGAAGATAATATTTTAAATAACAAAAGCGCTACATAGCGCAAGTAACTTCGTCTTTAATTACAAACATGACAGAAGTGAATTCATTCAAATATGGCGTCCTTGGTACACTCATTGGCGACGAGACGAGCACCCTTCATTCGCCATCATAGTACATTTCGGGATGACGATCGCCTTGCCCTCGGGCCCATCCTTGACCATCTTCTCTGCATCCAGCTTGCCCCAATGCATCTTGGCGGGCAAAAGCTCGGCGGGCACCTTCGATGCAAGCGGATCGCTTGATCACTTCAAGCGGCGGGCAGGCATCCACCATCCGCAATCAGGCCAAAGTAGCTCTTGGGCGGTAGCTCACCGAGCCACATCGACTATGAAGTCCTTCATAGCCAGTTCGGCCGCCTGTGAGTTCGACCAACTGCTTGGTTTGTCGCTCGAGGCATCGGATGTTCGGCCCGACATCTTTGGGACCGAACAGCTTCTCCGTTGAGCTCCCCTCACAGGCGCGGTAAAACTCCGCAGCGTCTGGCGCTGCGTGGCGAATCTGCAAATGCCCTGGAGAGCTCCGTATTCTAGTAAGTAAAAGAAACGCCTCCTCCACATGTTTGCTTTGCATAAAGAATTTCTTACCCGCTGCTATCTTTTTGGCCTCCTGGATCTCCAGCTGTGCTTTCTCGGCTTCGGCCTTGGCATCCTTCAAACTTACAAGGGCCTTCTCAAGCTCGGCCTCCTTCATCTTCAGATTATGCTCCACGGACTCGCACTTCCTGCCGAGGTCCTGGAGCTCCTGCCATACCTCGCCCACTCTAGCACTTTGCTTTTCGCGCTCCTTGCATTCCAAGGCCGCTTTTTTTTTGCTCAGACAGCGCTTTCTTTAGGGACGCCACTTCGATGGTGGCCCCTGTTACACAGTCACGACACTTTGGCGTTAGATTGACAAATTTTGCCTATCTTTAAATACACAAGAGCGGGAATCACTTACTCTTGTTCTCTTTGAGCTGCCTCTTCGCGAGGACGAGCTCTCCATGCGCCTGCTCTAGGTCTGCTTGAGTTCGGCAACCTCGGCGATGCAGACACTTGATAGCAAGCAGCACAGCACCTTATTCACGACAATGCTTATTATTAGACTCCTGCAGATTATAATTGACCCTCCGTTTGGCTTTTATTTTCGAACACCAAACAGAGTATCAGGGGCTACTACCTATCGGGTGATAATCTCATACATTTCTTACTTACCTCAAAGCCCGTCAGGAGGCTTGAGCAGGCTTCGGTCAGTCCGCTTTTGGCAGACAGGACCTTTTGAATCACCGCACTCATAAGAGTATGGTGCTCTTCTTCCATGGAGCGCCTCGGCGCTTCCACGGACTATCTGGCGTCGTCGATCGCGACGGAAGTCTTGACACGAGCGGCTCGCCCTCCCTAACGAGGGCTGCCGCCTAAGTCGGTACCGTCGAAGGTTCGAGGCGGTGTTGATCGAGAGCCCGCCTTATTGCGGCTCACATCGGCCGCGATCCACGGGGACCTTGAACCCGCATGCCCGACATTGGAAGTCCTCCTTGGGCGTCTCGGTGCCGCCTCCGCTGCTCGAGGAACCTTGAGGACAACATCTCCGTGTCATCCGCGGCTGAGGAGTGGTGGCGTCGGGGGCAGTTCATCTCGAAGCGCTCGAGATACCCGTCCGAAAGCGACTCCTCCGGATGAGCCTGGCCGGACTGCATATATGCTCGGCGTTACTAAACAGTTATGACTTAAAACCACGGTAGAGTGCGGACACTTACGATCGCGCCAGGGGCTTCCCCCTGGGCAGCCACCTTTCATCGCTGTAGGCGGCCGTGGTGGAGTAGTCCGGAGGGGAGATTTTCCCCTTCTTGGATGCCCCAGCCTTCCCCTCCGGGGCGGCTTTTCTCTTCTTCTCCTCCCCAGTACGGGGAGGTGGAATTTCTTCTTGCTTTCCCCCACCTCCGCGGGAAGAATCTGTTTCGTCGTCGTCGGACAACGTAGGTATGACGGCTTGCGTCGAGGGCCTCTCTCGGCCCCCCGGCCCGTCCCCTCGGGCCTCTCATGCTTTCCGAATGGGGCAGCTTCTTCTTCTTCTTCCTCCTCCTTGGGGGAGGAGTGCGCCTTGTCGTCTTTGGACGAGGTTTCTGGCATGACCTTACACCGGAGACCCTTTCGGGTCCCCGGGGCCTTCTTCTCGGCCTTCTTCTCCGGCACCTTGTACGGTGCCGGGACCAGCATCTCCGTCAGGAGAGCATCCGCCGGGCCTTCTGGCAGCGGAGCCGAGCAGTAGACCTGCTCCGCTGTCTCCACATAGTCCTGAAGCAAATATGCATGATACTTAAGGGACTCCCAGGAATATATTGGAAAAACTGGGTCCGGTGGCAGTCTGAGGACTCACCTAGCTAGGAGCCCCGCGGCATGAAGCCCGCGGTCCTCAGATGTGGGAGGAGGTACTTCGGAGGCCTTGAACAGCACTTTCCATGCGCCTTTGTGCGTCATGCCGTGAAACTTCGGGCGTCGGTGTTCAGCGGGGCGAACTCCCAGATTAACTTGCCCGTGTTGGCGGGGTAGGTTCGTGACGAGCATGACCTGGATCACGATGACAAGCTTGATGTTCTTGTACTTCATGCTTTTGATGCATGTCTAGAGTCCGGCCAGCTCTGTGGAGTCGCCCCAGGACAGGCCCTTCTTTTCCGAGGACGTGAGCTGCATAGGGGTTCCAGATCGGAACTCGGGGGGCCGCGGCCCAGCTAGCGTCGCGCGGCTCGGTGATGTAGAACCACCCCGATTGCCATCCTTTTAGGGTTTCTGCGAAGGAACCGTCCAGCCAGGTGACGTTAGGCATCACGCCCACCATAGCTCCTCCGCACTCCGCTTCTGGCGCTTACAACCTTGGCTTCCGCGAAGGTTTGCGAGCATAAAGCTGAAATGAGGCGGATGCGGAGAAAGGCCTCACATCTGACGATGAACGCCGAGATGTTGAGGGCGAAATTGAGGCTAGATCATGGAAATCTAGCCCATAGTAGAACATGAGCCAGCAGACGAATGGATGGGTAAATCCAGTCCACAGGACGAAGTGGGCGGCGAACACGACTCTCGTGGGGTCTGGGGTCGGAATGACCCGCCCGGCGTCCGGTAGCAGTGCGCTATGTCTGCTGACCAAGTATCCGGCCGCCGAAGAGATTGTGATGTGCTTATCCTCGACGGTGGAAGCCACCCACTTGCCTCATGCTCCGGACATGTCTAGCGGTGCGGAGGAGACTTGGGCTTGGGCGCTGGAGCTCGAGGGGGCAAGAATGGAAGAAGGCGTGGGTAAAAATGAGGGAATCTTATCCCTTTATAGAGGCGACGAAAGCAGTGCGCCTCCCCACTTGCCCGTTGGAAATTGCTTGTTTCCCAAGCGCCATGATTAATGATGTGATGGGATTACCCGTACCCGTATTGATGAGAATCCTGTAATGAGGGGGCACAATCTCTGCTTTGACAAGACATGTCAAGGAAACCGCCTCACAATATGCGTTGTGGCTGGTTGTGGAAAGACGGTTCGAATAATGACCTGACCGTAGTGACACGTCGCGTTGCCTAAAAGTTGTCAGCAGATTGCATTTGTGAAACATCATTCTCTCTACGGTGGCGTGCGAAGATCATCTTGCGAATCTGGACACGGTTTGAGTGTTCGATAATTACCTTGGAGTATTCGGAGGAGGAACCCGCCCTGCAATGCCGAAGACAATACTGCATGCCAGACTCATCGTCATTGAAGCCTGGTTCAGGGGCTATTGAAGGAGTCCTGGATTAGGGGGTATCCGGACAGCCGGACTGTGTACAACGTCTGGACTATTGAAGCGTGAAGATACAAGACTCAAGACTTCGGCCCGTGTCCGGATGGGACTTTCCTTGGCGTGGAAGGCAAGCTTGGCGATCCGGATATTATATTTCCTTCCTTGTAACCGACTCCACGTAAACCCTAGCCCTCTCCGGTGTCTATATAAACCGGAGAGGTTGGTCCTTAGAAGGCCGATCACAATTACAATCATACCATCATAGGCTAGCTCTTAGGGTTTAGCCTCTACGATCTCGTGGTAGATCTACTCTTGTACTACCCATATCATCAATATTAATCAAGCAGGAAGTAGGGTTTTACCTCCATCGAGAGGGCCCAAACCTGGGTAAACATTTGTGTCCCTTGCTTCCTGTTACCATCAGCCTTGACGCACAGATCGGGACCCCCTACCCGATATCCGCCGATTTTGACACTGACAACAATCATCATCAAAGACAAATGGTACATCTTTTTGTAATAAATTAGTCAGAGGCCGAGAAATTTTTGAGAAGTCCTTAATGAACCTACTATAAAATCCGGCATGACCAAGGAAACTTCTTATACCTTTGATGTCTTTGGGACATGGCATCTTTCCAATAGCATCAACCTTGGCTTTATCAACTTCAATACCTCTTTCAGAAACTTTGTGCCCCAAGACAATACCTTCATTAACCATGAAGTGGCACTTTTCCCAATTCAAGACAAGATTAGTTTCTTCACATCTCTGCAAATCTCGATCAAGATTTCTCAAGCAATCATCAAAAGAGGATCCATAGACGGAAAAGTCGTCCATGAAAACCTCACAAATCTTTTCACAGAAGTCAGAGAATATAGCCACCATGCATCTTTGAAAGGTAGCAGGTGCATCATAAACCAAAAGGCATATGTCTATAAGCAAAAGTACCAAAAGGGCATGTAAAAGCAGTCTTTGATTGATCTTTAGCCGACACAGGTATTTGAGAGAAACCAGAATAACCATCTAGAAAGCAATAATGTGTATGTTTGCATAATCTTTCTAGCATTTGATCAATAAAAGGTAAGGGGTAATGATCTTTCTTAGTAGCTTTATTTAATTTGCGGAAATCAATTACCATCCTATAACCTGTAATAATTCTTTGTGGGATCAATTCATCTTTATCATTAGGGACAACGATAATACCTCCTTCTTAGGGACACAATGGACATGACTTACCCCGACTATCGACAGCGGGATAAATTATACCTGCCTCCAGAAGCTTATGTATTTCTTTTCTCACCACTTCTTTCATTTTAGGATTCAAACGTCGTTGAGGATTACGAACTGGTTTGGCATCCGCTTCAAATTATTTTATGTTGACATAGAGTGGGACTAATGCCCTTAAGATCATCAAGAGTATATCCAATAGCGGCACGGTGCTTCTTCAGAGTTTTCAATAATCTTTCTTCTTCATGCTCTGAAAGGTTAGCACTAATAATAACAGGATATATTTTCTTTTCATCAAGATAAGCATATTTAAGATTATCGAGCAGCGGTTTAAGCTCAAACAGGATCACCCTTGGGTGGAGGAGGATCCCCTAAGTTTCAACGAGCAAATTGTGTTGCAGAATAGGTTCCTGTTTAAAGACTACTTCATCTATTTCCCTTCTTTCATTCATGAACATATCATTTTCATGGTCTAGCAAATAGTGTTATAAAGGATCACTAGGAGATACGGCAATAGAGGCAAGACCAATAATTTCATATTTACTAGGCAATTCATCCTCACGATGTTGTTTACTAAATTTAGAGAAATTAAACTCATGAACAATATCATCCAAGCCAATAGCAACAACATTCTTTTTGCAGTCTATCTTAGCATTAACAGTGTTCAAGAAGGGTCTACCAAATATAATGGGACAAAAGCTATCTTGTGGAGAACTGAGAACAAGAAAATCAGCAGGATATTTAGTTTTGCCACACAAGACTTCAACATCTCTAACAATTCCCATTGCAAATATAGTATCTCTATTGGCAAGTTTAATTGTAACATCAATATCTTCTAACTCAGCAGGTGCAATTTCATGCTTAATTTCTTTATATAAATCATAAGGTATAACACTAAAACTAGCACCCATATCACATAAGCCATGATAACAGTGATCTCCTATTTTGACAGAAATAACAGGCACGCCTACCACAGGTCTATGTTTATCTTTAGCACACGGTTTAGCAATTCTAGCAGATTCACCACAGAATTGAATAACATGCCCATCAATATTATCAGACAAGAGATCTTTAACAATAGCAATATTAGGTTCTACTTTAACTTGCTCGGGAGGTATATAAGTTCTAATATTGCTTTTACAAACCACAGTTGAAGCTTTAGCATGATCCTTTATTCTAACAGGGAAAGGTGGTTCCTCAACATAAGAGGTAGGAACAATAGGATCATTATAAGTGACAGTCTTTTCTTCAACTTTAATAGGTGCAGCTACTTTTACTTCTATGGGAGGATGATATTTAAACCACTTCTCTTTGGGGAGATCAACATAAGTCACAAAAGATTCACAGAAAGAAGCTACTATCTCAGAGTCGAGTCCATATTTAGTGCTAAACTTACGGAAAATATCGGTATCCATAAAAGATTTAACACAATCAAACTTAGGTGTCATACCTGACTCTTTACCTTCGTCGAGGTCCCAATCTTCAGAGTTGCGTTTAATTCTATCCAATAAATTCCATCTGAATTCAATAGTCTTCATCATAAAAGAGCCAGCACAAGAAGTATCGAGCATGGTGCGATTGTTATCAGAAAGCCGAGCATAAAAATTCTAAAGAATTGTCACTCTTGAGAGCTCATGATTGGGGCATGAATATAACATTGATTTAAGCCTCCCCCAAGCTTGAGCGATGCTTTCTCCTTCGCGAGGCAAAAAATTATATATGTAATTGCGATCACGGTGAACAAGATGCATAGGGTAATACTTTTGATGAAATTCCAATTTCAATCTTTTATAGTTCCATGATCTCGTATCATCACATAGCCTATACCATGTCAATGCGTCTCCCTTCAAAGATAAAGGGAAGACCTTCTTCTTAACAACATTATCGGGTATACCTGCAAGCTTAAATAGTCCACAAACTTCATCCACATAGAGTAGATGTTCATCAGGATGCTTTGTTCCATCTCCTGTAAAAGTGTTAGCTAGCAGTTTTTCCATCATACCCAAAGGAATTTCAAAAGGAGTTTCATTTGCAATAGGTTCAGTAGGTTGAGGAGCAACTCTTTGCTCTACTGTACGGAGTGAAGATACCCCGAACAAGCCCCTTAGAGAATTACTTTCCATAGTAACAAGTGATAGAAAATTTCAGCACACTATATAAATTTTCCTTACCAAATTCCACCTACCAAAGCGCTACACTCCCGACAGCGGCGCAGAAAAGAGTCTTGATGACCCACAAGTATAGGGGATCTATCATAGTCCTTTCGATAAGTAAGAGTGTCGAACCCAACGAGGAGCGAAGGAAATGATAAGCGGTTTTCAGCAAGGTATTCTCTGCAATCTTGAAATAAGTGGTAACAGATAGTTTTGTGATAAGATAAATTGTAACGAGCAACAAGTGACAAGAGTAAATAAAGTGCAGCAAGGTGGCCCAATCCTTTTTGTAGCAAAGGACAAGCCTGGACAAACTCTTATATAAGGAAAAGCGCTCCCGAGGACAAATGGGAATATCGTCAAGCTAGTTTTCATCACGCTCATATGATTCGCGTTCGGTACTTTGATAATTTGGTATGTGGGTGGACCGGTACTTGGGTGTTGTTCTTACTTGAACAAGCATCCCACTTATGATTAACCTCTATTGCAAGCATCCGCAACTACAACAAAAGTATTAAGGTAAACGTAACCATAGCATGAAACATATGGATCCAAATCAGCCCCTTACGAAGCAGCGCATAAACTAGGGTTTAAGCTTCATCACTCTAGCAACCCATCATCTACTTATTACTTCCCAATGCCTTCCTCTAGGCCCAAATAATGGTGAAGTGTTATGTAGTCGACATTCACATAACACCACTAGAGGCTAGACAACATACATCTCATCAAAATATCGAACGAATACCAAATTCACATGACTACTAATAGCAAAACTTCTCCCTTGTCCTCAGGAACAAACGTAACTACTCACAAAGCATATTCATGTTCATAATCAGAGGGGTAATAATATGCATAAAGTATCTGAACATATGATCTTCCAACAAATAAACCAACTAGCATCAACTACAAGGAGTAATCAACACTACTAGCAACCTACTAGCACCAATCCCGGACTTGGAGACAAGAATTGGATACAAGAGATGAACTAGGGTTTGGAGATGAGATGGTGCTGGTGAAGATGTTGATGGGGATTGCCCTCTCCCGATGAGGAGGCGTTGGTGATGCGATGGTGATGATTTCCCCCTCCGGGAAGTGTCCCCGGCAGAACAGCCTGCCGGAGCCCTAGATTGGTTCGCCAAGGTTCAGCCTCGTGGCGGCTGAGTCTTGTCCCGAAAGGGTGCTTATTGTTTTTTCTCATCGAAAGACTTCATATAGGAGAAGATGGGCGTCGGAGAGCCACCTGGGGGCCCACGAGGTAGGGGGGGCGCGCCCCGGGGGGCCGTGCCCCCCACCCTCGTGAGCAGGGTGTGGGCCCCCTGGCCTTCATCTTTGGCAACGGTTTTTCTTTAATTATTTTAAGATATTCCGTGGAGTTTCAGGACTTTTGGAGTTGCACAGAATAGGTCTCCAATATTTGCTCCTTTTCCAGCCCAGAATTCCAGCTGCCGGCATTCTCCCTCTTCATGTAAACCTTGTAAAATAAGAGAGAATAGCCATAAGTATTGTGACATAACGTGAAATAACAGCCCATAATGCGATAAATATCGATATAAAAGCATGATGCAAAATGGACGTATCATATAGCACCCCTAATTCGGCCTTCCGAACACCAGGGGCTTCGCCGACTTTATTAATTGTCAAACTCTGTCAGGACCCCGATTCCAAGTCACATCGATCTAGCCGGTAACACCTCATATCACTTTGCAGCCTCAGGCATGGTATTCCCACGGGTGTCGCCTTACCATGGCCCGGGACCGTTTGCGCCTTTTGGCTCACGTATATGATAGTGTCGCTTGCATCCATATGATAGAGAACCCGGGCCGACATGACTAGTCGTGAACCCAAAGTGGCACTAACTTACGGGGATAGGCATACATGAATCAACATCGAGCATGTCGGTCAGCAGCGTGCGAATCCGGGCTGTAGCACTGGGCTAACAGGACTCCGGTGAACTGGGCTGTAGCAGTCTAGGCTAGACTCCGGATGTCACCGCGTGAAATTTCCCCGAAGGGACAGACACAAGGACGAAGTGAAACACATGCCGGCCAGTCAAGTGTTCTAGAGCAGTAGTGTTGGGCTAGCAGGACTCCGGTGAGGCGGGGAGAACGATGACGCATGCGGAGGCGACTGGTTCAGGCTCTGGCCATGGCGGCGCCATGCCGACGGCACGGAGCTCTCGGCTCTGGTGGCTAGGAGGGCTAGAGGAGGGGATTGACCGCGGGGATAGGAGGAAAACGCTCGGGGGCTCACAGCGGCGCCGTAGGGATGGCCAGCGTGCTCGGGGAAGCTCGGATGGCGGCAAGTCGACGGTCGAGATCCGCGGCGGCCGACGGTGAAGAAGAGGTCGGGGGAGCCGCTGCAGGGCGCGTCCCTTGCGTGGCTTGGCGAAGACAGTGTAGAGGTCCATGTCGAAGCTTCTTGGCGCGTCGGAGGGACGTGTGGAGGTCGGTGGCCGTGGTGGGGCGAGCGGCGTCGGCGGCAGCGCTCGATGGTGCTGCGGAATCGAGCAGAGGAGGGAGAGGGAGTCCTGGGAGAGAGGGGAGAGGTGCAAGGGGTCGAGGGGAGTGTGTGGCGCCCTCGGGTGGCTCCAGCGGCAAGCAGGTAAGCAGGAGGTGGCCGGCGAGTGGTCGCGCGCCCCAGGCACGCGCCCTTCATCCTCCTGGCAAAAGGAGGAAGACGACAGGGGAGGTGGAGATGGGCTGGGCCGGCTATGCACAGTGTTGGGCTACAGGAGCGCCAAGTAAGAAAGCCCAGGTAAGGGTTTTCCCGTTTCTGTTTCCTTTTTCTATTTCTTGTTTTTATGTTCTGGTTTAAAATAAATACTAAACCATTTCATAAAATCCTGGAAATAATTATGGGTGTCGTCTGAATTATTCAAGTGACCCTTAACAATTTCCAACATTTTTGGAGCATCTAAAATATATATAGCATTTAAATAGCTCCAATTCAAATATGTTTGAATTAATTCAAAATCCAAAATGCCATGGAAAAATGTGCCTCATCTCTGGTTACTCTTTCCAGCATTTTCCAAAAATGATGAACATTTTTGAAGGCCATTTGGGATCCTGAAAATATATTTATTTTTTTAGTTGAACCTATTTGAATTTCATTGATGCTAGGGTTTGATCATCCCCCATTTCAAAGTTTCATAAAATTTAAACATGATGCATGGATGCTTATGCAAAGACAGACAAGGTCTAAGCTAGGGCTGTGACAACTCACCCCCACTAAACAAGAATCTCGTCCTGAGATTCAAGACGTGACGTAAGAAGACAGAGGGGACGCAAAGCTAACACAATATTCATGATCCAATTATCCTCGTCGAGGATGTTGATTCGTTGCATCATATTGATCCTGACGTCTTTGCTTTGGAGGTCTTCTTTCTAACACGAGGACAAAAGAGCGAGATAACTCTACAGGGATGGATCATCTTAATGATCACAAGATCAACTCACAGAATGAGACATAGAAACATCTCTTGAGTTGAGGGACAAAACACATATGAGGAGTGATGGAAAGAAGCAGGTAACGAAGGTTCAGATTGATAGGAAACAATTCCATGCTTAGAATATGGTGCATGGTTTCAAAGTAGCGAGGAATAATTGCCATGATTCCATAACGAGACACCTTGGGGGAGGTGACTCGTAGAATTATTCCCTTAAGTGGCAAAAAGAATTACTTTTGATACAGAGATCATTGAAACTCTCTATACCATCCTAAGGCAAATCACAATCGATTGTTTCAAAGAGTTCGAAGAAATGGCATACTCATACTATAATGGATGATGAGGACTACCTTGTTGAAGACAACGCAATGGATGATTTTTGCTTATCATCAAAAATGGTTGGGATCCATGATAAGTCCACTTTTGAAGATGATCCTGGACAACAACTGTTGTGAAGGGCAGCCCATGGAAAATTGTTACGATGGGGTGCAAGCTGGGAATAAAATGCAAATGTTGGGAATGTTCTAACCATCATATCTGCCTGAGATTCAGATCTGGTCAGAAACAGGATACTTCAGACTCACATGTCTGAAAGGAAGAGTTGCAACACAAATCGACGAGATAACATTGCGAGAGTCTCGGGAAATGAACTACGATAGCAAGCTCCAAAACATGAGCTGGTTCTGCTACAAACATTTGAACACGTTGTCCAAGACAAGCATGACTGAGGGAGTCCTGGATTAGGGGGTGTCCGGATGGCCGGACTATGACCTTTGGCCGGACTCCTGGACTATGAAGATACAAGATTGAAGACTTCGTCCCATGTCCGGATGGGACTTTCCTTGGCGTGGAAGGCAAGCTTGGCATCTGGATATGTAGATCTCCTCCCATTGTAACCGACTGTGTAACCCTAGCCCTCTCCGATGTCTATATAAACCGGAGGGTTTTAGTCCGTGGGACGAACAACAATCATACCATGGGCTAGCTTCTAGGGTTTAGCCTCTCGATCTCGTGGTAGATCTACTCTTGTACTACCCATATCATCAATATTAATCAAGAAGGAGTAGGGTTTTACCTCCATCGAGAGGGCCCGAACCTGGGTAAAAACATCGTGTCCCTTGTCTCCTGTTACCATCCGCCTAGGCGCACAGTTGGGACCCCCTACCGAGATCCGCGGTTTGACACCGACATTGGTGCTTCCATTGAGAGTTCCTGCGTATGTCGTCACCTTTAGGCCCGATGGCTCCTGCGATCATCAACAATGATGCGGTCCGGTGAGACTTTTCTCCCGGACAGATCTTCGTATTCGGCGGCCTTGCACTGCGGGACAATTAAGCTTGGCCATCTGGAGCAGATCGAAGCTCGCCCCCAGCCATCAGGTCAGATTTGGAAGTTTGAACTACGGCCGATGTCGCGGAGACTTGATCTTGACGGGTTCGAGCCACAACCAAGCGTCGCCGCATCACGATGGGCATGATCTAGCTCTGCCGCGAGCAGTGTCACGGAGGCCGCACGATGTCGCTCCGACCCTTAGCTCGGGCCATTGCGCTTATCGAGGATGGGTGGCTGGACACCGCCTCGGGGCTGCAATCTCTACGGCGTCGAGCCAAACACCATACATGTCCTGCTGAGCTTCGTGACTCAAGGTGCGGACTCCTCTCCGGACTCCGAACCTTCCGCGCCCCTGCCAATCGAATCTGATTGGGCACCGATCATGGAGTTCACCGCCGCGGATATCTTTCAGCACTCGCCTTTCGGCGACATTCTGAACTCACTAAAGTCTCTCTCCTTATCAGGAGAACCCTGGCCGGACTATGGTCAGCAAGGTTGGGATGCGGACGACGAAGAAATTCAAACCCCACCCACCACCCACTTCGTAGCCACTGTTGATGATTTAATCGACATGCTCGACTTCGACTCCGGAGACATCGACGGCATGGACGACGATGCAGGAGACGAACAAGAACCAGCGCCTACAGGGCACTGGAAGGCCACCTCGTCGTATGACATGTACATGGTGGACACCCCAAAAGAAGAGCAGCGATGGAACAGCGGAGGATGACCCTCAAGAAACAGCCTAAGCGCCGGCGTTAGCGGCGCCGCTAAATCCGCCACAGCAAAAATGGCGATTCAGCACGGAGATAATAACACCCGGACAGTGCGAAGACAATCCCCTCGGCGAGATTCAGCGCGGGAGGATGGAGAAGCCAGCCCTCATGAGAGAGCGGCGGCAGAGAGGTAGAGGGCGGTAATTACATGCCTCCCTCCAGAAGGCGAGGCAAGCCTCGGCGAAGGCAATTTGTCGTGCACGAGGATCTCGTCGAACAAGAGCGTTTCAAGCGCAGGCTTATAGCCACGGCGAGAAGCCTCAGAAAAACAACAACCGCTTAGAGCTGACCAAGACTTGCTAGCCGCGGATGGGTGATGTCCTTGCGGTGAAGATTCTGAACTCGAGCGCCCTCCAAGAGCTACCCAAAACGCAGGCTGCTACCCTGATTAGAGGAGGAAGCACAAAGACCTACATCACCAGCGCATGATGCGGCCGATCGGCCACCTCGTGGCCTCGACAGAGAGGCCTCTCGTCCCTCCACTCAAGCCGCACCCCGGCGTCGTTCAAAGAATACCAAGGCACGGGGAAATGCGCCAGACCTGTGAGATATATTGGAGGACAGCGCAAGGCAAACAAGATCGATCTATGGATCACGTGGGCGCCCCACGACACGTGACGATAACCGTCATGCGGGATATGGTAAATCCGGTCGGGCCGAACACAGCAGACAAAGCTCATTCGAGCTACGTCGTGATATAGCCCAATACAAAGGTGCCGCACACCCACTATGCTTCACAGATGAAGTAATGGATCATCAAATCCCCGAGGGTTTCAAACCCGTAAACATCGAATCATACGATGGCACAACAGACCCTGCGGTATGGATCGACGACTATCTCCTTCATATCCACATGGCCCGCGGTGATGATCTACACGCCATCAAAACCTCCCACTAAAGCTTAAAGGACCAGCTCGGCATTGGCTTAACAGCTTGCCAGCAGATTCAATTGGCTGTTGGGAGGACCTGGAAGCCGCATTCCTCGACAATTTCCAGGGCACTTATGTGCGACCACCAGACGCCGATGACCTAAGCCACATAATTCAGCAGCCGGAGAATCGGCGGACAATTCTGGACACGGTTCCTAACGAAGAAAAATCAAATAGTCGGTATGCGGGCCGCAGAGGCCCTTGCAGCCTTCAGCATAACATCCGTGACGAGTGGCTCGCCCGGCACCTAGGACAGGAAAAGCCGAAATCCATGGCAGCCCTCACGACACTCATGACCCGCTTTTGCACGGGAGAAGACAGCTGGCTAGCTCATAGTAATAACATGACCAAGATCCCTGGTAATTGGATACCAAGGACAGCATTGGCGGTCGCGTCGCAACAAACAAAAGCGCCGCATTAACTGCGACAATGCTGAGGATCGGCGATTAATGCGGATTCAGAGGCTCTAAACCGGTCAGCGGAAAAAGCCATTCAAAAGAAATACTCGGGCCCGTCAATTTGGACCGAATACTCGATCGCTCGTGCGGATAAGCGGCAACCCGAAAAACCAGCCAACCACACCAACAGGGATTGTTGGGTGTTCAAGCAGCGAGCAAGTTAAACACGAAAACAATGACAAGGGGTTGCATAGCAATGACGAGGAGGCCCGACCGCGAACAATAGGGGACGAAGGGTTTCCCCGAAAGTGCGAGCGGTAAACATGATATCGCAACCCACATCCCCAAGAGGAGCAGGCGTGCACTCGGGGGCGTATATGCGTTGAAGCCAGTCGCCCGAAGTTCAACCCATGGTCCTCCTGCCCGATCACTTTCGATCGAAGGACCACCCACTAGCATCCGCCACGGCGGATTCGCGCGATGGTTCTAGACCCAATCATTGTGGATTTCACCTCGGTAGAGTCCTTATGGACGGCGGACGGCAGCTGAACCTGCTTTATCGGGATACGGTCACGAAAAATGGGCATAGATCCCTCAAGGTTAAACCCACAAAGGCGACCTTTAAAGGCGTCATATGAGGTGTAGAGGCCAAGCTATGCAGGCTCGATTACACTCGAGGTGGTCTTGGATCCCGGATAATTTCCGAGCGATGAGTTAATCTTGACATAGTCCCGTTCGCGATGGCTATCACGCACTGGTCGGACGAACCGCATTGCAAAGTTCAATGTGGTGCCGCTTTTCGCATACCTCAAGCTCAAGATGCCAAGCCTCGAGTCATTACGGTCAATGGAAACACGAGCGCTCTCTACGAGCGGAGGAGCATACGGCGCCCTCACGGCGGAAGTACAAAGCAGCCTCTCAAGGCAATTCTCGATCCGGCCATTAAGCGACCGGACACCGTCAAGCGCGCCGGGTAACCTACAACAAGACCGCTGACACGTTACGAGCGCAGCGTAGCAATGCGGCCTGCCCCACCCTCTGGCTGTGAAACCAGTACCCGCGTACATAACTACGCTCTGGAAATACCATGGGCATAGGGAGAGGGGCACGACCACGGCATGCCCAAAATGCGGCTCAACCGCACCAGGGGCTCCCGATTTTTTCATCCTTTTTTTCTCTTACTTTCAGGACTCCATTTTCCGGAAGGCCTGTCCGGAAGTACAATCGCCGAACACACGATGCAACAGACAGGGAGGCAGAAAGCTACGTCGAGTGTCCAGGTGGTCTCTATAACGAGCAGTATACTTGTTTCACATATCATCCCGCAGCTCGCCCCTGGAGGGGGACATGTTAAATCGTCCCATCTCTTGCTTATCGCACTATTTGTATCATTCTGCTTTTACCGCAGATTTTTCGAATAAACAATACATAGCTTTTGTCTATTATTGCATTCCTTTTTAAAAAAAATATGTTCAGTTATGACATTATGCAACCGTACACTTTGGTACGGCCAATACACCAGGGGCTCGCGTACCCCAGAATATGGTGTGAGAAGTCCGAACACTCTCATGAGTGCGGCACCCCGAACTTATAGCATTATATGCATCGGTTCCGAATCATGTCTTGGGTTAATAGTTGGGTTTGCCTGGCTCCCATGTTTTGGTGCCTTACATTCCGTTATATCGGCTAAGGTAGCACTGGGAGAACCACTGCGATTGTGCCCCGGTTGAGCCGGGCTAAGCACCTCAGTGGAGAAAGCTAAAACTGGCCGTCATGATAGGGCGAGAGCTGGTCGTTGTTCGAGAGGTTTTCGAGTCCCTAAAGACTTATGCCGCTTAGAGCGAGGAGTCGGCTTTGTCCGGCCTAGGCGTGGATAGCGCCCCAAACTCGGTCTTCCGAATACTAGGGGCTTTGCCGAAATTTAAAATTATAGAATTTTATGGCTAAGTGAGAGTGTTCAAGCATTATAGTCTGATTGCCTTGTTCGTTGTGTTGAGCGTCTCCCTCGAAGGACCCAATAATGGAAAAAGAGCGCTCAAGTTTATCCCGAACATCCTAGCACTTTCATGACATGGGGCGAAGCGACGACTCGCCGTCTCTCAATTTTGATAAGCGGCCGCTGAAGGTAATATTTTAAATTCAAAAGCGTTGCTTAACGCATATGAACAAGTTTTCAGCGTACAGGATTACAAATGCGAGTTTACTCAAAAATTACATCTTTGGAGCACTCATCCGCTATACGGCGGGCACCCTTCAGGACGCCCTCATAATATATCTCGGGCTTGCGATGCTCCTTGCCCGACGGTGGTCCGTCCGTCACAAGCTTCTTAGCGTCCATCTTGCCCCAATGCACTTTAGCACGGGCAAGGGCCCTACGGGCACCTTCGATGCATACAGAGCGCTTGATGACTTCAAGCCTTGGACAGGCCTCCACCAGCCGCTTTACCAGCCCAAAGTAGCTCCCAGGCATAGCTTCCCCAGGCCACAGCCGGACTAAGAGACCCTTCATGGCCTATTCGGCCACCTTATGGAGCTCGACCAGCTGCCTCAGCTGGTCGCTCAAGGGCACCGGGTGTCCGGCCTCAGCATACTGAGACCAGAACACCTTCTCCGTCGAGCTTCCCTCTTTGGCTTGGTAGAATGCGGCAGCGTCGGACACACTCCGGGGAAGATCTGCGAATGCTCCTGGAGAGCTCCGGACTCGGGTAAGTAACAAGTAATTCACTTTCGCGTGCTTGCTTTGCATAAAGAATGCCTTACCCGCTGCTATCTTCTTCATCGCCTCAATTTCCTGGAGGGCTTTTTGGGCTTCGGCTTTGGCAGATTTGGCGCTCTCAAGCGCCGAGGCGAGCTCGGACTCTCGAGTCTTTGAGTCACGCTCCAAACTCTCGTGTTTTTCCACGAGAGCCTGGAGCTCTTGCTGCACCGCCGCCACCCGCGCCTCCTGCTTCTCTTGCTCGGTACGCTCCATGGCCGCATTGTTTTCGGCCTTGGACAGCGCTTCCTTCAGGGTCGCCACCTCGTTCGTGGCCCCTGGATACCCACATTGATCCTGTCATTTTTTGCAACCACATCTTTCTTTTATATACTTACATAAGGTATTAGTTACCTTCCTTGTCCTCGAGCTGCTTCTTGGCAAGGCCGAGCTCGTCCTCGGACCGCTCGAGGCTCTGCTTCAATGCATTAACCTCCATGATCGGTCTTGGCAGAGGTCAGCAGCACAGCCTGCATTCCCATATTTACATACTTATGTTAGACTCTTGCGTATATCTTTTTGATCCTCAGTTCGGCTTTTCTTTCCGAACACCAAACTGAGCATCGAGGCTCTTGTCTATCTGGTAGTATTTTACATATCTTAAATACATACCTCAAAGCCTGTTAGAAGGCTGGCACGAGCTTCAGTCAGCCCGCTCTTGGCGGATGAACCTACTGGATCACCGCACTCATAATAGTGCGGTGCTCCTCGTCGATGGAGGCGCCGTTAAGCACCTCCAGCAGATTATCCGGTGCCTCTGGTTGGACGGAGGTCACCGGCGTCGTATGCTTGCCCTTCTTATTAGGGGGCCGCCTGCCGGATGCCGGAACCGTTTAAGGTTCCGGTGTGGTGTCCGGCCTAGGGCCGGACTCAGAGCCCTTTGGGGTTTTATCCCCTTTTCGCCTGGAGTCCGGGAGGTCGCCTTACGGCGCCTCCAGGACCACCTCCTCCTGGCTTGGCCCCTTTTGGGATGCCACCTCGGCGTCGTCCACGGCGCGAGGAGAGGAGGCGGTCGGAAGCGAAGTGCTGTTCACATCTGACGAACCCAGGGAACCGCTCGACGAAGCGTCGAGCCCGGCCTTGGGCGGACTGCATAATTATATCCGACGTCAGAAGGTACTATGCAATAAAGGAACGCCATGAGTTATTATGGTATCCGGATACTTACGATTTTGCCAGGGGCTTGGCCCTGGATGGCCACTCTTCTTTGCCGTCTTCGGAGTTGATGGAGTAGTCCGGAGGGAGGGTCCTTCTCTTCTTGGAACCTCCGGCCCCCCCAGTTGGGGCGGCCTTCCTTTTTGTTCCTCCCCCCGCTGGAGGGGGAGAGGCTTCTTCTTCCTCCTCGTCATCTTCATGGGAGGAGTCCGCATCGGAGTCATCGGATGATGAGTCCGACACCACCTGGCGCCGGGAACTCCTTCGAGTCCCCGCGGCCTTCTTCTTGGCCTTCTTCTCCGGCACCACGTAAGGTGCCGGAACCAGTAGCCCCGTCAAGCGGGCGTCTGCTGGATCTTGGGCAAAGGAGCGGACGGTTGATCTGTCCGGTCTTCTTCTGCCATTCTGTCAAAGGCAGGAGCTTAGATCCGCATAGAGTTAAACTATGAAAACAAGTATCCCGTAAAGGGTAAAATAAGCTTACTACGCTGGCTTGTCGTTTTGCGCGGAATTCGCGATCCTCGGTGATGGGAGGGGGAACCTCGGCGCCCTTGAATAGCACCTTCCAGCCATCCTCGTGCGTTGTGTCAAAGAGCACGGTCGAGTTTGGTCTGGGCGGGTTGAACTCCCATAAGTTAAAGGCGGTCATTGACACGGAGGATCCGGTGGATGAGCATGACCTGGACTACGTTGACGAGTTTAACCTCTTTGTTCACCAGGTCTTGGGCCTTGAGATTGGAGTCCGGTCCGCTCTTCCGAATTACCCCACGACAGGCCCATCTCTTTCTAGGAGGTGAGCCTTGTAGGGAAGCCAGATCGGAATTCGGGGGCCGCTGCCCATTTAGGGTCGCGCGGCTCGGTGATGTAGAACCACCCCGATTGCCACCCCTTTATGGTCTCCACGAAGGAGCCCTCGAGCCATGTAACGTTGGGCATCTTTCCCACCATGGCACCTCCGCACTCCGCTTGTTGGCCGCCCACTACCTTCGGCTTGACATTGAAGGTCTTCAGCCATAAGCCGAAGTGGGGCTTGATGCGGAGGAAAGCCTCGCACATGACGATAAACGCCGAGATGTTGAGGACGAAGTTCAGGGCCAGATCGTGGAAATCCAGGCCGTAGTAGAACATGAGCCCCCGGACAAATGGGTGAAGTGGAAAACCTAGTCCGCGGAGGAAGTGGGTGAGGAACACCACCCTCTCATGGGGCCTGGGGGTGGGGATGAGCTGCCCCTTGTCTGGGAGCCGGTGCGCGATGTCGTTAGACAAGTATCCGGCCTCCCTCAACTTCTTGATGTGTCCCTCCGTGACGGAAGAGACCATCCACTTGCCTCCCGCTCCGGACATAACTGGAGAAGGTTGAGGCGGGGTGTACAGACTTGGGCGCTAGAGCTCGAGTGCACGAAAATGGATAAGCAAAGGAGGAAGGAGGCGTAGATGGAAAAGGTGGATCCTTATCCCCTTATATGGGCGGACGAAACTATGTGCCCCCACCAGCCTGGTAAAACTCGCTTATCTCCCAAGCGTCGTAAATTGATGGCAGAGTTGGGTTACCCACGCCCGTATTGATGAGAATCCCAGAATAAGAGGACACGATCTGTCCTTCGACAACACATGCCGAGGAAACCGCCTCGCTAAGTGCGCTGAGGTGGGACAGTAAAAATGATTCGAATAAAGGCTTGGCCGTGGTGTGATGACACGCTGCGAAATACGTCAGCAGATTGGATTTGTGTAAATATTATTCTCTCTACGGTGGTATGTGGAAATTATTTTGCAGAGCCGGACACTATCCTTGTGTTCAAAATCTTCTATGAAGTATTCAGAGGAGGAACCCGCCTTGCAATGCCGAAGACAATATCGTGCGGACTCGTCGTCAATGAAGCCTGGTTAGAGGGCTCTTGAGGAGTCTGGATTAGGGGTGTCCGGATGGCGGACTATGACCTTTGGCGGACTCCTAGACTATGAAGATACAAGATTGAAGACTTCGTCCGTGTCCGGATGGGACTTTCCTTGGCGTGGAAGGCAAGCTTGGCAATCTGGATATGTAGATCTCCTCCCATTGTAACCGACCCTGTGTAACCCTAGCCCTCTCCGGTGTCTATATAAACCGGAGGGTTTTAGTCCGTAGGACGAACAACAATCATACCATAGGCTAGCTTCTAGGGTTTAGCCTCTCTGATCTCGTGGTAGATCTACTCTTGTACTACCCATATCATCAATATTAATCAACCAGGAGTAGGGTTTTACCTCCATCGAGAGGGCCCGAACCTGGGTAAAAACATCGTGTCCCTTGTCTCCTGTTACCATCCGCCTAGACGCACAGTTCGGGACCCCCTACCCGAGATCCGCCGGTTTTGACACCGACAATGACCACATAGTAGTCTTACAATGAAACACTACCGAGTTCTAATTGGGAACCATCATTGCGGAGAGCGAAGTCCTGCGCATGTACCTTTGGGTCCTTAAGGATTAGCACTTAAGAACTTATTTTCCTTGAACAAATCAATCAGTGGCTTGGTGTGCTAGGGATTCATATAGAATGAAGGTTGCAAGTCTCCAGACCACAAAATACTTCGCATGTATGCATGACTGACTTGGGATGATTCCAGAGGAAGCGAAACAAACTTTCTCGAATTCACGGTGGCAACTTGCATCAAGTGCACATGAATTAGAGGAAGTCACTTCTTTCATCCAAACGTATACCTCAAGAGCAGAACATGAAGGCAATGCTTACAAAGTTTCCAATGCTAGCTTTAATGTTCATCATGAATCATGGAGAAGATAAAATGCTGCTGATGGGCTCAACAACAAGTCATCAAGATTTCCATGAAGATGGAATTCCACAACTATGTGAACAAGGTGATAGTATTGGTCAGACCCAAAAGATATAATGGTGTATGCTCGAGGTACAACCGTGAGTAAGACAACATTATGAACATCGTTGGTACTGATTTGATTTGGTGATAGCCCATACTCAAATCAAAGTTTTGATAAGACAATAGGTCCAACAACTGATCACAGGGACCAACCGATGAAGATATCATCTTTCTTTAGCTAACACACAAACACAAGGATATCCCTTTGGAACGAACTAAGTTAGGCAAGCTTTTATCTTCCAACTCTTCAAGTTGTTGTTTAGCTTAACCAACTAGCTCAGGGGTATCCAACACAGATTCTTGGAGAAAGGGTGGTTTATAGAAAAACCAACTTGATCACGAACTCAACATAACGACCAGGGAACAACCTGGTGATACTTCCGAGAAGATAATCGGAAAATCACGAACCACCGATATGTCACTAAGCTCGGGAACAATCTTGCTTTTCAGGGCAAGACGATATGATCAAATAAGCAAGGATTGACACTAACCTAACTCATTGATCGAAAAGTGCACCGAAAATAAGGACTAGGTAGCATGATAAACCTTAGGGTGATGATTCAATAATCAACACGCTAAGGATAAGATTATTGTCCATTAACTACCAAGCAACTAGTTGCTAGGAGTATTGATTTCACACATCACGGTTCACTTTACGGTATTCCGGTTGCGACAACATGGAACAGAGGAGCGAATGATGATGACGAGAAGTATCACTGTGTCAAGAATTCATAAGAGGTGGTGCAATTCTCATGACAATCCTGACATAAGGAGGCAACACTCCAAGGTAGAACAGAACAAAAGTTGGATTGGCATTTTGATCTATGGAATACAACTGCTTTGACCCAATCCCAGAGATGGACGAGGTACTGGAGTTTGTTTCTCCCAGTCATTATGAAATAGAATGGCTTGACGTACCACAAGAATAATAAGCATCGATAACACTGATGCACAATTACTCCTGACTATCAATTGATAGACGATGGTGGGAATACAAATGAAGAGGGACAACTCAAGGGAACATATATCTTTCTGAGTTGTGGATGCATAGATTAATATGTCGAACCAAGTTCAATAGGTTTCTTCCAAATAACCCATGCAGAAAGGTAGAACTGGCAGAATCACAATATATTTTGGAGGACTCATCAAGAGCACTCTGGTTGTGATCTTTTGGTTCAACGAGGAACTTCTGCCATAAGTAGTTCATGGTATTTGGAAGAAGGATATACCACGGACCTCGAGGACTATCGAAAAGGTTACTAATATCCTAAAGGAACTAGCAAACACTATCAACATGAGTGAGTAGAGTGAATCTTGGGTTCAAGAACCCAGGAATGGAATACCTACTAACTAAATAACATCACGAAATGCTTTTGAGAATGGTGGTCGGAATCATCACACTGGGAACAAAAAAACATGGCTCGATTACTAGGTGATCCTCTAGGACACCTAGGGTCATAATAATAGCTCCCACATATATGTCGAGGCAACAGAGTACCTCAACTCACTGATTAGTCTGCTTAATCTGGCCCAAAGGACATCGAAAAAGAGGGAAAGGATTTTGCAAATGCATCAGATTGTTTAGAAAGCTGGGATGACTCGGACAGCATAACGGTTGTAAATGCTCGAAAAGATTTGAGACATCGTGCAAAATGGTGGCATAACCACTTAACATCACAATATCAAGGTTCTGAGGCCAGCTAAGAACATACGGAAGTAGTAGAAACTGAACTGAGACTTGAATCCAACAATCCTAAGATTCTACGGATTAGTAACACGTGATCCTAATAGAAAGAAGAGAAGCCTAGTTCTTAATCCCCGTAGAAAAGAAAAGGATGACTCAGATCATAAGGCATAAGGTAAAGGAGTAAAAAGAGCCTTACGTTCCCTTCCACAATCAATTCCCTTATATAACTAAAGCATTTCTAGACTAAACTTCGACCAGTTTGGCTTGGTAATCCTACAGGTAGTCAGGCTCTGATACCAAAGCTGTCAGGACCCCGATTCCAAGTCACATCGATCTAGCCGGTAACACCTCATATCACTTTGCGGCCTCACGCACGATATTCCCACGGGTGTCGCCTTACCATGGCCCGGGACCGTTTCGCCTTTTGGCTCACGTATATGATAGTATCGCTAGCATCCATATGACAGAGAACCCGGACCGACATGACTAGTCATGAACCCAAAGTGGCACTAACTTACGGGGACAGGCATACATGAATCAACATCGAGCATGTCGGTCAGCAGCGTGCGAATCCGGGCTGTAGCACTGGGCTAACAGGACTCTGGTGAACCGGACTGTAGCAGGCTAGGCAGGACTCCGGATGTCACCGCGTGACATTTCCCCGAAGGTACAGACACAGGAACGAACTGAAACACATGCCGGCCAGTAAAGTGTTCAGGAGAAGTAGTGTTGGGCTAGCAGGACTTCGGTGAGGTGGGGAGAACGATGACGCATGCGGGGGCGGCTGGTTCGGGCTCTGGCCACAGCGGCGCCATGGCCGGCGGCACGGAGCTCTTGGCTCCGGTGGCTAGGCTGGCTAGAGGAGGGGATTGACAGCGGGGAGAGGGGGAAACGCTCGAGGGCTCACAGCGGCGCCGTAGGGATGGCCAGCGTGCTCGAGGAAGCTCAGACGGCGGCAAGTCGACGGTCGAGATCCGCGGTGGCCGACGATGAAGAAGAGGTCGGGGGAGCCGCTGCAGGGCGCGTCCGCTCGCGTGGCTTGGCGGAGACGGTGTAGAGGTCCATGTCGAAGCTTCTTGGCGCGTCGGAGGGACGTGTGGAGGCCGGTGCCCGTGGTGGTGGCGAGCGGCGTCGGCGGCAGCACTCGGTGGCGCTGCAGAATCGAGCAGAGGAGGGAGAGGGGGTCCTGGGAGAGAGGGGAGAGGTGCAAGGGGTTGAGGGGAGTGCATGGCGCCCTCGGGTGGCTCCAGCGGCAAGCAGGTAAGCAGGAGGTGGCCGGCGTGTGGTCGCGCGCGCCAGGCACGCACCCTTCATCCTCCTGGCAAAAGGAGGAAGACGACAGGGGAGGTGGAGATGGGTTGGGCCAGCTATGCACAGTGTTGGGCTACAGGAGCGCCAGGTAAGAAAGCCCAGTTTTGGGTTTTCCCCTTTCTGTTTCCTTTTTCTATTTCCTGTTTTTATGTTCTGGTTTAAAATAAATACTAAACCATTTCACAAAATCCTGGAAATAATTATGGGTGCCGTCTGAATTATTCCAGTGACCCTTAACAATTTCCAACATTTTTGGAGCATCTAAAATATATATAGCATTTAAATAGCTCCAATTCAAATATGTTTGAATTAATTCAAAATACAAAATGCCATGGAAAAATGTGTCTCATCTCTAGTTACTCTTTCCAGCATTTTCCAAAAATGATGAACATTTTTAAGGCCATTTGGGATCCTGAAAATATATTTATTTTTTAGTTGAACCTATTTGAATTTCATTGATGCTAGGGTTTGATCATCCCCCATTTCAAAGTTTCATAAAATTTAAACATGATGCATGGATGCTTATGCAAAGACAGACAAGGTCTAAGCTAGGGCTGTGACAAACTCCTATGGCTAAGTGGGGGCGGTAAAGGCTGCATAGTCTGATTGCCTTGTTCGCTGTGCTAAACACCTCATTTAAGGTCCAGAATGTGGAGTAAAGAGTGTTTAGGTTTATCCCGAACACCCCCGTACTATCTACGTGGGGGCAGAAGCCGACGACTGGTCATCCCTCAGATTTAACAAACGGCCGCATAGGAAGTAAAATTTAAAAATCGCATACATTATACTACATAACATCCTTGTCCCACATTACAGGGCAAGATAATACACATGTTCTTACGGGAATATAATATCCTTCGAACATTGCTCCGCCGCAAGGCGGGTCCCCTCCAGGACACCATCAAAATAATGCTCGGGTCGACGATGCTCCTTGCCCTCCAGCGGTCCCTCGGTCATTAGCTTCTTGGCATCCAGCTTCGCCCAATGCGTCTTGATGCGGGCAAAGGCCATGGGCGCACCTTCAATGCAGACCGACCGCTTTACGGCTTCGAGCCGCGGACAGGCACTCACAAGCCACTTCACAAGTCCGAAGTAGCTGCCAGGCATTGGATCGGCAGGCCACAGCCGGACTATAAAGTCCCTCATGGCTAGCTCTGCCAACCTGTGCAGCTCGACCAACTGCTCTAGCCGGTCGCTGAAGGCCACCGGATGTTCGGATCCCATATATTGGGACCAGAACAGCTTCTCCTTTGACATCCCTTCCTCGGCTCTATAATGCTCGGCCGCATCTGACGCACTGTGTGGGAGACCTGTCAATGCCCCTGGAAAACCAAAATTAAGGATAAGTACAGGGGACGTTGCTTCTACACGCCCGCTCTGCATGGTGAAGAACTTACCCGCCGCAATCTTCTTGGCCATCTCGACTTCCTGGAGGGCGCTCTGGGCTTCGGCTCGAGAATCCTGAGCGCTCTGGAGAGCCTTCATCAATTCGGACTCCTGCGCCTTAAAATCGCGCTCCAAGGACTCAAATTTCTCTATCACACCCTGGAGCTGCTGCCGTGCCTCGCCAACCTGGGCCTCGTGCTCTCGCGCAAAGCGTGCTCCTTGGCCGCTTTATCCTGGGCCTCGGCTAGCGCCTTCTTAAGGGTTGCCACCTCGGTTGTGACCCCTAATAAAGTTTATGACACTTTCAGTCCGGTCGATTCATTTTTTTTCGAAATGTACCCACGGGTTACTGCATACCTTGGCTATCCCCCAACTGCTTCTTCATGCGGCCGAGCTCCTCCTTGGCCCGCTCCAATTTCTGCTTCAGTCCGGAGACCTCCGCAGCATGAGCAGTGGCAGCCTACAGCAATACCTGCTTATTCACATAGACAACTCAAGTTAGACTCCTGCAATTTTTTGATCCTCTGTTAGGCTTTTCTTCCCGAACACCAAGCAGTATCGAGAACTACTTGTCTATCTGTGATATTTTTCCTATAATCACATTACTTACCTCAAAGCCTATTAGAAGGCTAGTGCAGGCTTCGGTCAGTCCGCTTTTAGAGAACCGAACCTTCTCTATTACCGTGTCCATAAGGACACGATGTTCATCCACGATAGAGGCGCCTCGCAGCGCCTCCAGCAGATTATCCGGTGCCTCGGGTTGGACAGAGGTCATCGGTGGGACAGGCACGCTCCCTCCTTGGGGGGAATGCCGTTCTCTGGACCCCTGAGCCGTATAGATTTCCGGAATGGTACCTGGCTGAGGTCCGAAGAGAAGTCGGACCCCGTCACCAGTCTCCATGGGGGCTTTTTCCCCCGTATGTACGGCGTCCGAGGAGTCATCCAGGGGCGTCACCCCGATGATCTCCGGAACCTTCCCCTGCATGGGAAGGCCTTTTTGGAAACCACCTCGTCATCACCCCTGAGTGAGACGGAATGAGCAGGTGGCGGAGATATGCTAGCCATCTCCTCTGTGTCCAGCGAATCCTCTTTCGAGGATCACGGGGAGTCACCGCGCGCCGGACTGCAATGACAAACGTTTACGATATGTCAATATTACAAACCAGGAAGGCCAGACTTTTGCGAATTCTGGTACTTATGAAGCAGCCCGAGGCTTGGTCCGGCAAGGTCGTTCCGGACTGCTGTCGATGTCCCACGCGGAGTTATCCGCGAGGGAGCCTTTAACCCTTTTATGCGCTTCCGCCTCCGGGCTTGTGGGGGCCGCTCTCTTCTTCCTCCCCGCTTTAGGTGGGGAGTCATTTTCCTCTTCCTCATCATCGCTATCGTCAGCGAACGAAGAGGAAGTCTCGCTTTTGGACGTCTCGTCCGGATTGCTTCTCCGGCAAAGGCCCTTCTTGGCCCCTTGGGCCACCCTTTTAGCCGTCTTCTCCGGCACCTCATAAGGTGCAGGGAACAGCATCTTCTCCAATAATGGAAATTCCTGGTCCTCGGGCAGCGGAGCCGGACAGCTGATCTCCTCGGCCAACTTAATCCAGGCCTAAAAAATAGGGGGAGGAAGCTTAAATTTCGTCTCAAAATATGCTAGTAGGGGATGCTCCTTGAAAACATTAAAGGAACTGACCGGATTCGGCTGGCGCTTTAAACTAAGCCCGCAGTCTTCGGTCGTAGGCGGTGGCGTCTCGCCGACCTTGAAGAGCACCTTCTAGATTTCTTCGTGCATCGTGCCGAAGAGCCCCAGTAGCGTTTGGTGCTTCGCCGGCTCAAACTCCCACAAATTACAAGCTCGGCGTTGGCACGGAAGGACCCGACGAATAAGCATGACCTGGACCATGTTGACGAGCTTGATTTTCCTTTCTATCATGTTCTGGATGCACGTCTGGAGCCCAGTCAGCTCGTCCGAGGGACCCCAGGTCAGGCCCTCTCTTGCCAGGAGGTGAGCCGCATCGGGATTCTAGGTCGGAATTCGGGGGCCGCCAACCAGTTAGCATCACGCGGCTCGGTGATGTAGAACCACCTCGATTGCCACCCCTTCACCGTCTCCGCAAAAAAACCTTTGGGCAGGTGACGTTGGGCATCTTGCCCACCATAGCGCCTCCGCATTCTGGTTGCTGGCCACGCACAACTTTCGGCCTCACATTGAAGGTCTTCAGCCACAGGCTGAAGTGAGGCGGGATGCGGAGAAAAGCCTCACAGACGACGATAAACACCGAAATATTGAGGATGAAGTTGGGGGCTAGGTCATGAAAATCCAGCCCATAGTAAAACATCAACCCGTGACGAATGGGTGAAGAGGGAACCCAAGCCCGCGAACGAAATGTGTAAGGAACACAACCCTCTCGTGGGGCTCAGGAGTGGGGACGATATGTCCCTTGGCCGAAAGTCGATGAGCTATCTCTTTGGCCAGATATCCGGCCTCCCGGAGCTCCTTGATGTCCGTCTTCTTGACGGAAGAGGCCATCCACTTGCCTCCAGCTCCGGATCCGGACATCTTTGGAGTATTTTCTCGAACAAGAGAGAAGCTAAGGCTTGGGCGCTGGAGCTCAGGGACGGAAAGTCTAAGGAAGAGAAAGGGCGCGGGTGGAAGAAGGGAGTCCTTACCCCCTTAGAGAGGCCGTGAATGTCAAACGCCTCCCTGCTTGCCTTAAACTCGCCTATTCCCAAGGACCGTGTAAACGACACGGTTGGGTTACCCGTGCCCGCATTGATGAGAACCCCGCAATAGGGGGGCACGATCTCTGCTTCGACAAGACGTGCCAGTAGCAAGCGCATTTTGAAACGTGGGATGGCAGAAGAAAAACGGTTCGAAATTGTGACCGGACGGGCGTGATATCACGTTACAGGAAGTTGTCGTGGATGGAACTCGTGTATATATATATATATATATATATATATATATATATATATATATATATATATATATATATATATATATATATATATATATATATATATTCTCTCATGGTTGTGCATGGTGTTTAACAGTCCGGATACAATCATCGCGTCCAAGACTACCTTGAAGTTCGGAAGAAGGGAACCCGCCTTGCAATGTCGAAGACAATCTGCGCGGACTCCTCGTCATTGAAGCCAGGTTCAGGGCTCTTGAGGAGTCTGGACTAAAGGGGTCTCGGGCGTCTGGCCTGTTATCCATGGGCCAGACTGATGGGCTATGAAGACATGAAGACCAAAGACTATACCCGTGTCCGGATTGGACTCTACTTGGCGTGGAAGGCAAGCTAGGCGACCGATTATGAAGATTTCCTCCTATGTAACCGACTCCATGTAACCCTAGATCTCTCCGGTGTCTATATAAAGCGGAGGGCATAGTCCGGATAGGACAGATTCATTACCATATACTCATAGGCTAGACTTCTAGGGTTTAGCCATTACGATCTCGTGGTAAACCAACTCTTGTAACACTCATATTCATCAAGATCAATCAAGCAGGAAGTAGGGTATTACTTCCATAGAGAGGGCCGGAACCTGGGTAAACATTGTGTCCCCCATCTCCTGTTACCGTCGATCCTAGACGCACAGTTGGGGACCCCCTACCCAAGATCCGCCAGTTTTGACACTGACAATATGCAACGGAAAGAGTAAAGCATGCAAGTTGCAAGAAAGTAAAGGGATGGGATTAGAGTTTGCAAACGCAATGGAGACACGGAGATTTTTGGCGTGGTTCCAATAGGTGGTGCTATCGTACATCCATGTTGATGGAGACTTCAACCCACGGAGGGTAATGGCTGCGCGAGTCCACGGAGGGCTCCACCCACGAAGGGTCCACGAAGAAGCAACCTTGAGATCCCTTCTTCGTCAAGAAAGGTATCCATGTGAACGTTAGGAATCTCGGTGGGACCGATGTGCTAGGGCTTAGGGCAAACATCATCTCGGTGGCGCTGATTGCATCAACTCGGTGAGACCGAAGTGAAGCAATAAGCAACAGAGAGTCTGTCAAGCCAACTCGATGAGATCGATTGCATAAACTCGGTGAGACTGAAATAAATGCAAAAAATCACAGAGCACTGGCAAGGCCATCTTGGTGAGACCGAGATCCGTATCGGTGAGACCGAGATCCGTATCGGTGAGACCGAATTGCTAGGGTTTCTGGCTATGGCTATGCCATATGAACTCGATGGCGCTGGATAGAAAGAATCGGTGGGGCCGAGTTGGAGTTTAGGTTTTGGACATATTTGGATGGAGAAAGTGGTTGAGGGTTTTGGAGCAATATCACTTAACATTTGAGCAAGCAAGCCATTAAGCAACACCTCATCCCCTTTTAATAGTATTGGCTTTCCTATGGACTCAATGTGATCTCGGATCACTAAAATAAAGATGAAGAGTCTTGAGCTTTTGCCAATATTTGTCCTTAGCATTTTGAAGGGGTTCCGCATCCTCTTGTCCTTGCCACGCCATTGTTGAACTTGTCTGAAATATACTAGATAAAACCATTAGTCCAGCAAGAGATATGTTGACATTAATTACCAAAATCACCCAGGGAGCACTTGTGCTTTCAATCTCCCCATTTTTGGTAATTGATGGCAACATACATCAAAGCTTTAAAGAAATGATATGAAGAATAGTAAGCAAAGCTTTGGAAGGACATGTAACATGCAGAAGCTCCCCCTACATGTATGCAATCATGTAAAGATAAGATAGAAAAACATGTGAGTGCATAGCATGACAGAGTAGATAGCGTGTTACATATATCTTGGCTATATGCATCATAGCAAATAATATGGTTGAGAAGTGTACCTTCATGTTTGTGATTCCCTTTTGCAAACAATATGTGCAACGGTAAGAGATCATCATGCACATGAGTGTGATGCATATACTTACCTTATAGTCTTGAGCTGATTTTTGAAGGAGTGGGCTTCAGAAAACAAAGTTAGATAACACAAGAACACTCCAAACAAGAAGAATTCCAAGATCCACAAGAGTACCATGACTGGGATGACATGTAATGAGTGAGTACTGTAGAGTGAGTACTTCATTCAGATATAGACATGTCCCCAAAGATTTAAAGATTTGCAATAAGTTCCAAGGATTTTTCTCCCCCCTTAGGCCTTGCACAGACTCTTTCTCCCCTTGAATCTAATATTGGATAATGGGAGAAGGTAGGGTGAGATAAAATCAGAGCAAAGAAAAAACAGAGCAAAAGATAGGTCTATTAAGACAGAGCAGGCTAGAATCAATCTAACTAACATGTCTTTCCCCTCTTAAATACATGTGACTTCTCTCCTCTTGTTAACATGCGTCTTTTAGAAGAGCTTAGATAAGCTTTGATGTTCTCTCTCTCTTCCCCTTTGACATCAATTTCCAAGAAGGGAACTTCAGGAATATGAGTCAGGTAGGTGTGGTCCTTGAGAGACAGAACAAAGCAGCTTGTAGCTTTAGATGCTAGTAGAGGAAAAGAATCATTGAGTGGAGCTGGAGAAAATAGGCAATATAAAATGGCAAAATGTTTTCTCAGCAGTGAAATTGGTAACGCTGATCTGTTTCCATCGGTGACCCCGAGATAGCAAAGACACTGACCATGCTTATCGGTAAGACCGAGTTTGTCCATGTCGGTTGTACCAATGAACTGTGTACAAGGAAACCTTGTATTTCGGTCAGGCCGACGGGCTTGGATTGGTGAGACCGAGTTCAACATAGAGGAAAAAATTTTCATCTCAGCTCACTTGGCAAATGAAATCTCACAAAGATTTTCAAGGAATTTTCATAAGTATTTGCAATGAATTAACAAAAGATACACAGACAAATAATAGTGAAAAACTAAAAGAGAGATCTAGATGAAGTTTTTTTATTTAGAAGGGAAACACTCTAGCAAGAAAACATGCAAAAGAAATACCAAGGGCACAAGAATAGTAGAGAACTTCATCTAGAAATGGTCGGAGACAAGGTCACCTATGTTAGAGTATATTGACTTAGGAGTCAAGTGACATCACTTGATCATAGGTCATACTCATCGTTTAAACTCAAAATGGGGTTGCCATTATTCATTCAAGCATTTTGATGTATTCACACCTTGTTGAGTTTCTTCACCTCATGACTTGGATTAAACCTTCTCTAAGATGGAATGACATCCCTTGGGTTGTGGTGTTGATCTTGATCATGTAGTTGAACTTATATTGGATGCTCAAGGTTGATGCAGTTGGGAGCACCCTTGGAGTTGAGTTCATCTTCCTACATGGGTTAGTTTCGCAAGGAAGAGCACTTGTGTATCCAAATTGACAATCATGAAACTTGATACCAATTGAAATTCAATATATTGAAATAGTCAAAGGATATGTTGAGTGAGTTCATGCTTCATTGAATTCATCAACCAAACCATAGGAACTTGGTGATGTAGAAATTGCTCAAAATGCGAGTGACTGGCAATCTCATATACTCAGGCTGATCCAAGTACCTACACGGGTTAGATAACATGCAAGGGTGCAAATATTCATCCAAGATAAATGATTATCATCATAAGAGAAGTATCTAGGATTAGTCACCAAGACTCATGCCTTGCATGTATCAAATGGAATCTCTATTCCAAGTTTGAGGCATCAATGATATTCAATTCACCCCTCAAACGGCAAAATACCTTTTCATCAAGCGGTTTAGTGAATATATCTTCCAATTGCTTATCGGTACGCACATGCTTAAGATTGATGTCTCCTTTTGCAACATGATCACGAATGAGAAGAACTTCAATATGCTTAGTTCGAGAATGTTGCATAGGATTGTGAGAAATCTCAATTCTCAATAGCACTCTCATTGTCACAAAGCAATAGAACATGTTTCACATGTATCCCATAATCTTTAAGAGTTTGGGTCATCCAAAGTATTTGAGCGCAACATGATCCGACGGCAATGTATTCTGCTTCGGCGGTGGATAAGGATACCGAGTTTTGTTTCTTGGAGGACCAAGAGACAAGAGATATACCAAAAAATTAACAAGTACCCGAAGTGGACTTTCTATCAACCTTGTCACTGAAAGTGCGTTAAGTTGACTAGAGGGGGGGTGAATAGGCGATTTTTATGAATTCTTCACTGAGGAATTTCAGGGTGAGGAAATTCCTAAGCGAAGAACTACTTGCAGCGGAATAAGTACTCAGATGCATACATGACACAACATAAACATGGACATCATGATGAAAAGACACAGAGTAAAGGAAGCATAAGCACAGGATAAAACAGGATGAAGACAAATATACTGAAGAAATTGAACTGAGGAAATTGAGAAAGTCTTCAGTCAAAGTCTTCAAACAGATATGAACAAGCACACAACACAGTAATGAGGAAATGGAAGAGTTGAGGAAATAGAACCAGTAGGCTTGGTGAAGACAATGATTTGGTAGACCAGTTCCAACTGCTGTGACAGTTGTACGTCTCGTTGGAGAGGCTAGGTATTTAAACCTGAGGACACAAAGTCCCGGACACACAGTTCTCACCGTATTCTTCTTGAGCTAAGGTCACACAGACCTCGCCCAATCACTCGTGGTAAGTCTTCAGGTGACTTCCAAACCTTCACAAACTCGGTCACTCGGCGATCCACAATTTCCTCTTGGATGCTCAGACCATGAAGCCTAACCGTCTGGAAGATGCAGCCTTCAAAGGTAACAAGCGTCGGATCCACGCATGATCAATCTCTTCGGTGATGCTCAATCACTTTGGGTTTGTAGGTGTTTGGGTTTGGGTTTACCTCACTTGATGATTTTTGCTCAAAGTCCTTGGAGGATGGGATGCTCTCAATGACAAGTGTTGGTTTCTCTCGGAGCAGCCAACTAGCTAGTGGTTGTAGGGGGCGGCTATTTATAGCCTAGGGAACAGCCCGACATGATAAGACATAAATGCCCTTCAGTGATATGATCGTTAGGTGGGTAAGATATTTTGGGGCAGCTGGCACATAGCACAGCAACGGTCGGAAATTTGACTATCAAATTACTCAGGGCTATCATATTCCTCACTTGTAGGCAATCTGCACTGGCGAATTCCTAACTCCTCGGTCAGAACAAATTCCTCAGAGACCAGAAGAACTTCATCTCTGTCACTAAGAAATTGACTGAGCTGCATGAGATTTCCAATGGCTTCACTCGAAGGGATTGGTAGGTGTAGGATTTTGAGATGAGCATCACTTGGAAATTTTTCCTTAGTATTTCCTCGACCCCCTTTAACAGTACGGTGTTTCCTATGACTAAGAAGGAGAAAAAGAAACTATGAAAACAAAAGTCTTCACGCTTCATGTTCCTCGCATGAATACCAAGTCTTCACGGTCACACCAATTTCTTCACTTTCAAAGTCTTCAGAAAGTCTTCAAAATTCCACAGTCTTCAGTCAAAGACATTCATTTTTAGGGGTCGGCTTTCTCTGTAAATATCAAACTCCTCATAGACTTATAGACATGTGTGCACTCACAAACACATTAGTTCCTTAACCTATAAGTCTTCAATACACCAAAATCACTAAGGGGCACTAGATGCACTTACAATCTCCCCCTTTTTGGTGATTGATGACCATATAGGTTAAGTTTTCAATGGGGATAAAACATAAGAAGTGTAAATACATGTATTGAGGAATTTGATTGCAAGATATAGAAGAACTCCCCCTGAAGTTGTGCATAGTGAGGAATTTGCTTTTGAAGCAATGCACACTTGTAAAGTAGAATCATGGAGATCTCCCCCTATATCTTGTAATTCATACACGCATTTAACATATAATTTGAAGAATTTGAAATGCATGATGAAATATGGTGACTGATGTAATTCAGCATGCGTGCATTAACATATAAGAGGAATAAGCATGCAGAAGATCACAGCAAAAGTATCAGATCACCATCGGGTTTAAGTTTACAACTCTATCCAACAAAGTCTTCAAAAGAACGAGAGTTGTAACTTAGCAAAAAATGCCCATATATAGACCCACTTGAAGACTAACCCAAATTTCTCCCCCTTTGTCATCGAATGACCAAAAGGGACGAAAAGTGAGGACTAACGCCCCTGAAGAATATCACGAAGTCGATGGAGGAGCGCCAGCATTGTTGGGGTCGGTTGTTGAAGTAGGGCCTGCCGCAGTGTCGTCCAAATATTCATGTTCATCAGTGTCGCGAGATGAAGAATATGAGCTGGCCACCAAGGAAGGAACTTTGACTTTCTTGAATTTCTTCGCTGGTGGCTGAGACCAGTCAAAGTCTTGCTTGAGACCCATTTGCTTCAGATCTTCTTCACCATACAGATGAGATAGAACAACCCAGGTGCGACCGAAGACTTCATGGAGGTAGTAGTGGTTCTTCTTCACTACATTGTGTGTAGCAGTCATGTTATGAAGAATTGACCCAAACTGACGCTTAACCCATTTGTGGTTGCGATCGACCTTCTGGTGAAGACTGAGGAGAAGCTCATGATCAGTCATCACCCTTGGAGTTGTGCCTTGAGGATTTTTCTTTGAGGCATTGGCGGCAGATTCATGAGTGGCAGAGTCATCATTGGTGGAGTAAGATGCGGCTTTGCGGAACTGACCATCCAATGGACGAATGCCTTCATCAATAACAGTAGTAGCCTTGCCCTTTTCATCAATTGAGGAAAATGTCCGTTTGAGGACTTCAATGGGGGGCAAGTAGCTGAGATGATTTTGAAAGTCAGCCTTGTAATTGATTGAAGACCTTGATCTCAGGAATCTCATAATCTAGGGAGCGTAAGGCTTCAATTCAAAAGGAGACAATGCAACATTTGCCATAGTCCTCATGAAGAAATCATGGTAGTTGACAGGAACGCCATGAATGACATTGAAAAGCAGATTCTTCATGATGCCAACAACCTCTTCTTCATTAGAGTCGTGGTCTTTGATTGGACTCAATGTATTCGTCAGAATGCGATAGACAGTCCGTGGCACATACAGCAATTCCTTCACGAGGAATTTGGTCCTTGGGGATTGACCGGGCTTCAGTGGCTTCATCAACACTTGCATGTAGTGATCTGTAAGCTCAGGTTCATGGTATATACAACGAGCACCTTCAAGGGGAGGCCTGACAGGCAGGGCATGAAGCAATTCAGAGGCCGGTGCTTTGAAGTGAGTGTTTTCTGTCATCCAGTCCAACACCCAAGAGTTCACATTTTTAGCATTTCCGGTGATGTGCAGCGTTGCATAGAACTGAAGAATTAGTTCTTCATTCCAATCACATATATACGTGCAAAAGTTGAGCAGACCAGCATCGTGAAAAATGCTGAGGACTGGCGTGAAGCAAGGCAGTGATTCCATGTCCACGTGAGGAATATGCTCATGGTCGAAGATTTTGTCCTTGTTGAAAAACAGCGACAAATAGTAGTTGGCTTGGCTGGCAGTCTAGAAACGCTTCCTTCTAAGACGAGCATAGTCATATGGGTTGTAATCCATGAAGAACACATGCTCGTGGAAGAAGTCATCAGCCTTGAAGTTTTGCTTCTTGGAGAAAGGATCCTTTGGCTTGGGCTGAGGAGTGTCAGTCAATTGCATCACAGCCTCAGGAATCGCAATCTCAGGAACCACAGGCTGAGGAATTTCAGTTTCTTCTTTAGTTGCAGCCTGGTTCGCCAATTCTTCAGCAGCTTGTTTATCAGCACTAGTAGCTGGAATTTCTTCATGAATGGATGGAGTGGTGCGAGGTTCTTCAGAGCCCATTTGAACTTTAGTATGCACTGGGGACTAAGGAATTTGTTGCAGAGGAGTGAACAAAGGAGAATTGGGGTGCTAACTTTCCCAAAAGTCATCATTCATCACTGGTGTTGTGCTCCCAATGTCCACATCCTCATCTTCTTCACTTAATTCTTCAACGCCTGCCTCTTCAGCTGTGAACTGAGGCACGGGCAATGAGACAACTGGGGTTGAAGGGATTGTATCCACTTCAATTTCTTCGTCCAACTGCTCTGAAGAAGCAGCAGAAGGAACATCTTCATCGGATCCACTTGGGATCACATAGTCTTCACCAAAAGGAACGAGTTCCTTTGATGGCCTGCATGAGACTGGAACAGCATCAATAGGATTCTCAAAAGAGCTTGTCAATTTCGTCATCTTCTTCGGAGCTGAAGATTCTGATGAAGATGCTTTCCTTTTCTTCACTGTTGCATGCTCCGCAGCCTTGGTCTTCTTAGCTTCTGATGCAGAAGGAAGAATTGGACTTGGTGTAGGTGCAGGAGGAGAAGAGGAAATTGGTTCATTTTCTTCAGGCACAGCTGATGCAGTTGCCCTGGCATGGTCAGTTTCTTCAGGCACATCGGTTGAAGCTTCAGCTGGCCTGACTTGTTCTTCAGGCGCAACACTAGTGGTTGCCCTGGCAGTTTCTTCAGCGGCTGGAATGCAGTCATTAGCCCTAGTACTCTCAGGTTCATCAGCAGCTTGATTTTCATCAGCGGTGCTGGCATGTTCTTCAGTAGGTTGAGCAGATGCTTCACCCTAAGGAATTTCAATGTGCGTTGGAGCAGCAACATTGGATGTAAATCCCTTCACCAATTTGATGAATCTGACTTTGGCTCCAAGCCATTCTGCATGGTATGCATCAAATTCATCACTTAGACTCTTGATTTCAGCTTGCAGAGCAATAAGTTCATCAGGTGATAGCTTCAACGCATTTTGCTTCAGGAAGCGCTCTTTCTTGTACTGAGCTTTCTTCACCTTCCTGGCTTTCTCAAATTTCCATTTTTCTTCAGCAATGGAAGTCGACAACATATGACTTTGGCCATGTGTGATATTCAATTCTGGCAAGGGAGTGTTTGGATCTTTGTGCCATAGATCAATGAAATTCAGGATCTTCTTCGGATCCAACAAAAGTGGCACAACACTACCCTTGGCTCTAGCGGCCCTTTGCTGCATGTCTCTGATGATTTCGGTGAGTTCCTCATCATTAGCTTCGTCTTCATCATATGGCACTTGAAGGCGACCTGCTTCTTCTGCGGACTTGGTCGAGAACCTCGTCCAGAAGTGGCCTTAGTCTTCAGTAGAGTGGGGCCAGTTGAGGAATGCGGAGGAGCTGAAGAACTTGTAGAGGCTCCTGAGGCAATAGAGATGCCTGTTGTTCTTTGGCATGAGGCGAGATGCACAGGTGCTGAGGATTTGGAAGGAGGAGCTGAGGGTTTTGCAACTTGAGGAGTTGGAGCAGCTTGAGGAATTGGCCGTGAGGGCTTTGATGAGCTGGGCCGTGAGGGCATTGAAGCAGAAGCACTGGGCTTGTGTGCAGGCTTCTTGGGCATGGCCTTCTTAGGCTTGCTTGTAGAGGCCTCAGCAATGGCAGCAGCAGCAGAGTCTTCATTGAATTTCCTCACTGCTTCCTTAGCCACTTTGGCTAGCTTGACTTGCCGTTTATCCCATTCATCAGGATAGTCCTCACCACGCTTGAGGCTGGTAGGATCAGCTTCTTGGCCTCGTGCCAATGGAGGTCTTGGGCATGGAGGGTGAAGAGCGAATTTCTTCATGTACTTAGGAGTGGCATATATGTACTCCCTCCATTCTCTGGTCCATCTCCTCTCTATACTCTGTATGCGCACTTTTGCACTCATTCTTGGTCTCCTTGCCATGTTTGGCCTCATCAGGAGTGCAATACCCTGCATAGATTTCATCAGGAATCTCAAATGCTGTGTTGACTTCCAGTTTCTTGCCTCCCTTCTGAGGTTTCTTGCCGCCAGCCATTTTCTTCAGCTGAGGAATCTGAACAATAGAGTTCTCTGAAGAGGTATGCAATTTTTCTTCGAGGAACGCTGCAAATGAGTTAAGTTGATGAGAACCTAGTGATTCAGCAGCGGACATGTGTACCTGTGAACAAAATATAGTTGCGAATAATTTGGGGAGGTCATATGCATTCTCAGAAATTTTTGCAAAAAGAACAAGTTTGAGGAATTTGACTAGATGAGTCTGGAGGAATTTCACTAAGCGTTCTTTGACATAGGTTCCAAAGTTGTACAGATTGAAAATCCACACAATTGAGGAATCTTGAAGAAAAAAAGTTGCTTAGGGAAACAGATCAAGAACAGAAGTTGTGTGAGGTGCTTAGCGTGTGAAGATTTGAAGAATAAACACCTTTTGAAGATTTTATAGAAATCATCAGAATCAACAAGGGCAGTAAAAGTAACTTTTAATTACCCTTGATGAAGAACATGATGAACTGTGAAGTGTAGATTTAGAAGTTCGTCAGTTCAGATCTTCCACGCCCTAACTTGGCAGAGGAAGACAGCTATGGCGGCGGCGGAATGAAGAAATCCACGGCTGGCGCGAGTACGACGGCGACGAGGTCGAGGCAGCGAAGCTCTTCCTCACCGGCGATGATGGAAGTAGCGGCGGCGCTAGGTTTTGAGAGCTCGAGCGAGGGAGTGAGATCGAGCGGAGTAAAAAACAAAGTGAGGAGGGGAGGGGTATTAATAGCCGAGGTGAAAAACCACTCGTCCAAGGAAAATGGACGAACGTGCCCCTGACCCTTCTCATTCATGCGACATGTGTCATCCAAGTACAGAGAGGTGGAGATCGTGTGAGGTCGTGGGTGAATAGATAAGTCCTACGTACAATGTGGAACGGTTTGAGAGGCAAAAGCCGAAAATTCAGATTAGAATATTTTAACATTTCGTTTGCAAATTCTTCAGCTGACAAGGACACAGTGAAGATTTTGAACGAGTTTCAAATAGAATGCATATGAAGAATTTGTGAACAGACTGGGTTGAGTTTAGCATAGAGGGGGAAGGGTCCGATCACATTCACTTAGCAGAAAAAGCAACTTGAAGAAATAGCAATAAGTGAATGTTGTAGAGGACATAAACTCAATGAAGAACAACAATGGAAAGAGTGAAGACATCTAAGAGTGTTAGGATGTGTGTCCTTTTCAAAGGACATTCGAAGATTCTAGGATATTTAGCTCACACCACAACTTGCTAAATCTCTTCTCATCCAAGGGCTTTGTGAAGATATCGGCTAGCTGTTCTTCAGTCTTCACATGCTCAATAGAGATGTCACCCTTCAACACATGATCACGAAGAAAATGATGAGGAATATGAATGTGCTTTGTCTTCGAGTGCTGAACTGGGTTATGAGAAATCTTGATGGCACTCTCATTGTCATAGTAGAGAGGTACATTCTTCATGTTGACGCCGTAGTCCTTGAGGGTTTGCTTCATCCATAGCAATTGAGCATAGCAAGAACTAGCAGCAATGTACTCACCTTGATGAAGCGGTGATACGTGATTCTGCTTTCTTGAGGACCAACAGTCCAAGGATCGTCCGAGGAAATGGCATGTGCCTGATGTTGACTTGCGGTCCACACGATCACCAGCATAGTCAAAGTTTGAATATCCAATGAGATCAAAAGCCGAGCCCTTGGGATACCATAATCCAAGTGTTTGTGTGTGAGCTAGATATCGAAGAATATGCTTCACAGCCTTATGGTGTGATTCCTTTCGTGTAGCTTGAAATCAGGCACAGATGCAAAAACTAAGCATAATATCTGGCCTAGATGCACATAAATACAATAAAGAACCAATCATGGAACGGTATACCTTTTGATCGAAGTCAATACCATTTTCACCAGTGCATAGATGGCCATTTGTGCGCATAGGGATTTTGACGCCTTTCCAATCTTGCATGCCGAATTTCCTCAATACATCCTTGAGGTATTTCTCCTGAGATATGAAGATGCCATTGCGCTGTTGACGAATTTGAAGACCTAAGAAGAATTTCAATTCTCCCATCATAGACATTTGATATTCTTCACTCATCATATAGGCAAATTCATCACTATAACGTTGGTCAATACAGCCAAAGATAATATCATCAACATATATTTGGCACACGAATAATTCATCATCATAGGTTTTGGTGAAAAGAGTTGGGTCAAGTGAACTGGGCATGAAGCCTTTCTTCATGAGGAATTCCTTCAAAGTATCATACCATGCCCGAGGGGCCTGCTTGAGGCCATACAGGGCCTTGTTGAGTGTGAAGACTTTGTCAGGATGCTTTGGATCTTCAAAACCTGGGGGTTGAGCAACATATACTTCTTCCTCAAGCTTACCATTGAGGAATGCACTTTTCACATCCATTTAATATAAGATGATATTATGATGGTTAGCATAAGCAAGTAATATGCGAATAGCTTCAAGTCTAGCAACAGGTGCAAAAGTTTCATCAAAATCAATTCCTTCAACCTGTGTTTAGCCTTGAGCTACAAGCCGTGCCTTATTCCTCACCACAAGGCCATTTTCATCTTGCTTGTTGCGGTAGATCCACTTTGTGCCAATGATATTGTGCTTGCGAGGATCTGGATGTTTGACCAGCTCCTAGATGTTGTTGAGCTCGAATTGATGTAATTCTTCTTGCATAACTTGAATCCATTCAGGCTCCAGAAATGCTTCATCTACCTTAGTGGGCTCTGTGATAGAGACAAAAGCAAGGTGCCCACAAAAGTTAGACAAATGTGAAGCTTTTGAGCGTGTGAGAGGACCTAGTGCGTTGATGTCGCTGATGATTTTCTCAATCTGCACTTCCTTTGCAACGTGAGGATGAGCGGGTTGTCGACGAGGAGTTGGATCAGCATTTTCTTCAGCACCATTTTCCTCAGGTGCATCAGATTCTTCGATAGGAATGGCATCCTCAGTAGCTTTGAACTTGATGGTTTCCTCAGGTGATTTTTCATCTAGCACAGGAGGTAGGTGCTCTCTTTGCGAGCCATTAGTTTCATCGAATCGCACATCTACAGTTTCAACAACTTTGTGGTGGACGTTTTTGAAGACTATGTAGGTGTGCGAGTCCTTCCCATAACCAAGCATAAAACCTTCATGTGCTTTCGGTGCAAATTTAGAATTGTGATGAGGATCTCTAATCCAACATTTAGCACTGAAGACTTTGAAATAACTCACATTGGATTTCTTGTCAGTGAGGAGTTCATATGCAGTCTTCTTGAAGAATTTGTGAAGATATACCCTATTGATGATGTGGCATGCAATATCAATTGCCTCAATCCAGAAATGACGAGGCGTCTTGTATTCATCAATCATAGTGAGAGCCATCTCAACAAGAGTCCTATTCTTGTGCTCCACGACGCCATTCTGCTGAGGAGTATAAGGAGCAGATAACTCATGAGTAATACCAAGTTCATCGAGATAGTCATCAAGACCAGTATTCTTGAACTCGGTTCCATTGTCACTTCTGATGTGCTTGATCTTCACACCAAAGTTGGTTGAAGCCCTCGAGGAAAATCATTTGAAGACTTCCTCACTTCATGTTTGTAAGTGACAATATGCACCCATGTGTAACGAGAGTAATCATCAACAATAACAAAGCCATATAGAGATGCTTCATTAGTGAATGCAGAATAATGGTTAGGACCAAAGAGATCCATGTGAAGCAATTCAAATGGTCGAGTGGTAGTCATGATAGTCTTCGCGGGATGCTTGGCCTTGGTCATCTTTCCAGCTTCACAGGCTCTGCACAAGTGATCCTTGAGGAATTTGACATTCTCAATGCCAATGACATGCTTCTTCTTCGCGAGCGTGTGCAAGTTCCTCATGCCAGCATGACCAAGTCGTCGATGCCATAGCCAGCCTTCTGAAGCTTTTGCAAGTAGACATATAGCTGGTTGTGGTCCTGTGGAAAAATCAACAATATACAGATCTCCTCTAAGCCTTCGAAGACTTTGGAATGGTCAGCTTCCATGATCACAACACAACGATACTTGCCAAAGATAATAACCATATCAAGATCACAAAGCATTGAGACTGACATGAGGTTGAATCCTAAGGACTCGACAAGCATGACTTTTTCCATGTGTCGATCCTTTGAGATCGCAACCTTGCCTAGACCCAATACCTTGCTTTTGCCTTTATCAGCGTAGGTGATATGCTTCAGATGCAATGGAGATAAGGGAGCGTCCATCAATAGATTCTTTTCACCAGTCATGTGATTTGTACATCCACTATCGAGGACCCACTCTGTGGCTTTGGGTTGATCATCCTGCAGATGAATTAGTGCAGCTTAGAACTCATATACTTCATCAGTGAAGATATGACATCAAATTCATCAGATCAATTTCATCAAGCAATGGAACAGATAAAACATAATGAGGACGTGAGAAATGAAAATTCATTTCTTCATGATTAGCTTGCGTCCTTTCAAGCATATTTAGGTCTCCAGCAGATTCTTCAGACGTTTAAGTTCGTCTGGAGACCTGTCCCCGCATAAGAGATTAGTTCTTTTTTCTTCACCACCCACATCTGAAGGGGTGGCAAAGAGTTCATCATTCTGCGAGCTCCATAAGAGAAAGGTGGCATAGAAGCCATTCCACTTCGTTTCACATAAGAGGAGTTATGGTAAGCATATGAATAAGCAGAGAAATTCTTCAAGGACTCATGAACATAATGGTTAGAGGAATAGTGCTCATATTCATAGCCCTTAGTTCTTCCTTGCGAAACAGAAGCGTTAGCACGATGATGTTCATATGAGGACTTTGATCCTTTTGAGGAATTTGATCCACGTGAGGACTTGGATCCATATGAAGAATTTGATCTGGGGTTCCTATTCTTCACAGGTGGTGTCATGATGACATTCACCTGAAGACTTTCAAGGCACCTTTTGGGAACCCAGATTTTCTTCATAGGGGAGTCATTCCTGCAGTTAGTGCCAACATATCTAGCAAATACTTCGTCATTCTGATTTTTGAACAGCTTATAGTTTGAGTCAAATGCCTCATCAGAAGAATGAGGAGATTCACATGTAAAGCTGGATAGAGTAGATGGATCTACTGGAGGTCCCTTTGCAACAATCCATGAGGTATTGGGGTACTGCTCAGGCTTCCAGTATGTTCCATCAGCGTTGAGTTTCCTCTCAAAGGCAATACCCTCTTTCCTAGGGTTCCTGTTGAGGATCTGCTTTATAAGCACATCACAAAGAGCCCGATGCCCTTTGAGGCTTTTGTACATGCCTGTTATATACAATTCCTTCAGCCCTGCATTGTCAGTGATACTAGCAATGTCCTCAGATGAGGAATTAGTGATAGCAGAGACAGATGAAGAATTTGCAGCAATAGAAGCATTTGAACTTTCAGGTGAAGAATTAGTAGATTCACGTTCAATGCACTTCAAACATGGAGGAATGAATTCTTCCTGAGCAGCACTGACTTGTTGAGCTAGTAATGAATCACGCTCCTTCTGAAGATCTTCATAACTCTCCCTTAGCTTCTCAAGATCTTGCTTTCTTTGAATAAATTCATAAGAAAGCTTCTCATGATCAGATAAGAGAGTGTTATGATGACTTTGTAGGTTGTCAAACTTAGACTGAAGTCTCTGAAGATTTTCAGTCAAAGTTTTAGTGCGATCCATTTCTTCACCCAACATATCATCACTTTTGTCTAGCATATTTTGAACCTTTTCAAAAGCCTTTTGTTGTTTCACAGCAATCTTAGCAAGTTTAGAGTAGCTAGGCTTGAGGTTTTCATCAGATTCATCATCACTTGATTTAGAGGAGGGATATTCGAGTACCTTGGCACCCTTTGCCATGAAGCAATAGGTCGGAGCGTAGTCATTATCGCCATCGTCAGCCTTGTTGGAGAAGACATTCTCCTCAAAGTTGAAGATGGACTTGCTGACGAATGCAGTAGCGAGGGCAAGGCTCGCCACACCAGATTCTGATTCCTCGGATGCCTCCTCTTCCTCATGTTCCTCAGATTTAGCTTCAGAGTCCATCTCCTTGCCAAAGAATGCCCGAGCCTTCTTAGAGCTGCTCTTCTTGTGTGAAGAAGAGTTCGAGGATTTTGATGATGAAGACTTTGAAGATTTCTTCTTCTTCTTTGAGTCATCAGAACTGTAATCCTTGTATTTCTTCTTCTTCTTTGATTCCTTTTCCCACTGAGGACAGTCTTGAATGTAGTGACCAGGTTTCCTGCACTTGTGGCATACTCTCTTCTTGTAGTCACGGGATGAGGAATTTGTTGGGGAACATAGTAATTTCAAAAAAAATCCTACGCACACACAGGATCATGGTGATGCATAGCAAAGAGAGGGGAGAGTTGTAGGACCTTGAAGTATGTCTAGAAGGGGGGTGATTAGACTATTTGACCAATTAAAAGCTATGCCTTTTCCCAATTTTAGACTTTGGCAGATTTTAGCTATCTTTGAACAATTCAAGCAATCATCACGCAATTCAAGCAAGCATGCAAAGAGTATATAGGCAGCGGAAAATAAAGCATGCAACTTGCAAGAATGTAAAGGGAGGGGTTTGGAGAATTCAAACGCAATTGGAGACACGGATGCTTTTGTCGTGGTTCCGATAGGTGGTGCTATCGTACATCCACGTTGATGGAGACTTCAACCCATGTAGGGTAGCGGTTGCGCGAGTCCACGGAGGGCTCCACCCACGAAGGGTCCACGAAGAAGCAACCTTGTCTATCCCACCATGGTCGTCGCCCACGAAGGACTTGCCTCACTAGCGGTAGATCTTCACGAAGTAGGCGATCTCCTTGCCCTTACAAACTCCTTGGTTCAACTCCACAATATTGTCGGAGGCTCCCAAGTGACACCTAGCCAATCTAGGAGACACCACTCTCCAAGAAGTAACAAATGGTGTGTTGATGATGAACTCCTTGCTCTTGTGCTTCAAATGATAGTCTCCCCAACACTCAACTCTCTCTCACTGGATTTGGATTTGGTGGAAAGAAGATTTGAGTGGAAAGCAACTTGTGGAAGGCTAGAGATCAAGATTCATATGGTTGGAATGGAATATCTTGGCCTCAACACATGAGTAGGTGGTTCTCTCTCAGAACTGGTAAGTTGGAAGTGTAGGTTTGTTCCTGATGGCTCTCTCCACGAATGAAAAGGAGGTGGAGGGGTATATATAGCCTCCACACAAAATCTAACCGTTACACACAATTTACCAAACTCGGTGGGACCGAATCATCAAACTCGGTCAGACCGATTTAGTAAACCTAGTGACCGTTAGGGTTTTCGGTGGGACTGACATGCAACTCGGTAGGACCGATATGGTTAGGGTTAGAGCATAACGTAATCTCGGTGAGACCGATTACACAAACTCAGTGAGACCGAATTTGGTAATTAGCTAACCAGAGAGTTGGTCAGGTAAACTCGGTGGGACCGATTTGCTCTTTCGGTGAGACCGAAAAGTTACAAAAGGGAAACATAGAGTTTACATTGTAATCTCGGTGGGACCGATCGCTCACTTCGGTTAGACCGAAACGTTATGAAGGGAAACAAAGAGATTACAATCCCATCTCGGTGAGACCGAGATCCCTATCGGTGAGACCGATTTGCCTAGGGTTTGTGGCAGTGGCTAAGACATCTGAACTCGGTGGCGCCGGATAGAAAGAATCGGTAGGGCCGAGTTTGACTTTAGGTTTAGGTCATATGTGGATGTGAGAAAGTAGTGGAGGGTTTTGGAGCATATCACTAAGCACATGAAGCAAAAGGCTCATTAAGCAACACCTCATCCCTCCTTGATAATATTGGCTTTTCCTATAGACTCAATGTGATCTTGGATCACTAAAATGTAAAATGTAGAGTCTTGAGCTTTTGAGCTTGAGCCAATCCTTTGTCCTTGATATTTTGAGGGATCCACTTTCATCATCCATGCCATGCCATTCATTGAGCTTTCTAAAATATTTGTCTTGGAATAGCATTAGCTCAATGAGCTATATGTTGTTATGAATTACCAAAACCACCTAGGGATAGTTGCACTTTCAGTCTCCCCCTTTTTGGTAATTGATGACAACATATAGATCAGAGCTTCGACAAATGATAATAAAATTTGAAAAACATCGTCGCTTTGATAAGTATGTGATAAGAAAGAGCTCCCCCTAAATTTGTGCATAGAAATATTTGCTTTGGACTGCAAATGCACAAGGAATTAGGCTCATGGGTTACTCTTCCATGTCACATACATCTTGGTGGAGCGCTCAAAATAACAAAGATTGAATACATGCACTCATCACCAAGCAAAGTGAATGATCATATAAGGATAAGTAAGATAATATCATAACGAGCATAAGTGTAGCTTATGATCAAACACATGATCATCAATGTCTCACAGGTACTCGCATAGTATCTCAACCAATCAAAAGCAAATAAAGTTCAACCAAAAAGACAAGAGAGAACAAAAGCAAATCTCTCTCTCTCGAAGCTATGATCTATACATTTTTCTACCCCTTTGGCAACAAGTTACCAAAAAGTTCCTAGAAAATGCATAGGACTATATCGTCTCTCAGGCTTGGTCTTCTAGTGGTGGTGGTGTCCGGAGAACTCCAAGAACGAAGGCTTCAGTCGATGTAGTAGGAGCTGAAGGTGTTGGTGCTGGAGCTGGTGGTGCTGGAGCTGATGAAGTGACTCTGGTGTCTTGAACTGGCTCTGCAGCTGATCTCTGAGCTCGTGGCACTCTGGCAAATGCATCAGTCGTTGCTCTGCCCTTCCTCTCCTACATGTCATCCTGTAGCTGCTCCACAGCTAACTGAATCTCAGTTACTTTGACATCAAGATCATAGAATTTTTTGTTCCATGATTCTTTCCAGGCTCTCCTGGTTTTGAGTTAGGGTGGCCAAGCCCTTCTCAATCCGCAGAGTTGATGCTATCAAGTAACCAAGCTGCTCCTGCTTGTTTTTCAGAAAGTATTCAGATGCCTCTGCTTGAGTTGGCATCTTGGCAGCCTTCTCCTTCCTTGCTTTCTCCTTCTTCTCTTGCGCTTGTACTGATGTTGGTTCATTCTCAGTCATGACAACTTGATTGTCCTCAAAGTCAGGATAGAGAACCATGTGTTCCTTATCCAACATATACTTTCATGTGCCCATCTTTGAGTTAATCAACTCCTGAATCTGTGGGGCATATCCACAGCTCCTCTTCTGGTCTGCTGCAGTCCTCTTGATAGTTTCAACTATGAGGCTCATGACTTTGAATTTCTGAGGCACATCAAAAACGTGAAGCAAATTGATTGCATGCCCTCTAATCATGTTTTGGTCACCTGATTTGGGCAAAAGAGTGTGCCTTAGGATCCAGTTGATTGTAGTCAGCCCTGACAGAAGATAATGAACTGATCCAAACTTGAAGGACTCAAGTGCATCATCTGGGATTTCCTTGTACATTTGTGACATTGAGTTGTGACCCATCTTCTTCTTGGCATAAATTTCCAAGTCATCTTCATCTTCCTTTGGGGCATTGATCAGACTTGCCCATTCCTCTATGGTTGACTGATATCTCGTTCCTTCAGACATCCACACTATCCTGCCATCTAGATAGAAATGTGCTATGGAGTAGAATTGCATAATGAGCTCGTCATTCCAATTTGTGAGCTTCTGCCCAACAAAATCTGCAACTCCACATGCACTGAAGCTGTCATATACTCCAGGGTAGTGTTCTTCATTCTCCTGAATGTAGGTCCAGTTGACTCACCTCATATCACAAACTATGGGCTTCTTATCCAACAAGATAGTCTCATAGAAGTCCTGTTGTTCCTTGGTGTGGAACTTGTGATCCACATCAGTCCTTCTCCTGGTGGCATATGGATCGACTCTCTCCATAGCCTCAACCCTTGATCTCTCCGATCTTCATGTTCTCAGCCACAGGATGAGCATCATTGTGGTGCAGGATCTTGGGTTTGAGCTTCCTTAGGACCTGCCCTTCTTCATCTTCCTCGGCATCAACCTCGGGCATTGGAGCCTTGTTCTTCTCGATTCTTTGGTATACTCCTGGTATTTCTCTTTGGTGCACTCTTGGGCTTGGGGGCAGCTTTGGGCTTTGAAGTTGCAGCCCCGACTTTATGGCATCACCCATCAGCTTTTGTGCCTTGGGTGCAGGCTCAAGAACCTCTTCTTCTTCCTCTTCCTCCATCATAGATGGTTTCCCAATCACTCGCCATGGTCTTCTTGACCCTTCCTTCCTTTTCTTTCCTTCAGCAGCAGCAGGTTCTTTGGGTTGGGATTCCAAAGAAGCTTGAGTGGAGACTCGGCTTTGGACATAGGTTGTCTTCCTGCTGGCCTTTTGATCTTCATTCCAGGCTTAATCTTTGTCGAGTTGTACTCCTTCTTGAGCACTTTCTTCTTGGAATGGCCTCATCCTCGGCTGCCACATAATCCTCATCCTCAGACTCTGAGGTCTTCTTCTTCCTTGTCCTTGTGGCAGCCTTGGGAAAATTGCTGGGAGTGCTTCGCTCCCCTCATCGAGCTGCTAGAGGGACTAGTGCCCTCACTCATTTGAATCTGCTCTTCTGACCTGTTCTGGCTGTCACTTTGGTCTGACATGCTGCACTGACTGACTGCTGACCCTGTGAATAGTTATAGATGAGGTAGAGTGGATGAGCATCACAAAATGCAGAGATTTTTGCAAAGAATGATTCAAAAACTTAGTTTTAGTTTCCACGAAAGCATTTCGGATCTACCGATTTTCAAACTCGGTGATCTGAAGCAGTTTTGGAACCTAAACTAGTGAACTCGGTCGGACCGAGTCACAGTTCGGTGGCACCGAGACTGCTAGGGTTTCTAAAGTTCTAAAATCGGTCACACCGATTTGTAATTCTCGGTCGACCGAGACTTACTAGTGCAATGGCGTTAGCCAAATCGGTGGGACCGAGTTTTTCAACTCGGTGGGTCCGAGATGGTTTCGGCGGAAACCTAACCCTAAATTTTCGAATCATACCTATTCTAAGGATTGTTTTGACTGGATAGAAGTGTTTCAATCGTGGCAAGATGCATTACGAATACAATGTGCTGAGAATCGGACGAGGATAGCACAGTGATCGAGTTCATACCCTAGTTCGGCGGTGAACTTGCTACGGCGGCAACGACGGAGGAGAATTCCATTGACGGCGGCGGAGACCAGCGGCTGGAGGCGGCTGGCGATGAAGTCGACGATCCGTATACCAAGTAGGCAGAGCGAGCTATGCGCGGGCGAGAAGTTTCAGTGAAAGTTTTCCAAAAAAATTCCCGTGTGTATATATAGCCCGACACTGTCGGTGTGACCGAGTTGAACAACTCGGTGGCACCGAGATGCATAACTGTTAACAGTTATAGCAACTCGGTGTGACCGAAAAGTTAAAATCAGTTGCACCGAGATTGAAAACCTAGATCGACTTAGTAATCTCGGTATGACCGAAATGGAGGAATCGGTCAGACCGAAAATAACAAAGAAGTTTTGGAAGTTTAAGTCTATGACGAATCGGGGACTCCGAGTGCTCCTCACACAGAGTGGTTCGAATCTGACTTGATCAAATTTTGTGATGTAGCATGAATAGAGTTTGAGACGAGAAAAGCATAGATAGCTAGAGAAGGTTCTTGGCATTCTTGTCCATCCACTTGGCAAAAGAAAAGAAACCAATCAATCAAACAACAAGTGGATGTCCTCTAATGAGTAAAATATGCAACCAACATGCTCACACAATAAAATGACAAATGAAATATGTGACAAAGCATGCACAACCAATTCTAGCATCTATCAAACAATTGGCGATGACTAGGTCATCTATATATGAGTATATTGACTTAGGAGTCAAATGAGAACATTTGATCATAGGTCATACTCATCGTTTAAGCTCAAGTGGGGTTACCACTTTTACATAAAGCATTTATGTGTTCACATCATTAGAGTTGCTTTGACTCAATTCTTAGAGTTAAGCTCCCCCTAGATGTGAGACCCCCCTTAGAGGGATAAACTAACCTTGGGTTGTCGTTGATGACTTCATGTAGGTGTTGAAGATGTGGATGCTCAACGTTGATGTAGATCTTTTGGAGCAATCCTTTGGAGTGAGTTGCACTTTCAATACCTACATGGGTTAGTCCCACAAGGAACAAACAAGAAATTCCATAGACATAGAGTGATGCACACACAAAATGATGTCCATGAAAACATTAGGTTACCTTGTCCCTTGCCTTACCAACATGAGGGTTTGTGACTCCTTGAACTAGTGCAAGATATGGAAGTTGATTGCACTTGTCCTCGCCATAATGATATGAGTGAAAAATGTTGGCGGAGTCACCCTCAAGTACTCTCTAGTTCTTTGTCTTCGGGATCCACATCATCTTGATGGGAATCCTTGGTGTAGTAGTTGTGCTTGATGAAGTAGAACTTGACGTAGTCTTGGGAACCCACTTGACCAAGGCCTTAGGTGCTTCTTCAAATGCATCAATATCCTCTTGAAGCTTGTCCTTGCCTTTGTTCTTGTGGTCTTGTGGTGGAAGATCATCTTGTGCTTGTGTTCCCTTGAAGGAAGTAGGATCATACTTCTCTTGTTGAGGAACAAACTTCGTCTTGGGGTATTGATCTTCTTCCCACTCAACTCCATTGGCATTGAACTTTCGTTCAAAACCAACACCTTGATTCTTCGGTGCCTTCCTTGCTTATGCACAATTTCCTCAAATTGCTTACTCCCGCAAGGCTCTTGTATACACCTTTCTCTATAATTCCCTTCAATAAGTTGTTTTCTTGCTCAAGTGTAACTTGGCTAAGAGAATCATTAGTGGAATCAAGAGAACTACTAGAAGCAACAATATTGGGTTTAGCATTGTCATTGTTACTACTAGAAGAAGAATCCTTTTTGTTCTTGTTACTAGACTTGACTTGAGGCATGTAAGTAGATAAGAGTAAACACTTGGCAATATAAGAAGAACTTTCCTTACGAAGATCATCATTGATCGCTTTTAGGAACTCATGCTCTTGCTCAAGATTGAGCTTTTCAAAGCGTAACTTCTCATGAGCCCTTAAAAGTTCTCGATGATTTTCGAAGATAGTTTCATGAGCTAACTTAAGAGTGTTAGTTCTTTAGTTAGATGCTCAATTTTCTCCTTATCATTGACATTCGTTTCATCTTGATTAGCATGATTAATTGACGTTTCATCATAGTATTCATCACTAGAGTTGTCAACAAGTAAATCATCATCACCTAGCAAGTCATCTTCATCACTATTAAAATCAACATACTCGGGGTGTATTACCTTAGGATCTTTGGCCATGAAGCATCTTCCAATTCCTTCATTTGGTGATTCAAATATGTCGTAGGAGTTGGTTGACACAAGTGCTAAACCGGCAACACCTTCATCTTGAGTGTGGTCGGAGTCGGAGTGATAGCTTCTCTCGGAGTGATTGTTGGAGTCGGAGCCGGATACCCATTCACCAACATGAGCTTGATGTCTTGGTTTTGTGTAGCTCTTTGATGAATTGTCCTTCCTCTCTGAATCCTTGCTTCTCCGTGAGGGTCTTCGTTCATAACGATCATCTCTACTCCTTCTCTCTCTCTTGGTGGTGATTCTTCTCTTCTACTTCTTCTCTTGGGAGAATCTTCTCTTCTTTTGTAGGGTCGTACACTCATTGGAATAGTGTCCGGGTCTCCCACAATTGTAGCAATTGCGCTCTCGACTAGAAGATCTTTTGTCATTGTAGGACCTTGACTTGGAGCTTCTTTCTTTGCTTCTACTCTTGTAGAATTTGTTGAAGTTCTTCACCATTAAGCTCAATTCTTCATTGAAGGTTTGTTTCTCACTTGATGATGTGGGGCTTCACATGAGGCTTTGTAAGCACCACTTGACTTGTTGTGAAGTTCCTCCTTATCCTTGAGTGACATCTCATGAGCAACAATTCTTCCAATGACTTCCGTTGGCTTGAGATCTTTATAATTTGGCATCATTTGGATCAATGTGCACACGGTATCATATTTTCCATCCAATGCTCTTAGGATCTTCTTGATGATGAATCATCGGTCATCTCTTCACTTCCTAAGCCGGCAATCTCATTTGTGATAAGAGCAAGCCTAGAGTACATTTCAGCGACACCTTCACCATCCTTCATTTTGAACTTGTCAAGCTGACTTTGGAGCACATCCAACTTGGATTCCTTGACGGAGTCGGTACCTTCATGCATATCAATCAAAGTATCCCAAATTTCCTTTGCATTCTCAAGACGGTTGATTTTGTTGAATTCTTCGGGGCACAATCCGTTGAAGAGGATATCTCAAGCTTGAGTGTTGTATTGCAACATCTTCAACTCTTCCGCACTAGCTTCACGGTTCGGTTCTCTCCCATCAAAGAATTCACCTTGCAAGCCAATACACACAATAGCCCAAACGTCGGGGTTATGTCCGAGAATATGCATTTTCATCTTATGCTTCCAACTAGCAAAATTAGTGCCATCAAAGTAAGGACCTCTACGGTGATAATTTCCCTCGCTAGACGCCATACTCTCCTAGGTTGTGAAACCAAGGCTATGACCACCAAAAGCTATGGAAATCAAAGCAAATGGAGACAAAAGCTCTGATACCACTTGTAGGACCTTGAAGTATGTCTAGAGGGGGGTGATTAGACTACTTGACCAATTAAAAGCTATGCCTTTTCCCAATTTTAGACTTTGGCAGATTTTAGCTATCTTTTAACAATTCAAGCAATCATCACGCAATTCAAGCAAGCATGCAAAGAGTATATAGGCAGCGGAAAATAAAGCATGCAACTTGCAAGAATGTAAAGGGAAGGGTTTGGAGAATTCAAACGCAATTGGAGACACGGATGTTTTTGTCGTGGTTCCGATAGGTGGTGCTATCGTACATCCACGTTGATGGAGACTTCAACCCACGAAGGGTAATGGTTCAACTCCACAATCTTGTCGGAGGCTCCCAAGTGACACCTAGCCAATCTAGGAGACACCACTCTCCAAGAAGTAATAAATGGTGTGTTGATGATGAACTCCTTGCTCTTGTGCTTCAAATGATAGTCTAGCCAACACTCAACTCTCTCTCACAGGATTTGGATTTGGTGGAAAGAAGATTTGAGTGGAAAGCAACTTGGGGAAGGCTAGAGATCAATATTCATATGGTTGGAATGGAATATCTTGGCCTCAACACATGAGTAGGTGGTTCTCTCTCATAACTGGTAAGTTGGAAGTGTAGGTTTGTTCTGATGGATCTCTCCACGAATGAAGAGGAGGTGGAGGGGTATATATAGCCTCCACACAAAATATAACCGTTACACACAATTTACCAAACTCGGTGGGACCGAATCATCAAACTCGGTCAGACCGATTTAGTAAACCTAGTGACCGTTAGGGTTTTCGGTGGGACTGACATGCAACTCGGTAGGACCGATATGGTTAGGGTTATGGCATAACGTAATCTCGGTGAGATCGATTACACAAACTCGGTGAGACCAAATTTGGTAATTAGCTAACCAGAGAGTTGGTCAGGTAAACTCGGTGGGTCCGATTTGCTCTTTCGGTGAGACCGAAAAGTTACAAAAGGGAAACAGAGAGTTTACATTGTAATCTTGGTGGGACCGATCGCTCACTTCGGTTAGACCGAAACGTTACGAAGGGAAACAGAGAGATTACAATCCCATCTCGGTGAGAACGAGATCCCTATCGGTGAGACCGATTTGCCTAGGGTTTGTGGCAGTGGCTAAGACATCTGAACTCGGTGGCGCCGGATAGAAAGAATCGGTAGGGCCGAGTTTGACTTTAGGTTTAGGTCATATGTGGATGTGAGAAAGTAGTGGAAGGTTTTGGAGCATATCACTAAGCACATGAAGCAAAAGGCTCATTAAGCAACACCTCATCCCTCCTTGATAGTATTGGCTTTTCCTATAGACTCAATGTGATCTTGGATCACTAAAATGTAAAATGTAGAGTCTTGAGCTTTTGAGCTTGAGCCAATCCTTTGTCCTTGATATTTTGAGGGATCCACTTTCATTATCCATGCCATGCCATTCATTGAGCTTTCCTGAAATATTTGTCTTGGAATAGCATTAGCTCAATGAGCTATGTGTTGTTATGAATTACCAAAACCACCTAGGGATAGTTGCACTTTCAAGAGTGTTGTCCACGTACCCTCATAGACTGAAAGCGGAAGCGTTAGCACAACGTGGTTGATGTAGTCGTACATCTTCACGATCCGACCGATCAAGTACCGAACGTACAACACCTCCGAGTTCAGCACACGTTCAGCTCGATGACGTCCCTCGAACTCTGATCTAGCCGATCTTTGAGGGAGAGTTCCGTCAGCACGACGGCATGGTGATGATGATGATGTTCTACCGACGCAGGGCTTCGCCTAAGCACCGCTACGATATTATCGAGGTGGACTATGGTGGAGGGGAGCACCGCACACGGCTAAGAGATCCAAGGGATCAATTGTTGTGTCTAGAGGTGCCCCCTGCCCCTGTATATAAATGAGAAAGGGGGGAGAGGCGGCCGGCCAGGAGGAGACGCGCCAGGGAGGAGTCCTACTCCCACCGGGAGTAGGACTCCCTCCTTTCCTAGTTGGAGTATGAGAAGGGGGAAGGAGGAGGGAGAGAGGAAGGAAAGGGGGCGCCCCCCCCCCCCTCCTTGTCCAATTTGGACTAGAGGGGGAGGGGGAGCGCGGCCTGCCCTAACCGCCCCTCCTCTTCTCCACTAAGGCCCATCTTGGCCCATTAAACCCCCGGGGGGTTCCGGTAACCCCCGGTACTCCGGTAAAATCCCGATTTCACCCGGAACACTTCCGATATCCAAATATAGGCTTCCAATATATATATATCAATCTTTATGTCTCGACCATTTCAAGACTCCTCGTCATGTCCATGATCACATCCGGGACTCCGAATTATCTTCGGTACATCAAAACACATAAACTCATAATATAACCGTCATCGAACTTTAAGCGTGCGGACCCTACGGGTTCGAGAACTATGTAGACATAACCGAGACACGTCTCCGGTCAATAACCAATAGCGGAACCTGGATGCTCGTATTGGCTCCTACATATTCTACGAAGATCTTTATCGGTCAAACCGCATAACAACATACGTTGTTCCCTTTGTCATCGGTATGTTACTTGCCCGAGATTCGATCGTCGGTATCTCAATACCTAGTTCAATCTCGTTACCGGCAAGTCTCTTTACTCGTTTCGTAATACATCATCCCGCAACTAACTCATTAGTTGCAATGCTTGCAAGGCTTATAGTGATGTGCATTACCGAGTGGGCCCAGAGATACCTCTTCGACAATCGGAGTGACAAATCCTAATCTCGAAATACGCCAACCTAACAAGTACCTTCGGAGACACCTTTAGAGCACCTTTATAATCACCCATTTATGTTGTGATGTTTGGTAGCACACAAAGTGTTCCTCCGGTAAACGGGAGTTGCATAATCTCATAGTCATAGGAACATGTATAAGTCATGAAGAAAGCAATAGCAGAATACTAAACGATCGAGTGCTAAGCTAACGAAATGGCTCAAGTCAATCACATCATTCTCCTAATGATGAGACCCCGTTAATCAAATGACAACTCATGTCTATGGCTAGGAAACATAACCATCTTTGATCAACGAGCTAGTCAAGTAGAGGCATACTAGTGACACTCTGTTTGTCTATGTACTCACACATGTATTATGTTTCCGGTTAATACAATTCTAGCATGAATAATAAACATTTATCATGAAATAAGGAAATAAATAATAACTTTATTATTGCCTCTAGGGCATATTTCCTTCAGTCTCCCACTTGCACTAGAGTCAATAATCTAGATCACATCGCCATGTGATTTAACATCAATAGTTCACATCACCATGTGATTAACACCCATAGTTCACATCGTCATGTGACCAGCACCCAAAGGGTTTACTAGAGTCAATAATCTAGTTCACTTCGCTATGTGATTAACACCCAAAGAGTACTAAGGTGTGACCATGTTTTGCTTGTGAGAGAAGTTTAGACAACGAGTCTGCCATATTCAGATCCGTATGTATTTTGCAAATTTCTGTGTCTACAATGCTCTGCATGGAGCTACTTTAGCTAATTGCTCCCACTTTCAATATGTATCCAGATTAAGACTTAGAGTCATCTGGGTCAGTGCCAAAACTTGTATCGACGTAACCCTTTACGACGAACCTTTTGTCACCTCCATAATCGAGAAACATATCCTTATTCCACTAAGGATAGTTTTGACCGATGTTCAGCGATCTACTCCTTGATCACTATTGTACTCCCTTGTTAAAATCAGTGTAGGGTATAAAATATATTTGGTACACAGCATGGCATACTTTACAGAACCTATGGCTGAGGCATAGGGAATGACTTTCATTCTCTTTCTATCTTCTCCCGTGGTCGGGCTTTGAGTCTTACTCAATTTCACACCTTGTAATACAGGCAAGAACTCTTTCTTTGACAGTTCTATTTTGAACTACTTCAAAATCTTGTCAAGGTATGTACTCATTGAAAAAACTTATCAAGCATCTTGATCTATCTCTATAGATCTTGATGCTCAATATGTAAGCAGCTTCACCGAGGTCTTTCTTTGAAAAAACTCCTTTCAAACACTCCTTTATGCTTTGCAGAATAATTCTACATTATTTATGATCAACAATATGTCATTCACATATACTTATCAGAAATGTTGTAGTGCTCCCACTCACTTGCATATATTCCAACTCTGAGATGCTTGCCCTAGTCCATAGATGGATCGCTGGAGCTTGCATATTTTGTTAGCACCTTTAGGATTGGCAAAACCTTCTTGTTGCATCATATACAACTCTTCTTTAATAAATCCATTAAGGAATGCAGTTTTGTTTATCCATTTGCCAGATTTCATAAAATGCGGCAATTGCTAACATGATTCGGACAGACTTGAGCATAGATACGAATGAGAAACCCTCATCGTAGTCAACACCTTGAACTTGTCGAAAACCTTTTTGCGACAATTCTAGCTTTGTAGATAGTAACACTACTATCAGCGTCTGTCTTCCTCTTGAGGATCCATTTAATCTCAATGGCTCACCAATCATCGTGCAAGTCAATCAAAGTCCATACTTTGTTCTCATACATGGATCTCATCTCAGATTTCATGGCCTCAAGCCATTTTGCGGAATCTGGGATCATCATCGCTTCCTCATAGTTCGTAGGTTCATCATGGTCAAGTAACATGACCTCCAGAACAGGATTACCGTACCACTCTGGTGCAGATCTTACTCTGGTTGACCTACGAGGTTCGGTATTAACTTGATCTGAAGTTTGATGATCATTATCATTAGCTTCCTCACTAATTGGTGTAGGTGTCACAGGAACCGGTTTCTGTGATGAACTACTTTCCAATAAGGGAGCAGGTACAGTTACCTCATCAAGTTCTACTTTCCTCCTACTCACTTCTTTCGAGAGAAACTCCTTCTCTAGAAAGGATCCATTCTTAGCAACGAATTTGCCTTCGGATCTGTGATAGAAGATATACCCAATAGTCTCCTTTGGGTATCCTATGAAGACGCATTTCTCCAATTTGGGTTCAATCTTATCATGTTGAAACTTTCTCACATAAGCATCGCAACCTCAAACTTTAAGAAACGACAACTTTGGTTTTTTGCCAAACCATAGTTCATAAGGTGTCATCTCAACGGATTTAGATGGTGCCCTTTTTAACGTGAATGCAGCTGTCTCTAATGCATAACCCCAAAATGATATTGGTAGATTGGTAGGAAACATCATAGATCGCACCATATATAATAAAGTACGGTTATGACGTCCGGACACACCATTACGCTGTGGTGTTCCAGGTGGCGTGAGTTGCGAAACTATTCCACATTGTTTCAAATGAAGACCAAACTCGTAACTCAAATATTCTCCTCCAAGATCAGATCGTAGAAACTTTATTTTTCTTGTTACAATGATTTTCCACTTCACTCTGAAATTATATGAACTTTTCAAATGTTTCATACTTTATGTTTCATTAAGTAGATATACCCATATCTGCTCAAATCATCTGCGAAGGTCAGAAAATAACGATACCTGCCGCGAGCCTCAATATTCATCGGACCACATACATCAGTATGTATGATTTCCAACAAATCTGTTGCTCGCTCCATTGTTTCGGAGAACGGCGTTTTAGTCATCTTTCCCAAGAGGCATGGTTCGCAAGCATCAAGTGATTCGTAATCAAGTGATTCCAAAAGCCCATCAGCATGGAGTTTCTTCATGTGCTTTACACCAATATGACCTAAACGGCAGTGCCACAAATAAGTTGCACTATCATTATTAACTTTGCATCTTTTGGCTTCAATATTATGAATATGTGTATCACTACGATCGAGATCAAATGAACCATTTTCATTGGGTGTGTAACCATATAAGGTTTTATTCATGTAAACAGAACAACAATTATTCTCTTAAATGAATAACGGTATTGCAATAAACATGATCAAATCATATTCATGCTCAACGCAAACACCAAATAACACTTATTTAGGTTCAACACTAATCCCGAAAGTATAGGGAGTGTGCGATGATAATCATATCAATCTTGGAACCACTTCCAATACACATCGTCACTTCATCCTTAACTAGTTTCTGTTCATTATGCAACTCCTGTTTCGAGTTACTACTCTTTAGCAACTGAACCAATATCAAGTACCAAGGGGTTGCTATAAACACTATTAAAGTACACATCAATAACATGTATATCAAATATACTTTTATTCACTTTGCCATCCTTCTTATCCGCCAATAATTTGGGGTAGTTCCGCTTCTAGTGACCAGTCCTTTTTGCAGTAGAAGCACTCAGTATCAGGCTTAGGTCCAAACTTGGGCTTCTTCACTTGAGCGGCAACTTGCTTGTCGTTCTTCTTGAAGTTCCCCTTCTTTCCCTTTGCCCTTTTCTTGAAACTAGTGATCTTGTTAACCATCAACACTTGATGCTCTTTTCTTGATTTCTACCTTCGCCAATCTCAGCATCGCAAAGAGCTCGGGAATTACTTTCGTCATCCCTTGCATATTATAGTTCATCACGAATTTCTATTAACTTGGTGATAGTGACTACAGAACTTTGTCAATTACTATCTTATCTAGAAGATTAACTCCCACTTGATTCAAGTAATTGTAGTACTCAGAAAATCTGAGCACATGCTCACTGGTTGAGCTATTCTCCTCCATCTTATTGGCAAAGTATTGCCAGAGGTCTCATACCTCTCGACATGGGCACGAGTATGAAATACCAATTTCAACTCTTGGAACATCTTATATGCTCCGTGGCGTTCAAAACATTTTTGAAGTGCCGGTTCTAAGTCGTAAAGCATGGTGCACTAAACTATCAAGTAGTCATCATACCGAGCTTTTGTCAAAACGTTCATAACGTCTGCATCTGCTCCTGCAATAGTTCTGTCACCTAGCGGTGCATCAAAGACATAATACTTCTATGCAGCAATGAGGTTAATCCTCAGATCACGGACCAAGTCCGCACCATTGCTACTAACATCTTTTAACTTAGTTTTCTCTAGGAACATATCAAAATAAAACAGGGGAGCTAAACGCAAACTATTGATATACAACATAGATATGCTAATACTACTGATACGTCTCCAGCGTATCTATAATTTTTGATTGCTCCATGCTATATTATCTACTGTTTTGGGCAATATTGGACTTTATTTTCCACTTTTATATTACTTTTGGGGCTAACCTATTAACCGGAGGCCCAGCCCAGATTTGCTGTTTTTTGCCTATTTCAGTATTTCGAAGAAAAGGAATATCAAACGGAGTCAAAACGGAACGAAATCAACTAGAGAAGTTATTTTTGGAAGGAAAGCTACCGGATGGACTTGGACCCCACGTCAAGGAAGGAACGAGGAAGCCACGAGGGTGGGGGCGTGCCCCCTTGCCTCGTGGGGCCTCGTGGCTCCCCTGACGTGCTTCTTCCGCCTATATAACTCCATGTACCCTAAAACTTCCAGAACAGAGATTAGATCGGGAGTTTCGCCGCCGCAAAACCTCCAGAGCCACCAAAACCAATCGGGACCCTGTTCCAAGCACCCTGAGGGGGGAACCTCACTGACCATCTTCATCATCCGGTGCTCTCCATGACGAGGAGAGAGTAGTTCACCCTCGGGGCTGAGGGTATGTACCAAGATAGCTATGTGTTTGATCTCTCTCTCTCTCTCTCTCGTGTTCTTGATTTGGCACGATCTTGATGTATCGTGAGCTTTGCTATTATAGTTGGATCTTATGTTGCTTCTCCCCCTCAACTCTCTTGTAATGGATTGAGTTTTCCCTTTGAAGTAATCTTATCGGATTGAGTCTTTAAAGATTTGAGAACACTTGATGTATGTCTTGCCGTGCGTATCTGTGGCGACAATGGGATATCACGTGATTCACTTGATGTATGTTTTGGTGATCAACTTGCGGGTTCCGCTCATGAACCTATGCATAGGGGTTGGCACACGTTTTCATCGTGATTCTCCGGTAGAAACTTTGGGGCACTCTTTGAGGTTCTATATGTTGGTTTGAATAGATGAATTGAGATTGTGTGATGCATATCGTATAATCATACCCACGGATACTTGAGGTGACATTGGAGTATCTAGGTGACATTAGGGTTTTGGTTGATTTGTGTCTTAAGGTGTTATTCTAGTACGAACTCTAGGGCTGTTTGTGACACTTATAGGAATGGCCCAACAAATTGATTGGAAAGAATAACTTTGAGGTGGTTTCGTACCCTACCATAATCTCTTCGTTTGTTCTCCGCTATTAGTGACTTTGGAGTGACTCTTTGTTGCATGTTGAGGGATAGTTATGTGATCCAATTATGTTTTATTGTTGAGAGAACTTGCACTAGTGAAAGTATGAACCCTAGGCTTTGTTTCCTAGCATTGCAATACCGTTTACGCTCACTTTTACCACTTGTTACCTTGCTGTTTTTATATTTTAAGATTACAAAAACCTTTATCTACCATCCATCTTGCACTTGTATCACCATCTCTTCGCCGAACTAGTGCACCTATACAATTTACCATTGTATTGGGTGTGTTGGGGACACAAGAGACTCTTTGTTATTTGGTTGCAGGGTTGCTTGAGAGAGACCATCTTCAACCTATGCCTCCTATGGATTGATAAACCTTAGGTCATCCACTTGAGGGAAATTTGCTACTGTCCTACAAACCTGTGCACTTGCAGGCCCAACAACGTCTACAAGGAGAAGGTTGCGTAGTAGACATCAAGCAGTTTCTGGCGCCATTGCCGGGGAGGTTAGTGATTGAAGGTATATCTTTAGATCTTGCAATCGAATATTTTTGTTTCTTGTTTTAGCACTTGTTTAGTTTATAAAAGAAAACTACAAAAAAATGGAATTGAGTTTGTCTCATACGCTTCACCTTTTTAATATCTTTCGTGAGTATGATGGAAAAGATAATTGTGCTCAAGTACTAGAAGAAGAAATCTTTAAAATGTTTGGCACTAAATATTTGAATGATGAGCATGATTGCAATGTTGTTAGTACGAATTCTTTGAATATCCATGATGCTAATGATGATTGCACTAGTTATGATGAAAATGTCTCCTATAAACATGTCAATTTTTGTGGAGTGCATTGGGTTTGTAAGTACACACCAAATAGTGAAGATAGATATTGCAAGAGGCGTAAGTACTTAGAAACCAAATTGTTGCAAGAAGAGCTAGATGAATGTGCTGAAAGATTCAATATCTTTTGTGCCCCTTGTGAACTTTGCAATGAACATGGTCATTTAAAGCTCCAATGCTATTTGTTTCATGATCAAGCCGTCTCTAAATATTGTGATAATTTGATTACCCTTGAGCATCATAAAGAGCTTAGCCTTCTTTTGGGGTATGAAGAAATGAAACGTATAACTGAGGGTATTCCAAAATTTAATCTTGATAGATTTCTTGATTTTGATCTAGAGAAGATTTATATGTATTGTGCGGTGAATTGTATTGAAAATCCTTATATTGCCAACTACATAAAGAAAATAAAACAAATAGAAGATGAAGAGAATACTAATGAAAGGGAAGAGACTTCCCAATATCCTCCTATTATTTCTTATGATGAATCAGGTAACGAGGAGGAGCCTTCTATTCAACCAATCTCATTAATAAGGAGCCCCAAAAAGAGGATTGAATCAACACATGATGTGGTGAAGAAGAAGAAAAGAAAAAGGAAGAGAGGTAAAAAGGTATCCCTCCCAAATAATGTTGCTCCTATTATTGTTGTGACTCATGAAAATGAATCAAAAATAATTGTGGAAGATGATGCACTTGATGATGATCTCATTATGCCTATTGCTAGTTGTGATGATTATGATTGGGAAGATAATAATACTTCTTATGATCTTGAAAATCTTTTTGGCACTTGCTTGGAATATGAAAATTGCTATATTATTGGTGCTATCCATACTATTAATGATGAGATTGATTATGCTTATGATATGAAAAGGCCCAAGCTTGGGGATGCTATGTTTAATGAAGATGATATTTTTAGCCTCTCAAGTTTTGATATGCAAAGTTGTTATGATGATAGCATGCCTTCTACTTATGATGATTATATTGATGAATGTGCGTTTGGAAGAGTGTCAACTTTAGTAAGTAGTGATCCCACTATTTTGGAGGATGTTGAATTTTATAATATTTATGAAAGTGGATTTGGAGAGGTCATGACTTTATTTAGTGATGTATCCACTATCTTGGAAGAGGTTTCAATCAATTATGATGAGAACAAAGTTGCTACTTATGATGATTATTGTGATGAAACTTATGCTACAAAAAGTAGTGATGATTATATTTATAAAACTTGTCATGATTATGATTACCATTTTTCTGAACATTACTCTTTTAATGTGGAAACAATTTATAGTATTCAAGTCTCTTATGATACTCCCACTATTCTGAATGAGAAGAATTTTGCTTATGTGGAGAGTAATAAAATTTCTATGCTAGTAGATCATGAAAAGAATGCTTTAGGTGCTGGTTATATTGTTGAATTCATTCATGATGCTACTGAAAATTATTATGAGGGAGGAACATATGCTTGTAGGAATTGCAATAATATCAAGTTTCCTCTCTATGTGCTTAAAATTTCGAAGTTATGCTTGTTTTGCCTTCCTATGCTAGTTGATTATTGTTCCTGAGGGAGTCCCGGATTAAGGGGTGTCCGGATAGCCGAACTATAACCTTTGGCTAGACTCCTGGACTATGAAGATACAAGATTGAAGACTTCGTCCCATGTCCGGAAGGGACTTTCCTTGGCGTGGAAGGCAAGCTTGGCGATACGGATATGTAGATCTCCTCCTATTGTAACCGACTCTGTGTAACCCTAACCCTCTCCGGTGTCTATATAAACCGGAGGGTTCAAGTCCGTAGGACGAACAACAATCATACCATAGGCTAGCTTCTAGGGTTTAGCCTCTCTGATCTCGTGGTAGATCTACTCTTGTACTACCCATATCATCAATATTAATCAAGCAGGAGTAGGTTTTACCTCCATCGAGAGGGCCCGGACCTGGGTAAAAACATCGTGTCCCTTGTCTCCTGTTACCATCCGCCTAGACGCACAGTTCGGGACCCCCTACCCGAGATCCGCCGGTTTTGACACCGACATTGGTGCTTTCATTGAGAGTCCCTCTGTGTCGTCGCCATCAGGAAGGATGTCGCATCCCGTCTTTAAAGACGGCACTGTTGCTAAAGGAGCTTTGGCTATCGGCCAAACTCTCCGGCTAGGTGGTTTTCTTATGACCGCCTGTTCGGCCGCCGCGCCGACGATGACTTCTCGGGTCATCAGAAGCAATCTTCACGTCAGCTCGGAACTCGCCGAGCAGTTAGATCCGACGGAGCTCTCTTCCTTAAACGAGCTCCTGGATTGCATCGCCGCCCTGGGAGTCGCTACAGACTACGATCAGATTGGGCCTAAACCCGATCTAAGAGAGATTAACTCTCCCCAGGTCACCCATCACGTCGCCGTGGTGGAGGAACAATGCGGCGACCCTTCATCTATCCTAAGGACTAGTTATGTCCGGACTCCCGATCTCTCCAAGCCGGATACCCGCGGAGGGGAGGACGACACTCAAGACCTGAACTTAGAATCAGGCAACGGGCTAGATTCATTGGACGACATCCAAGAATCCAAGCTGCCGAGTTCGGAAACTCCTTGGCCCTTGAGCCTCAGATTGGGTGAGGTTTTGGATCTAATTCCACCCACCCACCCGAACATAGGCGATCTATCCAAAATTAGGCAAGAGCCCAAGGAAACAGTACATCATTACTGGGCCAGATTCCTCCTGGTTATGAACAGGATAAAGGACTACCGTGAGGAAGACGCAATTTCATTCTTCTGCAATAATTGCACGGACAAGGGAATCCTCAACGCCATAGGTCGCCGTGAAATTACACGCTTTGCTGACTTGGCGTCCATAGTACGAAAAGTCTTGTGCGATGGAAAGCGCTGAAAACCAAGTAAGATTTTTGGACAATCCGGCCCTGAATACAAACCCAGTCCAAAATAAAAGGGTGCATTATCGCCAGTCACCCGGGTTAAACACCAAAAAACAAAACCCCCTACGGGGCATGGAACCGTACTGGAGGGATGGCTCAACGGACCCTGTAAAATTCATAGTACAGAGGGCGCCACACCAACTCATAGCCTTAGAGCATGTTGGATACTCCGGCAGGTGGCCAAAAGCAGCGGAGAGCTTCTAACCCCAGCATCCACAGAGCACCAGCCCAAGGATACCAGTACGGTATTAACAGTCTTCAAGACTTTCGCATCAAACAATATGCGAAAACGAACACTCCGCAGCCTTGCCGAAGTCTACCAAGTAGCAACAATAAATCCATGGGAGGACACGGCTATTACCTTTAATGCCGTGATGAACCTAAATTCGAACAGCCGGAGCACCAAAGAAGCATTGGCCCTCGGTCCAATAGTGGACGGCTTTCGCCTTACCAAGGTACTCATGGACGGTGGCAGCGGATTGAACCTCATTTACGAGGAAACCCTTCGAAAAATGGAAATAGACTGGAGCCGCATTGAGCGAAGCAGCACAACCTTTAGAGGAATAATCCCCAGTCGGGAAGCGTGTTGTACAGGAAAAATCACACTGGATGTGGTGTTCGGCACGCCGGATAATTACAGGTCCGAGGAGGTCACGTTCCAAGTGGCCCTGTTCAGCAGCGGATACCACGCTCTATTAGGGCGAGAGGCATTCACAATTTTTCAAGCTATACCCCATTACGGGTACATGAAGCTCAAAATGCCCGGGCCCAACGGAATCATCACTCTTGCTAGTGACCCGGACATAGCACTCTGCGCCAAAAATAATACAGCCGCACTAGCCCTTGAGGCACTGTCCGAAGCCCTAGCGGCCGAGGAACTGACTGCGCTGCGCTCCACGGTGAACAGGGACGATGTGATACTCGATAAAAGATCCAAGTCCACCTCCTTTAAACCAGCAGACGAAATAGTCAAATTCCAAGTCCACCCAACGGACCCTACAAAAACAGCCTCCATTAGGGCACAATTAAACCCCGATGTAGACGCCGCACTACAAGAATTCCTACGCGAAAATTGGGACATTTTTGCCTGGCACCCTTCAGACATGCCAGAATCCCACGCCGGTGGCGAGCACAGCCTAAACATCCTAAAAGGATTCAAGCCGATCAAACAGGCTCTTGGCGTTTCTCGAACCTAGGAGACAAGCCATGGGAGAGGAGCTAGCCAAACTATTGGAGGCGGATTCATCGGAGATATAAAACATCCGGATTGGCTAGCAAACCTGGTGATGGTACCAAAGAAGGACAAATCCTGGCGCCTATGCGCCGATTTCAAGGACCTCAACAAGGCTTGCCTAAAGGATCCCTTCCCCTTGTCGGTGTCAAGACCGGCGGATCTCGGTAGGGGTCCCAAACTATCGTCTAGGCGGATGGTAACAGGAGACAAGGGACACGATGTTTTACCTGTGTTGGGCCCTCTCGATGGAGGTAATACCCTACTCTGCTTGATTAATATTGATGATATGGGTAGTACAAGAGTAGATCTACCACGAGATCAAGGAGGCTTAACCTAGAAGCTAGCCTATGGTATGATTGTTGTTAGTCCCCACGGACTAAAACCCTCCGGTTTATATAGACACCGGATAGGGTTAGGGTTACGAGTCGGTTACAATGGTAGGAGATCTACATATCCGTATCGCCAAGCTTGCCTTCCACGCCAAGGAAAGTCCCATCCGGACATGGGACGAAGTCTTCAATCTTGTATCTTCATAGTCTTGGAGTCGGCCGCGATGATAGTTCGGCTATCCGGACACCCCTAGTCGAGGACTCCTCGGTAGCCCTGAACAGGCTTCAATGACGACGAGTCCGTGCGCATATTGTCTTCGGCATTGCAAGGCGGGTTCCTCCTCGAATACTTCATAGAAGGTTTTGAACACAAGGATAGTGTCCGGCTCGCAAAACAAGTTCCACATACTACCGAGAGAGAATAACTTTTGCACAGATCTGCCGGCGTATTCATGGCGTGACATCACACCATGGCAGGCCTTTATATGAATCGTTTTTTTTGTTCCACCTCGGTAGCGTTTAGCGAGGCGGTTTCACGCACGTCTTATCAAAGCATAGATCATGCCCCTTATTCCGGGATTCCCATCAATACGGACGTGGGTAACCCATCCACGCCATTGATTACGGCGCTTGGGAGATAAGCGAGTTTTACCAGGCTGGTGGGGGACGCATAGCTTCGTCCGTCCATATAAGGGATAAGGATCAACCTTTTCACCTCGCCTTCTTCCTCCTTTGCTCATCCATTTCAAGACTTTCGAGCTCCAGCGCCCAAGTCCGCACATCCCACCTCAACCTTATCCAACTATGTCCGGAGCGGGAGGCAGGTGGATGGCGTCCTCCGTCACGGAGGGGCACATCAGAAAGCTGCAGGAGGCCGAATACTTGTCCGGCGACATCGCGCACCGGCTGCCCGACGCGGGCAGCTCATTCCAACCCCAGGCCCCATGAGAGGTGGTGTTTCTCCCCACTTCCTCCATGGACTAGGTTTTCCACTTCACCCATTTGTTCGGGGGCTCATGTTCTACTACGGCCTGGACTTCCACAATCTGGCCCCAAATTTCATCCTCAACATCTCGGCGTTCATCGTGGGGTGCGAGGCCTTCCTCTCGCATCCAGCCTCACTTGACTTATGGCTGAAGATCTTCAATGTCGGCCGAAGGTAGTGGGCGGCCGTCAAGCGGAGTCTTGGGCGCCATGGTTGGCAAGATGGCGAAAGTCCTATGGCTCGAGGGCTCCTTTGTGGAGACAATAAAGGGGTGGCGATCGGGGTGGTTCTATATCACCGAGCCATGCGACCCCAAATGGGCGGCGGCCCCAATTCAGATCTGGCTTCCCACACGGCTCTCATCATGGAAAGAGAAGGGCCTGGCGTGGGGAATTGAGACGAGCTATCCGGACTTCAAACATGCGTCCAAACCTGGTGGACAAGAATCTCGGGCTTGTCAGCGTAATCCAGTGATGCTCATCCGCGGATTCTCCCATGCCAACAACGGGCCTTCAAATTGTGGGAGTTCGATCCGCACAGACTCAACTCTAAAAAGGCTCTTGACACTATGTACGAAGATGCCCGGAAGGTGTTATTCAAGGCGCCGAGCTCCCACATTCGCCATCAAGATCGCGGATTCAGCTCGCAGCGTCAAGCCAGCGAGGTGAGTTATTTTACCCTTTATGGGACTCTTTTTCATAGTTTGACTCTATCGGGATCTAGAACTCCCTAACCTTTAACAGACTGGTGAAGACGTCCGGACAGGTTAACTGTCCGGCTCCTTTGCCGAAGACCCAGCAGACGCCCGATTGATGGGGCTGCTGGCTCCGTACCTCATGTGGTGCGGAGAAGAAGGTTAAGAAGGAGGCAACGGAACTCGAAGGAGCTCCCGGCGCTGGTGTTGTCGATTCTGAAGCGAGAATCTTCTCCCGAGAACGAGGAGGAGGAAAGAAGCCTCTCCCAGTGAAGAGGAGAGGAAAAGGAAGGCCGCCCTAACCGGGAGGCCGGAGAATCAAGAAGGAAAGGACCCTTCCTCCGGACTTCTCCACCAACGTTGACAACGACGAGGAGGAGTGGCCAACAAGGGCCAAGCCCCTGGCGAGATCGTAAGTGTCCGGATACCCATGGTTTTTTCATTGCATAGTGTTCTCTAATGTTGAACTATTTATGCAGCCCGCCCAAGGGCGAGTTCACCGTTTCGTCGAGCGGGTCCCTAAGTTCGTCGGAAATGGAGAGTACTTCACTTCCAGCCGCCTCCTCGCCTCACGCTGCGGATGACGCCGAGGTGGGGCCCCAAGGGAGCCTGGTCAAGAGAGGTGGCGCAGGAGGCGCCGCAAGGCGACCTCCCAGACTCCAGGCGCGTGGGGGGCGAGACCCCCAGGGGCTCTAAGCCCGACCCTTGTCCGGACTCCATAACGGAACCTTCAGCGGTTCCGAAGTCCGGCAAGCGGCCCCTTCGTAAGAAGGGTAAGACGCCGATGTCTTCCGTCCAACCGGAGGCACCGGATAACTTACTGGAGGCGCTTAACAGCGCCTCCATCGAGGAGGAGCACCGCATTGTTATGAGTGTGGTGATCCGGACATTCGATCCGCCAAGAGCGGGCTGCCAAGCTTGTACCAGCCTTCTAACGGGCTTTGAGGTAAGTTTAGAATATGTAAAAATATTACCGCATAGACAGTAGCCCCGATGCTTAGTTCGGTGTTCGGAAAGAAAAGTCGGACTAAGGATCTAAAAAGATATACGCAGGAGTCTAACATAAGTATGTCAATATGGGAATGCGAGGCTACGCTGCTGACCTCTGTCGACTTGATCTGGAGGTCGATGCATTGAAGCAAAGCCTCGGCGGTCCGAGAACGAGCTCGGCCTTGCCAAGAAGCAGCTCGAGGACAAGGAAGGTAAGTAATACCTTATTAAAGAAATACCTTATAGAAAGGTTTCGGTTGCAAAAAATAACAGGAATAACATGGGTACTGCAGGGGCCACGATCGAGGTGGCGACCCTGAAGGAAGCGGTGTCCGTGGCCGAAAACAAAGCGGCTGTGGAGCACACCGAGCGAGAGAAGGGGGAGGCGCAGCTGGCGGAGGTGCGGCAAGAGCTCCAGGCTCTCGTGAAAAAACACGAGGGTTTGGAGCGTGACTCGAAGACCCGAGAGTCTGAGCTTGCCTCGGCTCTTGAGAGTGCCAAAGCTGCTAAGGCCGAGGCCCAAAAAGCCCTCCAAGAAATTGAATCATTAAAGAAGATAGCGGCGGGTAAGGCATTCTTTATGCAAAGCAAGCATGTGAAAGTGAATTACCTATTACTTACCCGGATTCGGAGCTCTCCAGGAGCATTCGCAGATCTGCCCCGTAGTGTGTCTGATGCTGCAGCGTTCTACCGTGCTAAGGAGGGGAGCTCGACGGAAAAGGTGTTCTGGTCTCAGTATGCTGAGGCCGGACATCCGGTGCCCCTAAGCGACCAGCTAAAGCAGCTGGTCGAGCTCCACAAGGTCGCTGAACAGGCCATGAGGGCCTCATAGTTGGTGTGGCCATTGGAAGCCATGCACAGGAGCTACTTGGCAGTGCGGCTGGTGGGCCTTTGTCCATGGATTGAAGTCATCAAGCGCTCCGTCTGCATTGAAGGTGCCCGTCGGGCCTTGCCCGTGCTAAAGTGCACTGGGGCAAGCTGTATCGGAGAAGCTTGTGACGGACGGGCCACCGAGGGGCAAGGAGCATCGCGCCCGAAATGTACTATGAGGGCCTCTGAAGGGTGCCCTTGAATAGCGGATGAGTGCTCCAAAGATGTAATTTTTAATAGACTCGCATTTGTTATCCTGACGCTGAAAACTTGTTCATATCGCTAAGCAACGCTTGTTAATTTAAAATATTACCTTACATGCGGCCGTTTATCAAATTAGAGAGATGGCAAGTCGTTGGCTTCAGCCCCCATGCCACGAGTCTTTGGGGTGTTCGGGATAAACTTGAGCACTCTTGTTCCCATTCTTGGGTCCATCTAGGAGGCGCTCACGCAACGCGAACAAGGCAACCGGACTTATAATGCTTGAACACTCTCACTTAGCCATAGAATTCTATAATTTTAAATTTCGTGAAGCCCCTAGTATTCGAAGACCGAGTTGAGGCGCTATCCACGCCTTTGGCGGACAATTCGGTTCCTCGCTCTAAGCGGCATAAGTCTTTAGGGACCGAAAAACCTCTCGAACAGCGACCGTCTCTCGCCCTATCATGACGGTCAGTTTTAGCTTTTCCATCGAGGTGCTCAACCCAGCCCAACTGGGGCACAATCGCATGGTTCTCCTAGTGCTACCTTAGCCGATATAACGGAACGAAGGTACCAAAACATAGGAGCAGGCAAACCCAACTACTGACCCAAGACATGATTGAGCCGATGCATATAATGCTATAAGTTCGGGTGCCGCACTTGTGAAAGTGTTCGGACTTATCACACCATAATTTTGGGGTACTTAAGCCCTGGTGTATTGGCCGTACCAAAGTGTCTGGTGCAACATGTCATGAAATGAACATATATATAGATAAACAAAGGAGTGCAATAATAAGCAAAAGCTATGTATTGTTTATTCAAAAGGTACTGCAATGAAAGCGAACGATACAAATAGTGCGATAAGCAAGGGATGGGATTATTTAACATGTCCCCTCGAGGGTAAGCTGATGGATGGTATGTAAAACAGGTATAATGCTCGTAATAGAGACCACCTGAACACTCGGCGTAGCTTTCTGCTTCCCTGGCTGTTGCATCGTGAGTTCAGCGATTCTAGTGCCGGACAAGACTTCTGGAAAACGGAGTCCTGAAAAAAGAAAAAAGGAAAAAAAAGAAAAGGAATTACACAATCGGGAGCCGTGCGGTTTAGCCGCATTCTGGGCATGTCGTGGTCATGCCCCTCCCCTTATGCCCATGGTATCTCCAGAGCGTAGTTATGTACGCGTAGTACTGGCTTCGCAATTTCGCGAGGGCTGGGGTTGGGGCCGGATTGCTACGCGTGCTTGGATCGTGCCAGGCGGTCTTGTTGTAGGTTACTCCGGGCGCGCTTGATAGTGTCCGGACGTTTAATGGCCGGACTCGAGAATTGCTGTGAGAGGCTGCTTTGCACCTCCGCCGCGAGGCCTGCCGTGTGCTCCTCCGTTCGGAGAGAGCGTTCGGTGTTTCCATTGACCGTGATTACTCCTCGAGGGCCTGGCATCTTGAGCTTGAGGTATGCGTGGCGGCACCGCATTGAACTTTACAAATGCGGTTCGTCCGAGCAGTCGCGTGATAGCCGCCATGAGCGGGACTATGTCGAAGATCAACTCTTCGCCGGAAGTTATCGAGGATCCAAGACCACTTCGAGTGTGGCGAGCCCGCATAATTGGCCTCTACACGGTATGACACCTTTAAAGGTCGTCTTTGTAGGTTTAATCCTTGAGGGTCTATGCCCATTTTATGACCGTATCCGATAAAGCAGGTTCAGGTTGCTACCGCCGTCCATCGGGACTCGGTGAGGTGAAATCCGTCAATAATTGGGTCAAGAACCAATGCGGCGAAACCGCCATGACGAATGCTAGTGGGGTGGTCCTTCGATCGAAGGTGATTGGGCAGGAAGACCATGGGTTGAACTTTGGGACGACCGGCCCATCGCATATCGCCCCTTAGTGCACGCTTCGCTCCCTTTTGGGTATGTGGGTTGCGTATATCATGTTCACCGTCCGCACTTTTGTGGGAAAGCCCTTCATCCTCTCTTGTTGGCGGCCGGGCTCTTCCTCGCCATCGCTATGCAGCCCTTGTCATTGAGTTCGCACTTAACTTGCTCTGCTTGCTTGAACACCCAACAATCCTGTTGGTGTGATTGGCTGTTTTTCGGGGTGCCATGTATCCGCTGCGATCGAGTATTCGGTCCAAGTTGGACGGGCCCTGGGTATTTCTTTTGAATGGCTTCTTCCGCTGACCGGGTTTAGAGCCTCTGAATCCGGCATTGACGGCCGTATCTTCAGCGTTATCGCCGTTAATGCGGCGCTTGTTCTTGTTGCGACGCGACCTGCCATTGCTATCCTTGGTATCCGAACTATCAGGGTGTTTGGCCAAGTTGTTGCTTCGAGCTAGCCAGCTGTCCTCTCCCACACAAAAGCGGGTCATGAGTGTTGTGGGGGCTGCCATGGATTTCGGCTTTTCCTGTCCTAGGTGCCGGGCAAGCCATTCGTCGTGGATGTTATGTTTGAAGGCTGCAAAGGCCTCTGCATCCGGACAGTCAACGATTTGATTTTTCTTTGTTAGGAACCGTGTCCGTAATTGTCCGCCGATTCTTACGGCTGCTGAATTATATGGCTAAGGTCATCGGCGTCGGTGGTCGCACATATGTGCCCCGGAAGTTATCAAGGAATGCGGCTTCCAGGTCCTCCCAACAACCAATTGATTCTGCTGGCAAGCTGTTGAGCCAATGTCAAGCTGGTCCTTTAAGCTTGAGTGGGAGGTATTTGATGGCATGTAGATCATCACCACGGGCCATGTGGATGTGGAGGAGATAGTCCTCGATCCAGACCGCAGGATCTGTGGTACCATCGTATGATTTGATGTTTACGGGTTTGAATCCCTCAGGGATTTGATGATCCATTACTTCATCTGTGAAGCATAGTGGGTGTTGGCGCCTCAGTATTGGGCTATGTCACGACGTAGCTCATATGAGCTTTGTCTACTGTGTTCGGCCCGGCCGGGTTTGCTGTATCCGGCGCGACGGTAATCATCCCGAGTCGTTGGGCACCCACGCGATCCGTAGATCGATCTTGTATGTTTTGCCTTATCCTCCAATATATCTCGCAAGTCTGGTGCGTTTTCCCGTGCCTTGGTACTTTTTGAGCGGCTTCTCTGTCGCGGCCATGGGGTGGCCGATCTGCCATGTCGTGCACTGGTGACTTGGGTGCTTCCTCCCCTGATCGAGGCAACGGCCTACGTTTGGGGTAGCTTTTGGAGGGGCGTTCGAGTTCATACTCTTCGACTGCAAGGACTTCAGTCCATCTGTCAGCTAGCAGGTCTTGGTCAGCTCTAAGCTGCTGCTGCTTTTCTTGAGGCTGCTTGCCGTGGCGTAAGCCTGCGCTTGAAACGCCCTGCTGGCGAGATCCTCGTGCACGACGAAGTCGTCGTCGTTGAGGCTTGCCTCATCTTGGAGGGAGGCGATAATTATCGCCCTCTACCTCTCTTTTCGCCAGACCGTCGTGCGGACTTGCTTCTCCTCCTCCCTGCGCCGAGTCCCGCTTTGGAGGGTTGTCTTCAGACCGTCCAGGGTGTTATCGTCTCCCGTGCGGAATCACCGTTTTTTTGTGGCAGGATTTAGAGCGGCGCCCGACGCGTCGGCGCTCGGTTGCTTCTTGGAGGGTCATCCTCCGTTGTTCCATCGCCGCTCCCATCTTTTGGGATGTCCACCATGTATATGTCGATGATGAGGTGGCCTTCCGGTGCCTCGTGAGGCGCTGGGTCTTGGTCGTCTCCGGCATCGTCGCCCATACCGTCGATGTCCTCGAGTCAAGTCGAGCATGTCGGTTAAATAAATCGGCGGTGGCTACAAAGTGGGTGGTGGGTGGGCGTTGAATTTCTTCGTCGTCCGCATCCCAACCTTCCTGTCCGTAGTCCGCCAGGCTCTCCGGATAAAGAGAGAGACTTTAGTGAGTTCAGGATATCGCCAAAGGGCGAGTCTTTGAAAGATGTCCATGACGATGAACTCCATGACGGCGCCCAATCAGATTCGATTGGCAGGGGCGTTAGGGGTTCGGAGTCCGGAGAAGAGTCCGCACCTTGAGTCACGAAGCCAGAAGGACGGGGAGGGTGTTCGCTCGATCGCCAGAGATATTTCAACCCCGAGGCGGTGTCTAACCAACCGTCCTCGATCGGCGAATCCGCCCGGATTAAGGGTCGGAGCGGATGCCGGTGTGGCCTCGTGGCCTTCGTCGGTGGCAGAGCTAGATCATACCCATCGAGACAAGGCGCACGCCGGCTATGGCTCGAATCCGTCAAGATCAAGTCTCCGCGACATCGACCGTATAGTTCAAACTTCCAAATCTGACTGATGGCGGGCGAAGCTTCGATCTGCTCCAGATGGCTGCTTAATTGGCCCGCAAATGCAAAGCCGCCGAATCGAAGATCTGTCCGGGAGAAAAGTCTCACCCGGACCGCGTTGTTGTTGATGATCAAGGAGCCATCGGGCCTATCGGTGACGACAGAGGAACTCTCAATGAAAGCACCAATGTCGGTGTCAAAACCGGCGGATCTCGGGTAGGGGGTCCCAAACTGTGCGTCTAGGCGGATGGTAACAGGAGACAAGGGACACGATGTTTTACCCAGGTTCGGGCCCTCTCGATGGAGGTAATACCCTACTCCTGCTTGATTAATATTGATGATATGGGTAGTACAAGAGTAGATCTACCACGAGATCAAGGAGGCTTAACCCTAGAAGCTAGCCTATGGTATGATTGTTGTTCGTCCTACGGACTAAAACCCTCCGGTTTATATAGACACCGGATAGGGTTAGGGTTACCTGAGTCGGTTACAATGGTAGGAGATCTACATATCCGATCGCCAAGCTTGCCTTCCATGCCAAGGAAAGTCCCATCCGGACACGGGACGAAGTCTTCAATCTTGTATCTTCATAGTCTTGGAGTCCGGCCGCGATGATAGTTCGGCTATCCGGACACCCCCTAGTCCAGGACTCCCTCACCCCTCCCTCGCATCGATCAAATTATCAACGCTATCGCATGACACGATTCATTGTGTTTCCTTGGCGCATACTCCGGCTACCATCAAATCAAGATGGCAGAGCCTGACCAAGCCACAACGGCATTTATCACCCCATACGGCCCATTCTGCTTCAACACAATGCCCTTCGGGCTCAAAAACGCCGGCGCAACATATCAGCGCATGATTCAGACATGTCTGGCAAACCGGATCGGCAAAGTAGTGGAGGCATACGTAGATGATGTGGTCGTCAAAACCAAGCATGTCGAAACTCTAGTAGACGACTTGAGGCTCACATTCGATAATCTTCGAACATATGACATCAAGCTTAACCCGGAAAAAATGCATTTTCGGTGTACCAGCCGGAAAGCTCTTGGGCTTCATTGTATCCGGTAGAGGAATTTAAGCAAACCCAGCCAAGATCCGAGCTCTGTCACAATTGGATATCCCAAAGGACCTCAAACAAATACAAAAATTGACTGGATGCATGGCCGCTCTAAGCCGCTTTATCTCCCGTTTGGGAGAAAAGCCATTACCCCTCTATCGCCTCCTCCGGCGCACCGAACACTTCGAGTGGACGGATGCCGCCACGGCCGGACTCGAAGAAATAAAAGCCATATTGGCAACAAACTCGGTCCTGGCCACGCCCAACATAGGCGAGCCAATGCTATTATACATCGCCGCAACTCATCAACTTGTAAGCGCGGTGCTCGTTGTCGAACGAGAAACAGACGAACACAAGTTTCCCCTTCAAAAACCAGTTTACTACGTGTACACTGTCCTCACCCCATGCAAGTCACGGTATCCGCATTATCAAAAGATAGCGTACGCGGTGTTTATGGCATCCTGGAAGCTGCGACACTACTTTCAAGAGTGTTCGATAACAGTAGCCTCCGAAGTACCTCTTAACGACATTATAAACAACCGCGACGCGACGGGCCGAATTGCCAAATGGGCCATTGAGCTCCTCCCGTTCGACATAACCTATAAGCCACGGCGAGCCATTAAGTCGCAAGTTTTGGCCGACTTCATCGCCGAATGGACTGAAGCCGAACTCCCTAAAGAGTACGACACATATTCCAACTGGATCATGCACTTCGACGGCTCCAAAATGTTGGCTGGTCTGGGGGCTGGCATCGTTCTGACATCCCCAACAGGAGATATAGTTCAATACATACTCCAGATAATGTATGCGGACTCCAACAACGCAGCCGAATACGAGGCCCTTCTACATGGTCTACGGATGGCAGTATCCATGGGCATTCAACGCCTAGAGGTGCGCGGGGATTCGAACCTCGCGATATCCCAAATAAATGGAGACTTTGATGCCAAGGATCCGAAAATGGCAGATTATCGCAACACCGCCCTAAAATGTCGATCGGTTCAAGGGCTCAATTTCACCATATAGCCCGGAAAACAATCAGCAGCAGATGTCTTGGCACGCATTGGCGCAAAGCGCGATGCCCCCCCCCAATATCTTCTTAGAGAGGCTGTTCAAGCCATCCAGTATTATGGGAAGGAGTCCGAAATAACAGCCGGACCCAACAACATTGCTCGACACCAAACATTACGACACAATTGAGGCTCGCCAACGAAGTAACATCTTCAGCCCACGTAATAATGGCAGTCATTGCCCCATGGACGGAACCATTCCTAGCCTACCTAACCAGGCAGGAACTGCCCGAGGACCAAAACGAGGCACGCTGCATAGTGCGGCGATCTAAAGCCTATAAAGTCCATGAGGGAGAGCTTTATAAGAAAAGCACCACCGGAGTCCTTCAAAGGTGTATCTCCGAAGAGGAAGGGCGGAATCTTCTGGCTGAAATTCATGCCGGACTCGGCGGGCACCACGCCGCAGCCAGGGCCCTTGTAAGCAAGGCCTTCCGTACAGGATTTTATTGGCCAACGGCCAGGGCAGATGCTCAGGACTTAGTCCAACCATGCGTCGGTTGCCAGCTCTTTGCTAATCAAAGCCACATGCCACCCACCGCCTCCAAACTATACCCATCACGGCCCTTCGTGTCAGGGGCTTGACATGGTTGGACCCTTAAAGGAGGAACCCACAAGCAAAAATACCTACTGGTCACGGTGGATAAATTCACCAAATGGATAGAGGGCAAGCTGTTAAGACGGCCGAATCCGGACCGTGATAGACTTCATATCGTGGGTCGTACACGTACTGGCGTCCCCACAACATCATCACTGATAATGGCATGAACTTCACGGCCGACGAGGTCAAACTCTGGTGCAAAAACATGGGCATCAAGCTCGACTATGCTTCAGTCTATCACCCTCAAACTAATGGTCAAGTCGAGCGAGCACATGGTCTAATCATGAGCGGCATCAAACCCAGATTAGTGCGGTCCCTCAAGGAATCTAACACGCACTGGGTAGAGGAGCTCGACTCCGTACTCTGGGGGCTGCGGACCACGCCGAATCGAACCACCGGATTCACACCATTATTTATGGTATACGGCGCAGAGGCAGTTCTGCCCTGCGACATAATTCATGACTCACGTCGCATGCGCATGTACGAAGAAAGAGAATCCGAGCTCGATCGGCAGGACAGTTTGGACGCCTTGGAGGAGGAGCATGACGTGGCAAAAGCCCGTTCCGCATTCTATCAACAACAGGCTCAAAGATATCAAAGCAGAGAAGTACGGTCCAGAACTTACAATGTTGGCGAGTTAGTTCTACGCCTGCCGGACAAGAAAAAGGACAAACTCAAGCCCAAATGGGAAGGTCCCTTCATTATCGACCAAGTCCTGACCGGTGGAGCGTACCGTCTGCGAGATGCATCGGATAACCGACTCGAGCCGAACCCATGGAACGCAGCCCGTCTCCAAAGATTCTACGCCTAGCGCCGGATTCTGAGTTCGTCTCCTTCCTCTGTCTATTTTTTACACATTAGTTGTCTTATATTTCTCTCCTTCTCCCTCTTTTTCTCTTACAGCCTTTAAAGGCTCGTTCGCGCATTGTTCGCACACACTTGACACGCTATCCGCGCTCATTATACCTGGGGGCTTCTTTATCAGAAGCTTATTTGTACGGGCTTTATGCCTAACACATGTGTAACGCTTCCGCATGTTCCTTTTATTCACCATTATATGCATCGATATGACTTAAGTTTTGGCAAAGCTGGGTTGCCTGGCTCCTATGCTTACCCCTACGTTCCCGATTGTTCGGCTAGGTGGTAAAGGGAGCACCTCTGCGATTGTTCTTCGCCGGGTCACCGGATGTGTACCTCAGATCGGGTGAAGCTGAAAGCTAGCGTTTTAAGGGAATATTCGGTCGGTGAACTAAAGATGATTTCTCACTTATTTATTTATCTGCCCCCAGATGCTTTTCTGCTTTTTTCGCAGTCCGGACATGCACTTTAAGGCATGCCTCCCAGGGAAAGGAACCCTAACGGAACTATTCTCCCTGGAAGATGTTTCTTACTAACCATGTAATATAACATAACTAGTTGGGCACTTGTCTGTTCAAGCACTAATGACCCCTACGCCTGGTCTCCACGCATGCCCCGGTTCTTACATAACCGTGAGGGTATTCGGACACACTCCGGACTATAGGGTCCCGAGGTTGAAGCGAAAAGGTCCGCCATGACAAACGATCTACAATCCGGCTAGAAGGCATTTTACATGTAATCTTCAATTACATAGTCAATTTGACTGGTGTATTCCTCCTCAATACCATCTAATAGGCTGTCTAGTTTATAGTCCTGTTGGGAATACTTTATGCCAATTCTACTTGACCGCACACTAAGCTCACAGGATCTCCTTCCCATCGGGCCCCACAGTCCGACTCGCCATGTGGTTTGGGTCAGCCTTCGTGTACCGCGTCTTCACCATGGCCCAGCCTCCTGGCGCCTTGACGGCAGGACGATATCTTCCATAATCGGAAGCGCCCGCGCTCCTTAAGCTTCTCTGCAAGCTCCCAAGGCCTTCGGCAGGGAGAGAGATGGCCACAAGGCCGGGCGACACCTTTCATCACCGTCGAACTTCGTTAAATGCAGTTGTAAGAGCTCGAAGAAGATCACCCAGAATCGGGCATTTCCTCTGAGGGACGACTGTGAGCATACCTACAGACATAACTCTGTTAGTCGACTTCCTCGCCGAACTCTTTTTCGAAGTTCGTTCAAGCACTTACTAAAAATGCCGCGTCGAAGCCGTCGATTCTCCTTCACGGAGTCCGATAGCTGGGCACGAACATCCTTTACTTCCTCGCCCAACTGGGTGTTGGCATCTTGGAGATTATTCTTCTCCCGCCTCACCTCGTAAGCACGCTCTCCCGCCTTCAACCGCACAAGAGTTGTTGCTTGTCCGGATCTACTCGGCGCCATCTGCAATGATATTGTCGATTTACACACGCCAGACTTCACAACATACTTATCTTTCAAGCGATATTACCGAGAGGGGTCTCTTGGCCTCCCTGCAGCTGCTAGTGCGGCCTCAAGTTGGGCTTTGCACTCTTCAAGCCCCGGGACAATTGGGTATTCTTTTTGTAAGATCCAGATAACAAATGATCCTTAAATCAGTTATTCTAACTATTTCAAGTCTCGGGGGCTACTGGTATACATAACCATCAAATTTTCTCACCCGTATGTCTTTCACATACTGCTCCGTGGCTCTGGCTAGGCCATTTTGAGCGGCACGGAGGTGCGCATCTCCCAATTTGAAGGCATTGGAGAAACATGCGTCACGAAGAACTGTCCGGCGACGCCTGTGATTCATGGCACTCTCCACCTCGGAATTGGTGGCAGATAGTCCGTCGGCATCCTCTGTCGGAGGTGTATCCGACGCGCGCCTCATGTTCGCCTCCGCTTCTGGGCCGGGCTTTGGAGCCTAGCTGGTGGAGGCTTGATTGGCAACCTCTCCGAATATAGTCCGGCGAGCGCTCTTTTTCCTGAAGGGAGCACGAGCGTTAGCATACCTTCCGCGAATAAAACCTGGAATGAGATGGCACGCCATACCGTTGCACCGGCGTCTCAATCCGAACCGCACTTCTTTTCAGCCTACTAGGCCTTGCTGCCCCTTGTTGGCTAGCCACCGCAGGCTCGGCCTTCCGCCTCAAGGGCTCCCCCTACAAAACACCATTGATATACGGTGATCAAAGATAAGCACGGAGGAATCATTTGCAAAACACCATTGATATACCTGTGAGGCTGGAAATATTCCGGGGTAATCGGCCGTAATGGCGACCAAGGCATTGTCAATGCTCAGTTGGTAAAATACCCCATCGATCAGCTCCATGAATATGTTCGGATCCTCTTGGGAGGCCGGATCGAGGGACCGTTCCGGATCCTCGGGTTGTGGAGGTGGGCTGTTTATATCCTTTAAGGCCCGGCGCAATTCCTGCGTCAAAATCACAAGATAATGTACTTAACTACGGGAATATGGAACGGATGGGCATAAAGAAGTGTCTGCTTACCCAGCTTGGAGGATCGTACATAGAAAATCCGCCCTATGGATTGACGCGGAGGAGCTCCTCCTCTTCTCCCTTGTACAATGCGGACAAGGCCTTCGTCAGAGCGGCAACCGATCCCGGCCCCTTACGGCCGCAGCGGGTGGCATCATCCTCCCCGTTGAAATCCCACATGGGGTGGCCTCTATACTGAAGTGGTTGCACCCCAAGATAATGCATGTGGCCATGACCCGATCATGGTCATCCGGAATGAGCTAATAATCTTATCCGCTCATCGTAAAGGACGCCCCTGTCGCTTTCCTTCCGAAGGCTCCGAGGCGCCAGCTTAGGCGCTTCTTCAAAGGAGCATTATTGAACTCAGAAGGCCGATCCGAACAGGTCCGCAGGGGACATCTTCTATATAAAACCATTCTGAAGGCCAGTCTTCGGACGCCTTCTTTGGGGTTCCGGATAGATATCCGGTCCCGGCGATGCGCCATAGTTCGGCTCTGCCCACTTGATATATCGACCCCTCCTGAGAACGGGGCACAAGGCAGAACAGCTTCTTCCACAGCGTGAAATGAGCCTCAACGCCCAGGAATAGCTCGCAAAGGGCTACGAAGCCCGCAATATGCAATATGGAGGCAGGCGTAAGGTTGTGCAGCTGGAGGTCAGAGAACTCTGTGAGCCCCTGAGAAACAGATGAATTGAAAATCCGAGCCCTCTTATTAAGTAAGGGACAAGGCATACCCGCCTCCTTTGAGGGATTGGGGACGCTCTCCCTGCTTCCGCCATTATAGGTGGCGAGTCCGGCTCGAACCGGGACCATGAAGGCTGGGGAAGAAATCCCTTGGTTTGGAGCGCCACTAGCTCATTTGTGTGGGACAGAACATCTCTCCCAATCTCCGGCCGAGGGCTGGGAGGGCGAGAGGAGGAGCTACGTCGACTGGCCATGATGGAATGGATTTCTGTCGAGATGCGCCCGATGAATGCTCATGAAGGGAAGATGGTGTGATTCAGATCTAAATCCTCGTCTCTTTTATAAGGCAGCTTATTTGCGCAGCTAGGGGGTAAAAGTAAAACACCTGGCTTTTCGATTCGTTTGACACGTGGAAGACGGCCATTATTGGGCGTGGAAGCCAAGGAGCACAATATTCACGAGAAGCCGGACACTATTCAACAGGTACACAGAATTTGGAGAAGAACCCGCCTTGCAATGCCGAAGACAAATCTGCGCGCCGGACTCATCGTCATTGAAGCCTGATTCGGGGGCTACTGAGGGAGTCCCGGATTAGGGGGTGTCCGGATAGCCGAACTATAACCTTTGGCCGGACTCCTGGACTATGAAGATACAAGATTGAAGACTTCGTCCCATGTCCAGAAGGGACTTTCCTTGGCGTGGAAGGCAAGCTTGGCGATACGGATATGTAGATCTCCTCCTATTGTAACCAACTCTGTGTAACCCTAGCCCTCTCCGGTGTCTATATAAACCGGAGGGTTCTAGTCCGTAGGACGGACAACAATCATACCATAGGCTAGCTTCTAGGGTTTAGCCTCTCTGATCTCGTGGTAGATCTACTCTTGTACTACCCATATCATCAATATTAATCAAGCAGGAGTAGGGTTTTACCTCCATCGAGAGGGCCCGAACCTGGGTAAAAACATTGTGTTCCTTGTCTCCTGTTACCATCCGCCTAGACGCACAGTTCGGGACCCCCTACCCGAGATCCGCCGGTTTTGACACCGACAGTTCCGATAATTTGTTTGCTCACAAAATCCCTATGCATAGGAAGTGGGTTAGACTTAAATGTGCTAGTCATATTCTTCATGATGCTCTTTTTATGTTTCAATTCTTATCTTTTATCTGAGCATCATTGAAATCATCATGCCTAGCTAGGGGCGTTAAACGATAGCGCTTGTTGGGAGGCAACCCAATTTTATTTTAGTTTCTTACTTTTTGGTTCTTTTTAGTAATAAATAATCCATCTAGCTTCTGTTTAGATGTGGTTTTATGTTTTAATTAGTGTTTGTGCCAAGTAAAACCTTTGGGAAGACTTGGGTGAAGTCTTTATGATCATGTTGTAAAAAACAGAAACTTTAGCGCTCACGAGATTAGCTAAAACTTTTCACTGGAGAGTGTTGTTTAGTTGATTATTTTTGCAGATGATTACTAGACAAATTCATCAGGTCCACCAATTTATTTTAGAATTTTTGGAGTTCCATAAGTATATGTTTGATACCGATTACTACAGACTGTTCTGTTTTTAACAGATTCTGTTTTCATTGTGTTGCTTGCTTATTTTGATGAATCTATGGCTAGTAAAAGAGTTTATAAACCATAGAGAAGTTGGAATAAAGTACGTTTAACACCAATATAAATAAAGAATGAGTTCATTAAAGTACCATGAAGTGGTGTTTTATTTTATTTCGCTAACGGAGCTCACAAGTTTTCTGTTAAGTTTTGTGTTGTGAAGTTTTCAAGTTTTGGGTAAAGATTCGATGGACTATGGAATAAGGAGTGGCAAGAGCCCAAGCTTGGGGATGCCCAAGGCACCCCAAGGTAATATTCAAGGATAACCAAGCGTCTAAGCTTGGGGATGCCTCGAAAGGCATCCCCTCTTTCGTCTTCGTTCATCGGTAACTTTACTTGGAGCTATATTTTTATTCACCACATGATATGTGTTTTGCTTGGAGAGTCATTTTATTTTCTTTAGATTTGCTTGCTGTTTAAATAAAGTCTCAAGATCTGAAATTCTTAAATGTTAGAAAGTCTTCACATAGTTGTATAATTATTCGACTACTCCTTGATCTTCACTTATATCTTTCGGAGTAGTTTGTTGTTTGCTCTAGCGCTTCACTTATATCTTTTAGAGCACAATGGTGGTTTTATTTTGAAGAAATAGATGAACTCTCATGCTTCACTTAGATTATTTTGAGAGTCTTAAATAGCATGGTAATTTGCTTAAATAATCCCAATATGCTAAGCATACAAGATTTGTAAGAATTCTTATGAGTGTGTTAAATACTAAGAAAAGTTTGATGCTTGATAATTGTTTTGAGATATGGAGGTAATAATATCAAAGTCGTGCTAGTTGAGTAGTTGTGAATTTGAGAAATGCTTGTGTTGAAGTTTGCAAGTCCCGTAGCATGCATGTATGGTAAACGTTATGTAACAAATTTGAAACATGAGGTGTTCTTTAATTGTCCTCCTTATGAGTGGCGGTCGGGGACGAGCGATGGTCTTTTCCTACCAATCTATCCCCCTAGGAGCATGCGCGTAGTGCTTTGGTTTTTGATGACTTGTAGATTCTTGCAATAAGTATGTGAGTTCTTTATGACTAATATTGAGTCCATGGATTATACGCACTCTCACCCTTCCATCATCGCTAGCCTCTTCGGTACCGTGCATTTCCCTTTCTCATATTGAGAGTTGGTGCAAACTTCGCCGGTGCATCCAAACCCCGTGATATGATACGCTCTTTCACACATAAACCTCCTTATATCTTCCTCAAAACAGCCACCGTACCTACCTATTATGGCATTTCCATAGCCATTCCGAGATATATTGCCATGCAACTTTCCACCATACCGTTCTTCATGACACATTCATCATTGTCATATTGCTTAGCATGATCATGTAGTTGGCATAGTATTTGTGGCAAAGCCACCGTTCATAATTCTTTCATACATGTCACTCTTGATTCATTGCATATCCCGTACACGGAGAGGCATTCATATAGAGTCATACTTTGTTCTAGTATCGAGTTGTAATCATTGAGTTGTAAATAAATAGAAGTGTGACGATCATCATTTAATAGAGCATTGTCCCAAAAAAAGGGAAAGGCCAAAGAAAAAAAAGAAGGCCCAAACAGATTTAAAAAGGGGCAATGCTACTATCCTTTTTTTCCACACTTGAGCTTCAAAGTAGCACCATGTTCTTCATATAGCGAGTCTGCTACCTCTTGAGCACTGCGTTGGATTTCCCCGAAGAGGAGAGGATGATGTAGCAAAGTAGCGTAAGTATTTACCTCAGTTTTTGAGACCAAGGTATCAATCCAGTAGGAGGTCACGCACAAGTCCCTCATACCTGCACAAAACAATAGCTCCTCGCAACCAACGCGATTAGGGGTTGTCAATCCCTTCACGGTCACTTACGAGAGTGAGATCTGATAGAGATGATAGATAATATTTTTTGTATTTTTTTGGTATAGAGATGCAAAGTGAAAAGTAAAAGGCAAAGTAAAAACAAAGCAAGTATTAAAGTGATGGAGATTGATATGATGAGAATAGACCCGGGGGCCATAGGTTTCACTAGTGGCTTCTCTCAAGAGCATAAGTATTCTACGGTGGGTGAACAAATTACTGTTGAGCCCTTTCTGTCAACAATACAATACAATACGTGTTATCCTCGATGGCAACAATACAATATGTGCCTTGCAACCCTTTCTGTCACTGGGTAAGGACACCGCAAGATTGAGCCCAAAGTTAAACACTTCTCCCATTGCAAGAACTACCAATCTAGTTGGCCAAACCAAACGGATAATTCGGGGAGACTTGCAAAGATAACCAATCATACATAAAAGAATTCAGAGAAGATTCAAATATTATTCATAGATAAGCTGGATCATAAACCCACAATTCATCGGTCTCAACAAACACACCGCAAAAAGAAGATAACATCAAATAGATCTCCACGAGAGAGGGGGAGAACATTGTATTGAGATCCAAAAAGAGAGAAGAAGCCATCTAGCTACTAGCTATGGACCCGAAGGACTGAAGTAAACTACTCACACTTCATCGGGGAGGCTATGGTGTTGATGTAGAAGCCCTCCATGGTGGATGCCCCCTCCGGCGGAGCTCCGGAACAGGCCCCAAGATGGGATCTCGTGGATACAGGAAGTTGCGGCGGTGGAATTAGGTTTTTGGCTCCGTGATTCGATCGCTTGGGGGTAATGCGAGGTATATATAGGAGGAAGAAGTACGTCGGTGGAGCAACAGGGGCCCATGAGGCAGGGGCGCGCCTAGGGGGCCACCCTCGTGACCGCCTCCTCTGTTCCTTGGCGAGGGTCCAAGTCTCTGGATCACGCTCGTGAGAAAATCACGTTTCGAAGGTTTCATTCCGTTTGGACTCCGTTTGATATTCCGTTTCTTCAAACACCGAAATAGGCAAAAACAGCAATTCTCTACTGGGCCTCCGGTTAATAGGTTAGTCCCAAAAATAATATAAAAGTGGAAAATAAAGCCCAATATAGTCCAAAACAGTAGATAAAGTAGCATGGAGCAATCAAAAATTATAGATACGGTGGAGACGTATCAGGCATCCCCAAGCTTAATTCCTGCTCGTCCTCGAGTAGGTAAATGATAAAAAGAGAATTTTTGATGCGGAGTGATACTTTGGCATAATTTCAATGTAAATATTCTTAATCGTGGTATGAATATTCAGATCCGAAAGATTCAAGACAAAATTTCAAATTGACATAAAAATAATAATACTTCAAGCATACTAACTAAGCAATTATGTCTTCTCAAAATAACATGGCCAAAGAAAGTTATCCCTACAAAATCATATAGTCTGGCTATGCTCCATCTTCCCCACACAAAATATTTAAATCATGCACAACCCCGATGACAAGCTAAGCAATTGTTTCATACTTTAACATTTTCAAAACTTTTTCAATCTTCACGCAATACATGAGCGTGAGCCATGGATATAGCACTTTATGTGGAATAGAATGGTGGTTGTGGAGAAGACAAAAAGAGGGAAGATAGTCTCACATCAACTAGGCGTATCAACGGGCTATGGAGATGCCCATCAATAGATATCAATGTGAGTGAGTAGGGATTGCCATGCAACGGATGCACTAGAGCTATAAGTATATGAAAGCTCAACAAGAGAAACTAAGTGGGTGTGCATCCAACTCGCTTGCTCAGAAGACCTAGGGCATTTGAGGAAGCCCATCATTGGAATATACAAGCCATGTTCTATAATGAAAAATTCCCACTAGTATATGAAAGTGACAAAATGAGAGACTCTCTATCATGAAGATCTTGGTGCTACTTTGAAGCACAAGTGTGGTAAAGGGATAGTAACATTGTCCCTTCTCTCTTTTTCTCTCATTTTTTTTCTTTGGGCCTTTTCTCCTTTTTTATGGCCTCTTTTTTTCTTTTTCGCCCGGAGTCTCATCCTGACTTGTGGGGGAATCATAGTCTCCATCATCCTTTCCTCACTTGGGACAATGCTCTAATAATTATGATCATCACACTTTTATTTACTTACAACTCAACAATTACAACTCGATACTTAGAACAAAATATGACTCTATGTGTATGCCTCCGGTGGTGTACCGGGATATGCAATGATTCATGAGTGACATGTATGAAAGAATTATGAGCGGTGGCTTTTGCCACAAATACGATGTCAACTACATGATCATGCTAGCAATATGACAATGATGGAGCGTGTCATAATAAACAGAACGGTGGAAAGTTGCATGGCAATATATCTCGGAATGGCTATGGAAATGCCATAATAGGTAGGTATAGTGGCTGTTTTGAGGAAGATATATGGTGGGTGTATGATACCGGCGAAAAGTGCGCGGTATTAGAGAGGCTAGCAATGGTGGAAGGATGGGAAAAAGTGCGTATAATCCATGGACTCAACATTAGTCATAAAGAACTCATATACTTATTGCAAAAATCTAGAAGTTATCAAAGCAAAGTATTACACGCATGCTCCTAGGGGGATAGATTGGTAGGAAAAGACCATCGCTCGTCCCCGACCACCACTCATAAGGAAGACAATCAATAAATAAATCATGCTCCGAGTTCATCACATAACGGTTCATCATACGTGCATGCTACGGGAATCACAAACTTCAACACAAGTATTCTTTAAATTCACAACTACTCAACTAGCATGACTCTAATATCACCATCTTCATATCTCAAAACAATTATCAAGCATCAAACTTATCTTAGTATTCAAAGCGCTCAAAAGAAAGTTTCACATATCTTGAATACCAAGTATATTAACATTAAGCAAATTACCATGCTATTAATGACTCTCAAAATAATCTAAGTGAAGCATGAGAGATCAATAGTTTCTTTAAAACAAATCCACCACCGTGCTCTAAAAGATCTAAGTGAAGCACTAGAGCAAAAATTATCACGCTCAAAAGATATAAGTGAAGCACTATGAGCAAAACTATCAAGCTCAAAAGATATAAGTGAAGCACATAGAGTATTCTAACAAATTCCAATTCATGTATGGCTCTCTCAAAAGGGGTGTACAGCAAGGATGATTGTGGTAAACTAACAAACAAAGACGCAAATAATACAAGACGCTCCAAGCAAAACGCATATCATGTGGTGAATAAAAATATAGCTCCAAGTAAATTACCGATGGAAGTAGATTTAAAGAGGGATGCCTTCCGGCATCCCCAAGCTTTGACTTTTTGGTGTCCTTGGATTATCTTGGGGGTGCCATGGGCATCCCCAAGCTTAGGCTCTTGCCAACTCCTTGTTCCATAATCCATCAAAAGAATTCACCCAAAACTTGAAAACTTCACAACACAAAACTCAATAGAAATCTCGTGAGCTCCGTTAGAGAAAGAAAACAAAAGACTACTTTAAGGTACTGTAATGAACTCATTCTTTATTTATATTGGTGTTAAACCTACTGTATTACATCTTCTCTATGGATTATAAACTATTTTACTAGCCATAGATTCATCAAAATAAGCAAACAACACACGAAAAACAGAATCTGTCAAAAACAGAACAGTCTGTAGTAATCTGTAACTAACGCAAACTTCTGGAACTCCAAAAAATCTGCCAAACTTAGACGACCTAGAAAATTTGTTTATTGATCAGCACCAATTGGAATCAGTATTTTATCACGTTCTGGTGATTTTTAATAATTCGGGCACTGAGCGCAAAGTTTCTGGAAATTACAGCAAGATCAAATAACTATCATCCAAGAAGATCCAATAGGTCTAGCTTGGCACAGACACTAATTAAAACATAAAACCACATCTAAACAGAGGCTAGATGGATTATTTATTCCTAAACATAAGCAAAAACAAAAAACTAAAAATAAAATTGGGTTGCCTCCCAACAAGCGCTATCGTTTAACGCCCCTAGCTAAGCACAAAAGCAAGGATAGATCTAAGTATTGCCATCTTTAGTATTCAGAGAGGAGGATCTCCTTTCTATGGCATTCATTCTTCTATTTAAGTTAAGCACATGTCCATTAATGGAAGAAGTATGATTAAGCACGTTACGGAAATTTGCCTCTAAACTAGACTTCATCTCTTTAATGATTTAATTTTGATAAAAGCACAAGAGAGTAGTTGATTCAACCTTATCATTCATGGGGTGCCCAAATATAGTTTTCATTCTTTCATAGGTATCTATAGCATCCCCTTCAAGAAAACCTTCTTCAAAGATGGAATCTAAAACTTATTTGAAGGAAGCGAGCAAGCCAACATAAAAACTTTTTAAGTAAATTTCAATTTGATATTGTGGCACATAGCTAGCCCGAATCCTAAGTAACCTATCCCAAACATCTTTTAAAGACTCAGCAAGTAAATAGCGAAATATACCAGAGTCATCCTCGTCAAAATTATTCGAGCTCTCATTGGTGACCCCGGTGGGTCTTTCTATAGCATCATTATTTATGAGCTTAGAGAGGACAGAGGGGTTATCCAAGGCACTAGAGCTCGGGAGAAAACCCGTAGTTCTTTTTGATTCGGTCATGGCAACGGGAAGGCAAACGGAAAAGAGAGGAGGTGATTGGGAAAGAGAGGGCGAATAAAACAGTAAGGGTGAAGTGGGGGAGAGGAAAACGAGGGGAAAATGGCAAATAATGTAATGCGAGAGATTGGGATTGTGATGGGTACTTGGTATGGTTGACTTTTGCGTAGACTCCCCGGCAACGGTGCAAGAAATTCTTCTTGCTACCTCTTGAGCACTGCGCTGGATTTCCCCGAAGAGGAGAGGATGATGCAGCAAAGTAGCGTAAGTATTTCCCTCAGTTTTTGAGAACCAAGGTATCAATCCAGTAGGAGGCCACGCACAAGTCCCTCGTACCTGCACAAAACAATAGCTCCTCACAACCAACGCGATTAGGGGTTGTCAATCCCTTCACGGTCACTTACGAGAGTGAGATCTGATAGAGATGATAGATAATATTCTTGGTATTTTTTTGGTATAGAGATGCAAAGTGAAAAGTAAAAGGCAAAGTAAAAACAAAGCAAGTATTAAAGTGATGGAGATTGATATGATGAGAATAGACCCGGGGGCCATAGGTTTCACTAGTGGCTTCTCTCAAGAGCATAAGTATTCTACGGTGGGTGAAAAAATTACTGTTGAGCAATTGACAGAATTGAGCATAGTTATGAGTATATCTAGGTATGATCATGTATATAGGCATCACGTCCGAGACAAGTAGACCGAAACGATTCTGCATCTACTACTATTACTCCACTCATCGACCGCTATCCAGCATGCATCTAGAGTATTAAGTTAAAACCAGAGTAACGCCTTAAGCAAGATGACATGATGTAGAGGAATAAATTCATGCAATATGATAAATACCCCATCTTGTTATCCTCGATGGCAACAATACAATACGTGCCTTGCAACCCTTTCTGTCACTGGGTAAGGACACCGCAAGATTGAGCCCAAAGTTAAACACTTCTCCCATTGCAATAACTACCAATCTAGTTGGCCAAACCAAACGGATAATTCGGAGAGACTTGCAAAGATAACCAATCATACATAAAAGAATTCAGAGAAGATTCAAATATTATTCATAGATAAGCTGGATCATAAACCCACAATCAACAAACGCACCGCAAAAAGAAGATTACATCAAATAGATCTCCACGAGAGAGGGGGAGAACATTGTATTGAGATCCAAAAAGAGAGAAGAAGCCATCTAGCTACTAGCTATGGACCCGAAGGTCTGAAGTAAACTACTCACACTTCATCGGGGAGGCTATGGTGTTGATGTAGAAGCCCTCCGTGGTGGATGCCCCCTCCGGCGGAGCTCCGGAACAGGCCCCAAGATGGGATCTCGTGGATACATGAAGTTGCGGCGGTGGAATTAGGTTTTTGGCTCCGTATCTGATCGTTTGGGGGTACGTAGGTATATATAGGAGGAAGAAGTACGTCGGTGGAGCAACAGGGGGCCCATGAGGCACGGGGCGTGCCCTAGGGGGGGCCACCCTCGTGACCGCCTCCTCTGTTCCTTGGCGTAGGGTCCAAGTCTCCTGGATCACGTTCGGTGAGAAAATCATGTTTCCGAAGGTTTCATTCCGTTTGGACTCCGTTTGATATTCCGTTTCTTCGAAACACTGAAATAGGCAAAAACAACAATTCTGGGCTGGGCCTCCGGTTAATAGGTTAGTCCCAAAAATAATATAAAAGTGGAAAATAAAGCCCAATATAGTCCAAAACAGTAGATAAAGTAGCATGGAGCAATCAAAAATTATAGATACGTTGGAGACGTATCAGAGTCTCATATATTGTGCTTCAAAGTAGCACCATGTTTTTCATATAGAGAGTTTCATATGTTGTCACTTTCATATACTAGTGGGAATTTTTCATTATAGAACTTGGCTTGTATATTCCAACATGGGCTTCCTCAAATGCCCTAGGTCTTCGTGAGAAAGCAAGTTGGATGCACACCCACTTAGTTTCTTTTGTTGAGCTTTCATACATTTATAGCTCTAGTGCATCCGTTGCATGGCAATCCCTACTCCTTGCATTAACATCAATCGATGGGCATCTCCATAGCTCATTGATTAGCCTCTTTGATGTGAGACTTTCTCCTTTTTTGTCTTCTCCACATAACCCCCACCATCATATTCTATTCCACCCATAGTGCTATATCCATGGCTCGCGCTCATGTATTGCGTCAAGGTTTATAAGTTTGAGATTACTAGAGTATGAAACAATTGCTTGGCTTGTCATCGGGGTTGTGCATGATGAGAGCATTCTCGTGTGATGAAAATGGAGCATGACTAAACTATATGATTTTGTAGGGATGAACTTTCTTTGGCCATGTTGTTTTGAGAAGACATAATTGCTTAGTTAGTATGCTTGAAGTATTATTATTTTTATGTCAATATGAACTTTTGTCTTGAATCTTTCGGATCTGAATATTCATATTACAATTAAGAAGAATTACATTGAAATTATGCCAAGTAGCACTCCGCATCAAAAATTATCTTTTATCATTTACCTACTCGAGGACGAAAGCAGAATTAAGCTTGGGGATGCTTGATACGTCTCCAACGTATCTATAATTTTTATTGCTCCATGCTATATTATCTACTGTTTTGGGCAATATTGGGCTTTATTTTCCACTTTTATATTACTTTTGGGACTAACCTATTAACCGGAGGCCCAGCCCAGATTTGTTGTTTTTTGCCTATTTCAGTATTTCGAAGAAAAGGAATATCAAACGGAGTCAAAACGAAACGAAATCAACTGGAGAAGTTATTTTTGGAAGGAAAGCTACCGGATGGACTTGGACCCCACGTCAAGGAAGGAACGAGGAAGCCACAAGGGTGGGGGCGCGCCCACCCCACTAGGGCGCGCCCCCTGCCTCGTGGAGCCCTCATGGCTCCCCTGACGTGCTTCTTCCGCCTATATAACTCCATGTACCCTTAAACTTCCAGAACAAAGATTAGATAGAGAGTTCCACCGCCGCAAAACCTCCAGAGCCACCAAAAACCAATTGGGACCCTGTTCCGGCACCCTGCCGGAGGGTCGAACCCTCACCTGTGGCCATCTTCATCATCCCGGCGCTCTCCATGACGAGGAGGGAGTAGTTCACCCTCAGGGCTGAGGGTATGTACCAGTAGCTATGTGTTTGATCTCTCTCTCTCGTGTTCTTGATTTGACACGATCTTGATGTATCGCGAGCTTTGCTATTATAGTTGGATCTTATGTTGCTTCTCCCCCTCTACTCTCTTGTAATGGATTGAGTTTTCCCTTTGAAGTAATCTTATCGGATTGAGTCTTTAAATATTTGAGAACACTTGATCTATGTCTTGCCGTGCGTATCTGTGGTGACAATGGGATATCACGTGATTCACTTGATGTATGTTTTGGTGATCAACTTGCGGGTTCCGCCCATGAACCTACGCATAGGGGTTGGCACTATTTGAGGTTCTATGTGTTGGTTTGAATAGATGAATTGAGATTGTATGATGCATATCGTATAATCATACCCACGGATAGTTGAGGTGACATTGGAGTATCTAGGTGACATTAGGGTTTTGGTTGATTTGTGTCTTAAGGTGTTATTCTAGCACGAACTCTAGGGCTGTTTGTGACACTTATAGGAATGGCCCAACAGATTGATTGGAAAGAATAACTTTGAGGTGGTTTCGTACCCTACCATAATCTCTTCGTTTGTTCTCCGCTATTAGTGACTTTGGAGTGACTCTTTGTTGCATGTTGAGGGATAGTTATGTGATCCAATTATGTTATTATTGTTGAGAGAACTTGCACTAGTGAAAGTATGAACCCTAGGCTTTGTTTCCTAGCATTGCAATACCGTTTACGCTCACTTTTACCACTTGTTACCTTGCTGTTTTTATATTTTCAGATTACAAAAACCTTTATCTACCATCCATCTTGCACTTGTATCACCATCTCTTCGCCGAACTAGTGCACCTATACAATTTACCATTGTATTGGGTGTGTTGGGGACACAAGAGACTCTTTGTTATTTGGTTGCAGGGTTGCTTGAGAGAGACCATCTTCAACCTACGCCTCCTACGGATTGATAAACCTTAGGTCATCCACTTGAGGGAAATTTGCTACTGTCCTACAAACCTGTGCACTTGCAGGCCCAACAACGTCTACAAGGAGAAGGTTGCGTAGTAGACATCAACTACCAGGACTAAGTTCATGATAAATTTAAGTTCAATTAATCATATTACTTAAGAACTCCCACTTAGATAGACATCCCTCTAATCCTCCAAGTGATCACGTGATCCAAATCAACTAAACCATGTCCGATCATCACGTGAGATGGAGTAGTTTCAATGGTGAACATCACTATGTTGATCATATCTACTATATGATTCATGCTCGACCTTTCGGTTTCAGTGTTCCGAGGCCATATCTGCATATGCTAGGCTCGTCAAGTTTAACCTGAGTATTGCGCGTGTGCAACTGTTTTGCACCCATTGTATTTGAACGTAGAGCCTATCATACCCGATCATCACGTGGTGTCTCAGGGAGAACACTTATACCTTGAAATTTAGTGAGAGATCATCTTATAATTCTACCGTCGATCTAAGCAAAATAAGATGTGTAAAAAATAAACATCACATGCAATCAATATAAGTGATATGATATTGCCATCATCATCTTGTGCTTGTGATCTCCATCTCCGAAGCACCGTTATGATCACCATCGTCACCGGCACGACACCTTGATCTCCATCATAGCATCGTTGTCGTCTCGCCAACTATTGCTTCTACGACTATCGCTACCGCTTTGTGATAAAGTAAAGCAATTACAGGGCGATTGCATTGCATATAATAAAACGACAACCATATGGCTCCTGCCAGTTGCCGATAACTCGGTTACAAAACATGATCATCTCATACAATAAAATTTAGCATTATGTCTTGACCATATCACATCACAACATCCCCTGCAAAAACAAGTTAGACGTCCTCTACTTTGTTGTTGCAAGTTTTACGTGGCTACTACGGGCTGAGCAAGAACCGTTCTTACCTACGCATCAAAACCACAATGATAGTTCGTCAAGTTACTGTTGTTTTAACCTTCACAAGGAGCGGGCGTAGCCACACTCGGTTCAACTAAAGTTGGAGCAACTGACACCCGCCAGCCACCTGTGTGCAAAGCACGTCGGTAGAACCAGTCTCGCATAAGCGTACGCGTAATGTTGGTCTGGGCCGCTTCATCCAACAATACCGCCGAACCAAAGTATGACATGCTGGTAAGCAGTATGACTTATATCACCCACAACTCACTTGTGTTCTACTCGTGCATATAACATCTACGCATAAAACCTGGCTCGGATGCCACTGTTGGGGAACGTAGTAATTTCAAAAAAAATCCTACACACACACAGGATCATGGTGATGCATAGCAACAAGAGGGGAGAGTGTTGTCCATGTACCCTCGTAGACCGAAAGCGGAAGTGTTAGCACAACGCGGTTGATGTAGTCGTACGTCTTCACGATCCGACCGATCAAGTACCGAACGTACGGCACCTCCGAGTTCAGCACACGTTCAGCTCGATGACGTCCCTCGAACTCCGATCCAGCCGAGCTTTGAGGGAGAGTTCGTCACAAGACGACGTGGCAGGACGATGATGATGTTCTATCGACGCAGGCTTCGCCTAAGCACCGCTACGATATTATCGAGGTGGACTATGGTGGAGGGGGGCACCGCACACGGCTAAGAGATCCAAGGGATCAATTGTTGTGTCTAGAGGTGCCCCCCCTGCCCTCGTATATAAAGGAGCAAGGGGGGAGAGGCGGCCGGCCAGGAGGAGGCGCACTAGGGAGGAGTCCTACTCCCACCGGGAGTAGGACTCCCTCCTTTCCTAGTTGGAGTAGGAGAAGGGGGAAGGAGGAGGGAGAGAGGAAGGAAAGAGGGGCGCCCCCCTCCTTGTCCAATTCGTACTAGAGGGGGAGGGGGCGCGCGGCCTGCCCTGGCCTCCCCTCTACTTCTCCACTAAGGCCCATCTTGGCCCATTAAACCCCCGAGGGGTTCCGGTAACCCCCGGTACTCTGGTAAAATCCCGATTTCACCCGGAACACTTCCAATATCCAAATATAGGCTTCCAATATATCAATCTTTATGTCTCGACCATTTCGAGACTCCTCGTCATGTCCGTGATCACGTCCGGGACTCCGAACTATCTTCGGTACATCAAAACACATAAACTCATAATATAACTGTCATCGAACTTTAAGCGTGCGGACCCTACGGGTTCGAGAACTATGTAGACATGACCGAGACACGTATCCGGTCAATAACCAATAGCGGAACATGGATGCTCATATTGGCTCCTACATATTCTACGAAGATCTTTATCGGTCAAACCGCATAACAACATACGTTGTTCCCTTTGTCATCGATATGTTACTTGCCCGAGATTCGATCGTCGGTATCTCTACCTAGTTCAATCTCATGACCGGCAAGTCTCTTTACTCGTTCCGTAATACATCATCCCGCAACTAACTCACTAGTTGCAATGCTTGCAAGGCTTATAGTGATGTGCATTACCGAGTGGGCCTAGAGATACCTCTCCGACAATTGGAGTGACAAATCCTAATCTCGAAATACGCCAACCCAACAAGTACCTTCGGAGACACCTGTAGAGCACCTTTATAATCACCTAGTTACATTGTGACGTTTGGTAGCACACAAAGTGTTCCTCCGGTAAACGGGAGTTGCATAATCTCATAGTCATAGGAACATGTATAAGTCATGAAGAAAGCAATAGCAGAATACTAAACGATCGAGTGCTAAGCTAACGGAATGGGTCAAGTCAATCACATCATTCTCCTAATGATGTGACCCCATTAATCAAATGACAACTGATGTCTATGGCTAGGAAACATAACCATCTTTGATCAACAAGCTAGTCAACTAGAGGCATACTAGTGACACTCTGTTTGTCTATGTACTGACACATGTATTATGTTTCCGGTTAATAAAATTTTAGCATGAATAATAAACATTTATCATGAAATAAGGAAATAAATAATAACTTTATTATTGCCTCTAGGGCATATTTCCTTCAGAATCATCACTTCTTGAGGATTTTGCAAAGCGACCATGCCTTGAGAGCTTCTCGAATTTCTTCACAAGCATTGCTAGCTCCTGGCTCATTTCTTCAGGATCACCAAGGCTGCTACCAGAATCTTCACCTTCAGATTCAGACACTGCCTTGGCTTTCAGAGCGCGTGATCTGCCATAGCTCGATCCATAGAGATCTCTCTTTTCAGCAAGTTGAAACTCATGAGTGTTTAGCCTCTCGAGGATATCAGCGGGATCAAGTGACTTGTAATCTCCACATTCTTGTATCATCAATGCCAGAGTTTCAAATGAGGAATCAAGCGATCTCAGCAATTTCTTCACCACCTCATGGTCGGTGATGTCAGTGGCACCAAGTGCTTGAAGCTCATTTGAGATGTCAGTGAGGCGGTCGAAGGTTTGCTGAACATTTTCATTGTTGAGTATTTTGAAGCGGTTGAAGAGATTGCGAAGAACATCAACTCAAGAGTCACGCTGTGTTGAGACTCCTTCATTGACCTTGGACAACCTATCCCAGATAAGCTTGGCAGTTTCCAAAGCACTCACTCTACCATACTACCCTTTGCTCAAATGGCCACATATGATGTTCTTCGCTTGTGAGTCGAGTTGCTTGAATCTCTTCACATCAGCAGCGTTGTTGGTAGGAGTGATAGAGGGGACACCATTCTCCACTACATACCAGAGATCGTTATGAAATTCCTCAAGATGCATTCGCATCTTATTCTTCCAGTAGGGGTAGTCCGTCCCATCAAAGGTGGGACATCCATTAGAGACCTTGATCATACCTGCGGTAGACATAACTAAAACTCCAGACGGTTAAACCAAAATCACACAGAACAAGGGAGTCCCTCGCTCTGATACCAACTGAAAGTGCGTTAAGTCGACTAGAGGGGGGCGAATAGGCGATTTTTATGAATTCTTCATTGAGGAATTTTAGGGTGAGGAAATTCCTAAGAGAAGAACTACTTGCAGTGGAATAAGTACTCAGATGCATACATGACACAACATAAACATGGACATCATGATGAAATGAAAACAGACACAGAGTACAGGAAGCGTAAGCACAGGATAAAACGGGATGAAGACAAACAGACTGAAGAAATTGAATTGAGGAAATTGAGAAAGTCTTCAGTCAAAGTCTTCAAACAGATATGAACAAGAACACTGTCGGATTTCGGGTTCCGGCAGACCCTTGAGGTTCGAACACTGGGATGCGCGCGGAGATCCAACCCTCCACCGTCTCGCACCTCGCCGAATCGCTGGGACCTAAACTACTAAACGGAACAGCACAAGAGACACGGGATTTATACTGGTTCAGGCCACCATGGTGGTGTAATACCCTACTCCAGTGTGTGGTGTGGTAGATTGGCTCTTGGGCTGATGAGGAACAATACAAGGAAGAACAGCCTCGCGAGGGGTTGTTCTTGGCGGGTGTGATGAACTGCTAAGTGGGGTTCAGTCGCTCTAGCTACTGGTTTCTTAATGAGGATCCGGATCCCTCTGCCCTGGGGGTGGCTACTCCTATTTATAGGCGAAGGCCCTGGGCCTCTTCCCAAATATTGAGCGGGAAGGGCGCCAACAATTGGCCATTTTGAAGGGGAACAGTGGGTACACTTATCCTGACTAAAGTTGGTCCTCGCTTTGTCAAAGGCTCTGGTGATGGACTTTGCTTGGGCTCCACGATGACTCCTTCCACCGTTGGGCTGGTCTTGGTCTTGTTGCACCAAACGGATGCCTTTGCTTGATGCTCTCGCCTGCGCTTGCTCCCTTTGCACCAAAGAGGAAAGGAGGACACTGCGCGGGCTGGCGCCCGACTGGCGCCCTTGGTCGTCATGGCTTGCGTCATGGGCACCTCGCGAGGTACCCTGCCTTGAACTCTCCGCCTCCTCATGAGCCAGCTTGACGAGGCCGTGCCTGAGGAAGCTCCTTGTTGTCCGCCCCGCGAGGCTTGGCCCCTCGCGAGGGTCTTGAGCTTGCATTGATGAAGATGGGCCATGCTGGGCCTCCTTCGAGCCACGCCGCAGGCCGCAGGCAGACAAGTCTGGGGACCCCCATTCCCAGAACGCCGACAGTAGCCCCCGAGCCCACGGGGCGCCCGAACTTGGCCGAGCAGAGAGGCGAAAGGGCAAGTGCAAAGCGTTGCGGGCCCTAACAGCCTGCGGCCTTGGGCGACGCGTGGCGGTTGATTGGACGCGTGCGCACTGCTTCCCCATGATGCCTCGGTAACCACCTGGATTCGACAAGTCCCTGCATGCAGAGTCGGTCATGATTACCGGTGATCGTGGAGGTCGACGGTTGGCCTTCGCCGGCTATAAGTACGGAACGGCGCGCGCCCTTCCAGTCTATCCTTTCTTATCTCTCCTTCTTCTCCATGGCTCCAACAAGGAAGTTCTCGGCCGCAGAGAAGGGGAAGGGCCGTCAGGCCGAGTCTTCCTCTCCTCCGCCTAAGCGTGGTCGAGGTCGCCCTCGCAAGCATACCGTGGCCTCCACGGCAGTCCCCCGCGGTCGTGGGGGAGGCTCTCAGCGTGGCGACGAGCGGCTGGCCATGGTCGGAGGTGCCCGCCCGCCAAGGCCCCCGAGGCCGCGCCTCCATCGCTTGGCTGGACGGAGTTCATGGTGTGGGCGGAGGAGCCGTCCGGCGTCCGGCTTCAGCTCCCGCTTCCTCTGGGTGAGCTCTCAGTGGCGCCTGGGTGGCCTCTGCTCCAGCGGATGGCTGCTGCAGCCGGGCCGTGGACTTCTCTCGAGGTCTCGCTACATGAGGAACCTGTTCTCGACCAGCGGTTGGCGAGACGTTCGCTGCTGCAGCGTGGTCTTCGCCGCGGTGCTCCTCGCACTTCAAGTATGGCGACGCCACCCTCTACGTGAGGGTGTTCGGGAAGACGGTCGCCACATGGGGTGCTGCCTCAAGACGACGATCATGCCGAGGACTCAGCCCGGCGTGGATGGAGAGGGCGGCACAGGCGGTGGCGATGCCCGTGACTCCTCAAGCTTCACCAGCTCTTCTTGGTGGTGATTCTTCCAGCAGCCGCGCCAGCCCTTACGCCCGCGCGCCGGTGAAGCGAGAGGGAGTCCGCTGAGCTCGGAGACGGCTCGAGCCTTCCAAGAGGGCTGGCACGGGCGTGCTTCACCCGCTTCATCCTTTTCCTTTCTTTTCTCCGCACAAAAGACAACAAGGTGTGGCCCGTGGAAGCGCGTTAGGTTAACGCCGTTAATTATTGTCTGCTTTTGTTATCCGATCTGTTCCTTTCATTTGTACGCCCATTCGCAAGTGAACTCCAGCCGTGGCATGGGGCGACCGATCCAGCCCGTGTTCGCGCAGCTGCCCGTGAGGCATGGTCGGAGGGTTCTCGGTTTGTGGACCAGGGCCGTGAAAACTTGAGCGATAGGGGTAGGAACACTCATGAGGGCTCCCGAGGCTTACGCCTCATGAGTCCCCACGCAAGAGAAATCGAGGCAGGAGAGCGAAAAAGATCGAAGAACCGAGACCAAAAGATGGCGATAGTTTCGATAAAAACTCCAAATGGGAATAACTAGTCAACTGCAGAAAGCAAATGAAAAAGCCGCGTCCGGCACCTAGTCTAGTCTTCGATGTCTTCTCACCAGCGCGGAGCTAAGTGCTGCCACTGGGCGTGGGAGGGAGCCCAAGGCCTGAGGCCGGCACTCCTGAGACTCCGGGGCGTGTACAGCCCCAACTCATTATTACGTGAGAGTGTCACGGGCGGCGAGCTTCACAGGCGTTGGCCCTCTTCACAGGCTCCGGGCCTTTCTTCTGGGAAGCAAGCTTCACGGGCTCCGGGCCCTTTCCAGAACGCGACAGCTTCACAGGCGTTCTCCTTCTTCACAGGCTCTGGGCCTTTCTTCTGGGAAGCAAGCTTCACGGGCGTTGGCCCTCTTCACGGGCTCCGGGCCCTTTCCAGAACACGACAGCTTCACAGGCGTTCGCCTTCTTCACAGGCTCTGGGCCTTTCTCGAAAAAGATGAGCTTCACAGGCATTCGCCTTCTTCACAGGCTCTGGGCCTTTTCCAAAAAGGATGAGCTTCACAGGCATTCGCCTTCTTCACGAACCTTTGGGCCTTTTCCAAAAGAATGAGCTTCACAGCCTTTGGGCCTTTTAGGGGTAAAACCCGAGGTCTTTGTATGTTCCACGCGTTCTGTATAGGTACTCCCTCTTGAGTCTCCAAGCGCACGGAGCCGGGCCTGGAAACATGAACAACCTTGAACGGGCCCTCCCACATGGGAGAGAGCTTATGCAGTCCCTCCCTGGAGAGGACCCGTCGGAGCACGAGGTCCCCTACCTCGAGAGTTCTGGGGCGGATGTTGCGGCAGTGGTATCGGCGGAGTGCCTACTGGTACCTTGCCGCTCGCAGCGCAGCTTCTCGACGGCGCTCCTCCCCCAGCACGAGGGCCGTCCCCCGCATGGCGTCCTGCAGCGTTTCATCGAACGCCAGGACCCGCGCGGATCGACGCTTGACCTCATGAGGGAGGACTGCTTCGGCTCCGTAGACCAGGAAGAAGGTGGTCTCTCCAGTTGGCTTGGTTGCAGTTGTGCGGATGGACCTGTCACGGACGAAGCTTCGTCATACCAGCCCTCGCCGCAGCCTCCGGTTTCTTCTTGAGCGTCCCGGTCTTGAGGCCTCTCGGGACCTCTGTGTTGGCCCTTCGCCTGTCCATTGCTGCGAAGTGCGCCACCGGCGTAGCATATCTGCGTCCCAAGGTTAGCGCGAAGACGTTTTAAAAGGGTTCTTGGTGAACTGCGAACCGTTGTCGGTGATGATGCGGTTCGGCACTCGAACCGCTCACGATGCCCTTGATGAACTTGACCGCAGAACCAGCAGGATGGTGCGGACGGCCTCGACTTCGCCCACTTGGTGAATTTGTCCACGGCGGCGTAGAGGTAGCGATAGCCCCTGGCGCGCCGAGAAAAGGGCCCAGATGTCCAGCCCCAGCACGCGAATGGCCAAGTGAGAGGATGGTTTGAGACCTCTGGCGGTGGTGGATCTGCTTGGCATGGAATTGGCAAGCCTCGCAAGCCTTCACGAGTTCAACAGCGTCATTGGAGCGATGGGCCAATAGAAACGCTGCGAACGCCTTGCCGACGAGGGCCCGTGACGACGAATGGTGCCCACAATCTCCACCATGTATATCTGCCAGCAGTTCCTTCCCCTGTTCCCTGGTGATGCAGCGCAGGGATACGTCGTTCGGTCGTTTCCGGTAGAGCTCTCCATCCATGATGCTGTATGCCGTGGCTTGCCGCGCCACACGCTCTGCCTCCTCCTCCTTCTCCGGCAAAGTTCCATGCGTTAAGTAACTCTTGAGCTCCGTGATCCAGCACCCCTCTTGAGGTTCCATCGTTAGGAGCAGGCGTGCTCTGAGTCCGGCCTGTGTGGGGCTCCCAAGGCAGGTGGCTGAGGGAGCTCCACCCGAGGCTGTGTTGTGCTTGATAACGGCGGCAGGGCTGAGGGCTTGAAGAGCCGTTCCTCAAAGACGCCCGGCTCCTGGGGTAACCTCCTGGAGGCTCGTTTGGCGATGTCGTCGGCCTCTTGATTGGTGCCGCGGGGCACGTGCTGCAGCTCCAACCCCCAGAACTGTTTCTCCATCCTGCGGACCTCCGCAAGGTAGGCCTCCATGTGTTCATCTCTTGGCTCGTACACCTTGTTGGAGAAATTGACGAGGAGCTGCGAATCGCCCTTGATGGTAAGGCGCTTCACCCCCAGGGCAGCGGCAGCCTTCAGACCCGCTATCAGCCCCTCGTATTCTGCTATATTGTTGGAGACCTTCTCGCCCTGCTGGAAACAGAGCTGCACGGCATAGTAGAGCTTGTCTGAAGGGAGATATGAGCACCGCCCAGCCCAAATACCTGTTCGAGAACACTCCGTCAAGTACACGACCCAACCTTGGCGCCGCTTCTCGGGAGAGGGATCGATCCTCGCCGCCCCGAGGCCCGGTGCTTCATCCATTCGCCACGAAATCTGCCAACATGGCCCCTTGATGACTCTGGTTGTCTTTGAACTCGAGCTGGAATGCTTGCAGCTCAATGTTCCACTCGGCGACCCTTCCGCCGAGTTGGGGCTCTGAGCACCCTCTCCGGGGTATGCCGAGACAACCTTGATTGGATGACCACGAAGTAGTGCCGCAGCTTCTTGCTGAAGCCACCAACAAGCGAGGAGGAGCTTCTATGGCATGGGGTACCGTGCCCTCGCATCCCGTAACACTCTTGTCTTGTGAAGTACACCGGTGCTCGACGAGGCTAGGCGTCGGTCTTTGGTGGCGTCTTCCGAAGCTGTGGTGCCTCCCGAGTGTGGCGCCGCCCAAAAGCTGGGTGCTTGGATGGAGGGCCTCCCGCCTTGGTGTGCTCTGCTGCGACGGCTGATCTTCTTCCGTTGCGGTCTTGGCTTCTGAGTTCCTTCCGATTCGGCCTTGCCTTAGCTCGGGTGGCCGCCGTGGTCTTGGCTCGACGCTCCTCCCTAACTGCCACCAGGGGCTGCGCTAAGGAGTAGGGAGTGGCGGCGAGGTAGAGTGCCAAGGGCTCCTAAGGGCGCGGGGCCACCATCATTGGAGGGCTGGTCGGTACCTCTTGAGGTCTTGGAATGCTTTGTCGGCCTCTTGATCCATTGAAGGGCCCCTTTTCTTCATCGGTGGAAGAAAGGCAGCGCGCCGCCCCCAATCGGGAGATGAAACGCCCAGCGCCGTTCTGGCGCCCGTGAGCTTCTGCATTTCCCTAAGGGTCTTTGGTGGGCTCATGTCCTCAACTGCCTTGACCTTTTTCAGGTTGGCCTCGATGCCTCGGTGGGACACGAGGAAACCCGAGGAGCTTGCCGAGGGAACTCCAAACACACACTTCTCGGGTTGAGTCGCAGGCTCACTGCGTTGAGGCTCGCGAAGGTTTCTTCCAGGTCTTGTATCAAGGTCTTGGCCTCGCGAGACTTCACCACGATGTCGTCGACGTAAGCCTCCACATTCTTCCAGCTGTGGGCCCAAGGTGATGTGCATGAGCACTGGAAGGTTGCCCCAGCGTTGCGCAGCCAGATGGCATGCATGTATAGCAGTACACTCCACACGGGGTTAAGAAGGCCGTCTTTTCCACGTCTTCCACCGCCATCTTGATCTGGTGATACCCGGAAAAGGCGTCCAAGAAGCATAACAGGTCACACTCGGCGGTGGAATCGACGATCTGGTCGATCGAGGAGCGGAGCGGATCCTGCGGGGATGCTTTGTTGAGGTTGGTGAAGTCGACACACATGCGCTCCTTTCCTCCCTTCTTTGGCACCACCACGGGGTTGGCCAGCCAATCTGGGTATCGGACCTCGCGAATAACCCCTACGGCTTCTAGCTTGCAGGTCTCTTGGACGATGAAGGCCTACTTTTGATGGACTGCCTTCTGTATACGCTTCACAGGGCCTGCGTTGGGGCACACGTTGAGGTGGTGCTCGATTCGCCCGTGGGATCCCCGCCACTGATCGAGCTCCTGGCGAACACCTTCTTGTTCGCATGCGAGCACTTGACCAGGGCTTCCTCCTGTTCGGGCTCGAGGTTGGCGCCTATGGTGAAGGTGGCGTTTGTGGACCCGTCCTCGTCGGCAGTATCTGCTTGGTCTCCGCCTTGTCTTGAGTGAACAAGCTGCTTCTTCTTGGTGGCGCATCCCCTTGGGCTTGAGGGCTTCCGATCGGGGCGCTGCTGCGCCGCCGTCTTGAGGGCGAGCCTGAGGCCTTCATGGCCTTCGGTATCCCCGACACAGTGAGGACGACGCTGCTCCGGGCATCTTCATGAGGTTGTACCCGGGTGGGTTGCGTCCATGAATTTGGCCAATGCTGGATAGCCAAGGATGGCATTGTAGGGGAGGCCGATGGGGCGATGTCGGTCGACCAGTTCCGTGCGGAAGTTGTCGAGGTGCGAAGGTCACGGCCGGATTTGCCCCAAGGAGCTGGATGACCCTCCTCCACGACCGAAAAAGGCGGCTGGGCTGCAGCCGCCCCTGGGTATCTGAGAGGAGGTTGAAGGCCTCGGCCGAGAGTACGTTGAGGCGGCGCCGCCGTCGATGAGGGTCTGGTGACGGCAACTGGCAGATGGTGGGTGTCGCGAGCACGGGAGCGCACCGAGCCGGCCGAGTTGGTGGGGTGGTCCCGAGAGTCGAAGGTCAGCCGGCCGACGGCTCCGTCCGCCCGAGGGAGCCCCTGCCGCGTGGAGGTGGCACCGACCCGGCGGACGAATGTCTTGACATGGCGGCTGGAAGGCGGCGCCTGCGAGCCGCCCAAGAGGGCCGCGACGGCCGGAGGAACCGGCGCGATGGGGCGGGTGACGAGGAAGCTGCGCGGCTCCTCCCGAGGTCGCCGAGAGCGCAGGGACGATGCTTGCTGCTGTTCGCCGCGGGCGGTGGCGGTGTTGACAGCGGGCGAGCGAACGACGAGGGCGCCCGCCGTCGGAAGCTGTCCGGCGACATGGGAGGCGAGGGCGGCTCGGCGCTTCAGCGAGCCCGACAGCGTCGAATATGGTTGCAGTGGTCGGGGAAGAACGAGGCGATGGAAGGCAGATTCCGGCGCACCCCTACCTGGCACGCCAAATGTCGGATTTCGGGTTCCGGCAGACCCTTGAGGTTCGAACACTGGGGTGCGCGCGGAGATCCAACCCTCCACCGTCTCGCACCTCCCCGAATCGCTGGGACCTAAACTACTAAACGGAACAGCACAAGAGACACGGGATTTATACTGGTTCAGGCCACCATGGTGGTGTAATACCCTACTCCAGTGTGTGGTGTGGTAGATTGCCTCTTGGGCTGATGAGGAACAATACAAGGAAGAACAGCCTCGCGAGGGGCTGTTCTTGGCGGGTGTGATGAACTGCTAAGTGGGGTTCAGTCGCTCTAGCTACTGGTTTCTTAATGAGGATCCGGATCCCTCTGCCCTGGGGGTGGCTACTCCTATTTATAGGCGAATGCCCTGGGCCTCTTCCCAAATATTGAGCGGAAAGGGCGCCAACAATTGGCCATTTTGAAGGGGAACAGTGGGTACACTTATCCTGACTAAAGTTGGTCCTCGCTTTGCCAAAGGCTCTGGTGATGACGCCGCTTGGGCTCCACGATGACTCCTTCCAGCCGTAGGGCTGGTCTTGGTCTTGTTGCATCAAGCGGATGCCTTTGCTTGATGCTCTCGCTGCGCTTGCTCCCTTTGCACCACAGAGGAAAGGAGGACATTGCTGCTGGCTGGCGCTGGCCGGGCGCCCTTGGTCGTCATGGCTTGCGCCATGGGCACCTCACGAGGTACCACCTTGAACTCTCGCCTCCTCATGAGCCAGCCTGACGAGGCCGTGCTCGAGGAAGCTCCTTGTCGTCCGCCCATGAGGCTTGCCCCTCGCGAGGGTCTTGAGCTTGTGTTGATGAAGATGGGCCGTGCTGGGCCTCCTTCGAGCCACGCGGCAGGCCGCAGGCAGGCAAGTGTGGGGACCCCCGTTCCCAGAACGCCGACAAACACAACACCGTAATGAGGAAATGGAAGAGTTGAGGAAATAGAACCAGTAGGCTTGGTGAAGACAATGATTTGGTAGACCAGTTCCAACTGCTGTGACAGTTGTACGTCTGGTCGGAGCGGCTAGGTATTTAAACCTGAGGACAGACAGTCCCGGACACACAGTCCTCACCGTATTCTCCTTGAGCTAAGGTCACACTGACCTCACCCAATCACTCGTGATAAGTCTTCAGGTGACTTCCAAACCTTCACAAACTCAGTCACTCGGCGATCCACAATTTCCTCTTGGATGCTCAGACCATGACGCCTAACCGTCTGGAAGATGCACAGTCTTCAAAGGTAACAAGCGTCGGATCCACGCAGGATCAATCTCTTCAGTGATGCTCAATCACTTTGGGTTTGTAGGTGTTTGGGTTTGGGTTTTCCTCACTTGATGATTTTCGCTCAAAGTCCTTGAAGGATGGGATGCTCTCAATGACAAGTGTCAGTTTCTCTCGGAGCAGCCAACCAGCTAGTGGTTGTAGGGGGCAGCTATTTATAGCCTAAGGAGCAGCCCGACATGATAAGACATAAATTGTATGATATGACCATTAGGTGGGTAAGATATTTTGGGACAGCTGGCACATAGCACAACAACGGTCGGAAATTTGACTATCAAATTCCTTAGGGCTATCATATTCCTCACTTGTAGGCAATCCGCACTGGCGAATTCCTAACTCCTCAGTCAGAACAAATTCCTCAGAGACCAGAAGAACTTCGTCTTTGTCACTGAAGAAATTAACTGAGTTGCATGAGATTTCCAATGGCTTCACTCGAAGGGATTAGTAGGTGTAGGATTTTGAGATGAGCATCACTTAGAAATTTTTCCTTAGTATTTCCTCGACCCCCTTTAACAGTACGGTGTTTCCTATGACTCAAGAAGGAGAAAAAGAAACTATGAAAATAAAAGTCTTCATGCTTCATGTTCCTCGCATGAATACCAAGTCTTCACGGTCACACCAATTTCTTCACTTTCAAAGTCTTCAGAAATCCATAGTCTTCAGTCAAAGACATTCATTTTTAGGGGTCGACTTTCTCTGTAAATATCAAACTCCTCATAGACTTATAGACCTGTGTACACTCACAAACACATTAGTTCCTTAACCTATAAGTCTTCAATACACCAAATCACTAAGGGGCACTAGATGCACTTACAGTCACCGGCATAATCTGAGTCAGAATAGCTAACAAGATCAAAAGATGACCTCTTAGGATACCAATTAATGCCAAAGTTTGGTGTATGAATTAAATATCTCACTATCCTTTTCATGGCCTTAAGATGACACTATTTAGCAGCCGCTTGATATCGTGCACACATGCACACACTTAGCATAATATCGGGACAGGAGGCACATAGATATAACAATGAACCAATCATAGAACGGTAAACCTTTTGGTCAACCGGATTGCCATCCTTTGTCAAGTCAAGATGTCCACTAGTAGGCATGGGGGTTTTCATACCTTTGCTTTCTTGCATGTTTAATTTCTTGAAAAGATCTTTGGTATACTTTGTTTGTGAGACAAAGGCACCCTCCTTAGTTTGCTTTATTTGCAATCCAAGGAAAATTTTGAGTCCACTCATCATAGACATCTCAAACTTCTCCGACATTAGCCTTCCAAACTTTTCACTAAAATGAGGGTTAGTAGAACCAAATATGATATCATCCACATAAATTTGGCATACAAATAATTCACCATTAACCCTCTTAGTAAAAAGTGTAGAATCAATGTTCCCAATTCCAAAGCCTTTTTCAATGAGAAACTTAGTCAAGCATTTATACCATGCTCTAGGAGCTTGTTTAAGACCATAAAGAGCTTTGTGAAGTTTGTAGACATGATTAGGTTTCTTGGGATTAACAAAACCAGGAGGTTTTTTAACATAAACTTCCTCCTTAATTTCACCATTTAGAAAAGCACTCTTAATGTCCATTTGGTATAAAGTGATATCATGACGATTGGCAGAAGCAAGTGGAATGCGAATGGACTCAAGTCTAGCAACGAGGGCATATGTCTCACCATAGTCCATACCTTCGACTTGAGTGTTGCCTTGAGCGATGAAACGAGCCTCATTGCGTACAACTTGTCCATCTTCATCTTGCTTGTTCCGAAACACCCATTTGGTTCCAATGACATTATGATCATCGTTGGGTTTTTCAACCAATGTCCACACTTGATTCCTCTCGAAGTTGTGTAGCTCTTCGTGCATAGCGTTTATCCAATCCGGATCCTCGAGGGCTTCTTCAACCTTCATAGGTTCAATGCTAGAAATGAATGAGTAGTGTTCACAAAAGTTAGACAAACGAGTTTTAGAGCGAGTAATTCTCCCGGTTTGGATGTCATCGAAGATTTGTTCGACGAGATGATCTCTTGAGATTCTTACTCTAACTCGTGAAAGCTTTTGCTTGGGTTGAGGTGGAACATCCTCCTCATCTTCATCTTCTTCATTGTTGTTGGTGTTGTCATTTGCTTGTGGAGGTGGAGAAGGAGGTCGAGGTGGATCGTCTTGATGTACTTCTTCATCTCCTTCGCCTTGAGGTGTTCCACTTGTGGATGTCTCCAAGTCAACTTGTGGTTCACCTTGATGTGAAGTTGAGGCTTCCACTTGTATGGATGAAGTGCTCTCCTTCACCTCCGTTGGACGAATCTTGCCAATAGACAAGTCTTGAATTGCTTCCGATGGATCTTTGTCTCCTACATCAATTGGAAATTGATCCACTTTGTGAGCCGTTAGATTCATCAAACTTCACATCTACCGTCTCTTCAACCTTTTGGGTGAAGTTGTTGTAGACATGGTAGGTGTGAGAGTTTGAGCCATAACCGAGTAGGAAACCCTCATGAGATTTAGGAGCAAATTTCGAACGACGATGCTTGTCTAGAATATAGCACTTTGAGCTAAATACTCGAAAGTATCCAACTTGGGGTTTGTTACCGGTGAGTAGCTCGTATGCCGTCTTGCCGAGAAGCTTGTGAAGATATAATCGATTCGTAGCAGGACAAGCTGTCTCAACCGCTTCCGCCCAAAAGTGTCTCGGCGTCTTGTATTCATCAAGCATCATTCTCGCCATCTCGATAAGTGTTCGGTTCTTCCTCTCAACAACTCCATTTTGTTGAGGTGTGTACGTGGCTGAGAACTCATCATGTGAGATCCCTTCTTCGTCAAGAAAGGTATCCATGTGAACGTTAGGAATCTCGGTGGGACCGATGTGCTAGGGCTTAGGGCAAACATCATCTCGGTGGCGCTGATTGCATCAACTCGGTGAGACCGAAATGAAGCAATAAGCAACAGAGAGTCTGTCAAGCCAACTCGGTGAGACAGATTGCATAAACTCGATGAGACCGAAATAAATGCAACAAGTCACAGAGCACTGGCAAGGCCATCTCGGTGAGACCGAATTGCTAGGGTTTCTGGTTGTGACTATGCCATATGAACTCGGTGGCGTTGGATAGAAAGAATCGGTGGGGCTGAGTTGGAGTTTAGGTTTTGGACATATTTCGATGGAGAAAGTGGTTGAGGGTTTTGGAGCAATATCACTAAGCATTTGAGCAAACAAGCCATTAAGCAACACCTCATCCGCTTTTAATAGTATTGGCTTTTCTATGGACTCAATGTGATCTTGGATCACTAAAATAAAGATGAAGAGTCTTGATCTTTTGCCAATATTTTTCCTTAGCATTTTGAAGGGGTTCCACATCTTCTTGTCCTTGCCATGCCATTGTTGAACTTGTCTGAAGTATATAAGATAAAACCATTAGTCCAACAAGAGATATGTTGACATTAATTACCAAAATCACCCAGGGAGCACTTGTGCTTTCAGTCTTGATTGAACAAAATCATAACCCGTCACTTTCTATGCAACACAAAATAATTGCCATGGAAATTGTTAAAGAAACACACAAACCAATGGGCATGTTTGAAGAAACAAAAGATGTTCTCATTGTCAGGCATGTTAAGCACAATGACATAAAATGCAGAATAACCAGCAACTTCAAATTTTCCTAAATGTTGAAGTGGACAGTGCGATCATTTGGTCATATATACTCTTGCATCTACATAACAGTTTTATAGGAACTCAAAAAAATTATATATATCAGCAATGAGGAGGTCAATGGCGTCATGAACAAGCAGCAGAATAAGCAGCCTAGGGTGGAGCAGCATGTCCAGCTATTTGTCGAGGAGACGAGGACATGCGCATAACTGAAATGTAGGGTACACCCAAACAGGGCAGCGAAGGGCGTTGAGGTGGATCAGAGGAGGGGATTGGATCAGGCATGGTATAAGCTCCAACTACATGTGACGGACTGTTGGCCTGGAACCCTATATGGCGCATGTCCATGTAGCCGGTCCGGAGTAACGTCTTCTCCAAACTTTGCCCTCCTGCAGTCCTGCTGTAGCCCGACATGGCACCCAGAATGGATCAGGTCGGGCCCTAGATTGCGGATGTTCAGCAGCTGCTCACATCGACGCGCTAGCACGATGCAGGTGCTACCGAATCGATCATGTTGTACAGCGGCTCACCTTATACTGTGCACCAGCCTTCGCCTGGTCTGCCGCAGTAGGGAACGCGAGCGGGCCGTCCGCGCTAGAGGCTTCTTCCGTCGGCTACGGACTACTCCAGCGCCGCCACCGCCAGGAACCCTGGGTTCGGGAGACGAGAGAGGGAGCGGGGCAGATGGGGTAGGGAAGGGATCGGTCAGTCCGCGGTTCACGCAAGAAAAACCGGGAATGAGAAAAAACAGAGCGTGGGGAGGGGTGGACGAAGGCTAAGGCAGGACGTGGTATTGTATTCAGGAAATGTCAAAAATGTATTTGAAAACTGTTAATCAAACATTTGAAAAATGTTACGTATATAGGAAAAATGTTGACCATGAATTCAAAAAAGGTTAGTCTTTCATTTGAAAAAAATGATAATCAAGAACTTAAAAAAAATGTTAATGTGTATAGGATTTTTTTTATCATGTACTCCCTCAGTCCCAAAATATAAGAACGTTTTGACACTATGCTAGTGGCAAAACGTTCTTATATTTTGGGACCGAGGAGTATTAAAAGTATAATTATTGTATTTTAAAAATTACAATCTATTATTTAGAAACTAAATGTGTATATAAACAGTATTGAACAAGTATTAAAAAATGTTAATCTTGTATTAAAAATGATAATCAAGCATTTTGAAAATATTTAAAATGTGTATAGAATTTTTAACCATGTAATAAAAATGTTAAACTTGCATTTAATTTTTTTGAACATGTTTTAAAAAATGTTTTTGATGTATACAGAAAATATAGAACGAAAGCCAAAAGGAAAAAAGAGAAAAACAATGAAACCAAAAAGAAAGCAAAATAAACCAAAGAAAAAATGAATAAAACGAACCGAAGAAAGAGGTGCAAAAAATAATGGGAAAATAGTGAAACCGATAAAGAAATAAAGAAAAATAAAAACATGTATCCGAGAAAGAAACAAATAAACTAAGAGAACAAAAAACCAATGAATACTAAGAAGTAACAAACAAGACAAATGAATATAGAAATAAAATATAAAATCATTGAAAACCCGGAATAAAACAAGGAAAACCGATGAAAACACGGTGAAGAAGTCAAGAAATAATAAACCAGGAGAAAATATCTCTCGCGAGCAAAGAAAAAAGGGTTCAAACCAGCGAAGTGATCGCTCGCGAGCGATGGAAGAAGAAAATAAATGGGTCGGACCAGTTTCTATGCGAGGTAAAAAATCATTCAGCCAGAGTAATACGATCTCGCTGTGAGACATAGCTCTCGCGCATATCACCGAAATTTTCTATTGGACGCACTTGTGTCAAAGTGTCATCCTTTCGCACAGACCTGGCGATAGAGTGATGAGCAGGGCCGGCCGATTAATGTGTTGCAGCGTTTCCGGTTTTGGGAACCTTCTAGAGTTTCCCAGCCGATTTTTCTAGTTTTGGGAACCTTTTTCCAATATATGAAGGGGCCATGTCTTGGATACAAAAGTGTGAACATTACTTTTCGGTGTACCAAGTTACGGACTGGTACAAGGTAGAACTTTCGGCTATGCACTTTAGGGGGAGAGCTGAAAGCTGGTACAACAGTTTCTTAGTGAATAGGGGACAAGTATCTTGGCAAGAGTGAATTCAAGAGATTGTAGAGAGGTTTGAGGTAAGAAATGTGGTTGGTGTAGTTGATGAGTTTAATCACTTGAGGCAAAGAGGAAGCCTAGAAGAGTACAAGTCACACACAATTGGCAGAACTGAGGTTCCCTGAACCGGTTTTCCTGTTTCTTTTTTTTTTCCATTTATTTTTCTTCTTTCCTTTCCTTTTGCTGTATCTTTTTCTTTTTCGTTTCATTTTTCTTTTCCCCCCTTTTTTCAAGTCGATATTTGTATTTTTCTAATTCAATTTTTTCAGATTTTAAAAATATTTTATTTTTCAAATATGTTCACAAATTCAAAAAATATTAATGTATTTCAGAAAAAAATCACAAATTTAGAAAATGTTCATATTTAAAAAAACATCTGTAATTGCAAAAAATGTGCGTGGTTGCAAAATTTGGTCTGCAATTCAAAAATTCTTCATGTTTGAAAAGTGTTCAGGCATTTCAAAAATTGTTCATGGTTTCAAATTTTTGTTAGATACTTCATGAAGTTCCATTTTCAACTTTTTGTTCACAAATTCAAAAATATCCACGGTTACTTTTTTTCATAATTTCATGAATTGCTCCATTTTCAAATAAAAATTTAAAAAATGTTCGTGGTTCAATTTTTTCAGAATTTCATAATTTGTTCACAACTTCAAAAAATGGTTCATGTTTTTCAAGAACATATTCTGCAGTTTCTTTTTTGTTCGCATATGCGAAAAATGTTCCCTTCTACGGAAATTTGTTCAGAAATTCAAAAAGTGTTCGCACTTTTTCAAAATATACACTTTTAGAAACAATGTACACTTTTTAAAGATGTTCACTACAGTAACTAATTCTGGTTCAATACAGCGTGCTATTCTGCTATAAGCAATGTGTAACGCCCTCGATGCGGCTATATCTCCCACGTGTCGAAGCACGACTTAGAGGCATAACCGCATTGAAAGCAATGTCGCAAGTGAGGTAATCTTCACATAACCCATGTAATACATAAGGGAAAGAGATACATAGTTGGCTTACAGTCGCCACTTCACACAATACATAAATTAACATCCATCATCCAGATTACACTCAAGGTACGACTACGGAACCAAAATGAAAGAAGACTACCCCAAATGCTACACAGATCCCCGATCGTCCCAACTGGCTCCACTCATCGATCATCGGGAAAAGACACATAGTAACGACCACGTTCCTCGTCGAACTCCCACTTGAGCTCGGTTGCGCCACCTGACCGCATCGTCGGCACTGCAACTGTTTTGGTAGAATCTGTGAGTCACGGGACTCAGCAATCTCACACCCGAGATCAAGACTATTTAAGCTTAAAGGAAGGATGGGGTTGTGAGGTGGAGCTGCAGCAGCGACTAGCACATATGGTGGCTACACTCGCAAAAGAGAGCGAGAAGAGAAGCAAGGCACGGTCGTGAAGCTAGTAGCGATCAAGAAGTGATCCCAAACTACTTACGCCAAACATAACTCCAACACCGTGTTCACTTCCGGACTCCACCGAGAAGAGACCATCACGGTTACACACGCGTTGATGTGTTTTAATTAAGGTCAACTTCGGGTTTTCTACAACCGACATTAACAAATTCCCATCTGCCTCATAACCATGGGCACGGCTTTGAAAGATAATACCCGCAGGGTGTCCCAACTTAGCCCATTATAAGCTCTCACGGTCAACGAAGGATATTCCTTCTACCGAAGACCCAATCAGATCTCGGAATCCCGGACTACAAGACATTTCGACAAAGAATAAAACAAGACCAGCAAAGCCGCCCGATTGTGCCGACAAATCCCGATAGGAGCTGCACATATCTCGTTCTCGTGGCACATCCGGATGAACACTACGACGGCAAACGAAGATACCCCAAGTTGCCTCGTGGTGGCACCGCAAGTGGTTTAGTTTGGACCAATGCTCGAGGAGCATTGGCGGGGGGTTAAATAAAGATGACCCTCGGGCTCGCGAAACCCGGGGAAAAGGCTTAGGTGGCAAATGGTAAAACCAAAGTTGGGCCTTCTTTGGAAGAGTCTTATTCAAAGCAAACTGTCAAGGGGTCCCATAAATCACCCAACCGTAAGGAACGCGAAATCAAGGAACATAACACCGTATGACGGAAACTAGGGTGGCAAGAGTGGAACAAAACACCTGCATAAGGCCGAGCCTTCCACCCTTTACCAAGTATATAGATGCATTAATTATAGCAGATATATTGTGATATCCCAACAAGTAAACATGTTCCAACAAGGAACAACATCTCCATGTTCCAACAAGGAACAAACTTCATCTTCACCGCAACTAGCAACGCTATAAGAGGGTGAGCAAAGCAAGAACATAGCCAATCAACGGTTTGCTAGGAAAGGATGGTTAGGGGCTCGACATGGCAATATGGGTGGCATGATAAGCAAGTGATAGGCATCGTAGCATAGGCATAGCAAAAGAGCGAGCATCTAGCAAGCAAAGATAGAAGTGATTTCGAGGGAATGGTCATCTTGCCTGCAAAGTTCTCAGAGTTGTCGAAAGCTTGATCCTCGTAAGCGTTCTCAACAGGTTCCTCGTTCACGTACTCAACTCCCGGCTCTACCCAAAGCAAGAACACAAACAAAGGAACCACAATAAATCACGGTGCAATGCACAAACAACATGATCCAATACATGGCATGATATGCGAGATGTGATATGCAATGCGTATGCGTGCTCCGGAAGGAAAATGATGAACCAGGCATCAACTTGGCAAACCAAGTATGCCGCTGGAAAGGTGAGATGATTTCGGTTGAAATCGATATAAAGATCACCGGAATCGGACGCACGGTTTGCAAATGACAAGCAAAACAAGAATGGCACAAATCTGCCATTAACAGCATGATACCACTTAGCAAGCAACAAGAAATTAAGCTACTGCACCCAAACTTACCAACAAAGCATATGGAAGGGATCTACTCAAGATGCTTGACAAAAGATGATCACTGAGCTATGGCTAATTCACGCCATAACAGGTCCAAAAAAGCATGGAGAAAGTGCAAAATATATCAGCTTCACAGACTTAGTGAAATTACTGAACATGGCAGAATCAGCATCAGGAAGCAATGTTCAGAGCAAGAAAACAGCATGCTACAGGAACTTATAATAGCAAACCAAGGCATGGCATGAATCTACTCAAAGCGTAGAACAAAAGTCCCTTACTGACCATGAGCCAAAAGGGATCAGAAAATGCAATAGCACCCATGTCAAAATAGCAAGTTTCGTTAACAGATTCAACAAACAGGGCATGACAAAAACAGATAACAAGTAGGCATGTTTAAGAGCTCGATGCACTCACTACAGAGCATTACAAGATAAACTAAGCATCCATCCATCAAGAAGACATGGCATAGAAGCTATACATGGCAAGAACAACATCATAGCATACACGGATCAACTACAACAACCTTGGCAAAATTGAATAACATGTAAACAATCTGCCAAGAAACATTTTATAGCAAAAGTAGATCTCGATTGACTCAAGCTATGGCACTCCATAATTGCAAGCAAAGGCATGGATGGATAGAGCATGACCATATGTTCAAAACATCCTTACTGAAGTATCTCAAAATATGCATGGAACTCTCTGTAGCATCAAGTTAACATGTCATAAAAATATCAGCAAAACAGGGGCTGAAATCAGCAACATCATGAAGCCGAGTTTGCATGCTTGTGCTAGTCACCACAGAGATCACAAAAATACATGGCATACACCCCTGTAAACATGGCATGGCGTATTATAAAACACATGTAGGACTCAAGATCATAGGGTGCACACATCAATCATGGCAAAAATAACAAAAGTGCATGTTCTGTTAAGAATCTGAAACTAACATCACATAACCCTCTTCCAACAGCATTTCGGGCATCACGATGAGCTCAAAAGAAAATGATGCAATGACACGAAATGATCTACTCATCGAGTCGAACATTTTGACATATTACACGCACGAAACGGAGTTACGGGTGCAAAGTTATGGCATGATGAAATTGCAACGAAATAGTGACTGAATAAAAGACTTAAGAGGAAAATCGGGGGAGGAGAAGAAAGTCAACCCTCTCGGATCTGAGATCCGGATCCGCGTGAACCGAGGCGGCGGCGCTGCTCGCCGGAGTCGGTTGGGAGGACGAGGCCGGGCGGCCGGGCGGCGACCGGCGGCGACGCCGGAGAGGGCATGTGGCGGCGGGCATCCGGAGGCGGGCAGGAGCTCGCCGGCCCCGGACGGCGACGGGCGACGGAGGTGAGCTGCGGGTGGATCCGCCACGGCGGCGGCGGCGGCCCGGGCGGTGGGGTGAGGCGAGGGCGCGGAGGCGGCAGCCGGTCCGAGAGCGGGAGGGCCGGCGCCGGGCCTCGGGAACTGGCGCCGGGCGGCGAGCTGGGGACTGCCCACATGGCGGCCCCGATTTGGCGGGCAGCGGCGGACGGACACGTCCCGCCGTCCGGATTTCGCCCGTGGCGCGGAGAGGATTTTTCTAGGGTTTGCCTGAGAATTTCGGAGGGGGAGGCATATATATAGGTAGAGGGAGCTAGGAGTGTCCAAATAGGGTGCGGTTTTCGCCCACACAATCGTGATCCGACGACGGAGAGTATGGAAGTGACTTAGATGGGTTATTGGGCTGTTTTGAAGGGGTGTTGGGCTGCAACTTAAAAGAGGCCTTTGCGAGAGTGCGGTTAACACTGAGTACCAAACGAGCTCCAAATGACCCAAACTTGACAGTGGTCTACGGTGGTGTACCAAGGCCACTTGACAAACCTCGGTCCATTCCGAGAAAGTTTAGTACCCGCCACGGAAAAATGTAAAAGGGGCGCCGGGGACATAGGAGTGCCGGATTGCAAAACGGACAACGGGGAAAATGCTCGGAATCATGAGACGAACACATATGCGAATGCGATGCACATGATGACATGATATGAGATGCATGACATGGACAAAATGCAAAACAAAAGACAAAAACCCAACCACGGAGGGAATATCATATCACAATGCCGAAAATGGCAAGAGTTGGAGTTACAAATATGGAAAGTTACATCCGGGGTGTTACAACACTCCACCACTACAAGAGGATCTCGCCCCAGATCTAGGACCTGAAAGAACTCGGATATTCGAATCGAGGTGATCCTCGCGCTCCCGTGTGGCTTCTCGGTCGGAATGGTGTGACCACTTCACTTTCAGGAATTTGATTGACTTGTTGCGAGTCTTGCGCCGGTTTCTTCAAGAATAGCAACGGGTGCTCATGATAAGAGAGATCTTCTTGGAGGTCAATTTCTTGAAGTTGATAGTGCGCTCAGAGTCTTGAAGCACTTGCGAAGCTGTGACACGTGAAACACATCGCACGTTCGCGAAGTTGGACGGAAGCTCGTTGATAGGCGAGATCGCCTCTTTTGCCAATGATCTTGAAAGGACCCACGATCTAGGGGCAAGCTTCCTTTGATACCGGGCGACGAGTGCCTTTCATTGAGAGACGGAGGTAGACATGGTCTCCGATTTCAAAAGCCACATCACGGTGCTTGTCATCATAATAGCTCTTTCCGCGCGATTGCGCTGCTTTGAGATTCTCACGAATGACTTTGCACATTTCTTCGGCTTCTGTGATCAAGTCGTTGCCAAGAAGTTGGCGTTCACCTGTCTCGGACCAATTGAGAGGAGTACGACACTTTCTGCCATAGAGAATTTCAAATGGGGCCTTGCCCGAACTCGCTTGGAAGCTGTTGTTGTAGGAGAACTCGGCATATGGAAGACAATCTTCCCACTTCATACCAAAGGAAATGACACAAGCCCTTAGCATGTCTTCAAGGATTTGATTGACTCGCTCGACTTGGCCACTTGTTTGAGGGTGGAAAGTTGTGCTGAAACGAATGTTGGTGCCCATGGCCTTCTGAAAAGAATCCCGGAACTTGGAGGTGAAGATGCTTCCACGGTCTGAAGAGATCAATTGTGGAATGCCGTGCAAGGAGACAATCCTGGATGTGTATAGCTCTGCCAACTGAGCTGCTGTGATAGATTCTTTGATAGGAAGGAAATGAGCCACTTTAACAAGCTTGTCAATGACAACGAAGATATCATCATTTCCACGCTTGGGCTTTGGAAATCCAGTCACGAAGTCCATTTCGATATGATCAAACTTCCATTCTGGAATAGCAAGAGGTTGGAGGAGACCAGCTGGTCGTTGGTGTTCTGCTTTCACTCTTTTGCAGACATCACATTCATTCACGAATTGAGCAATTTCTCGCTTCATTCGAGTCCACCAATATGACTGCTTGAGGTCATGGTACATCTTTGTACTTCGGGATGAATGGATAGAAGCGAATTGTGCGCCTCGTACATAATGACTTTACGAGATCACCCTTAGGAACCACAATCCGTCCTCAAGAAAAGAGTATCTTTGTCATCAATGTGGAAGCACTTGTACTTGAAATGCCCTTGTCGATAGCATGTTTCACCTTTTTCACCATGGTATCCAGGAGTTGAGCCTCACGAATTTGGTCTTCCAAAGTAGGAGAGACTATGAGGTTGGCAAGAAAGCCTTGAGGAACAACTTGAAGATTCAGCTATGGAAAGCTTCACAAAGTTCCGTTGGAAGGGCTTGAGGATTAAACTGCTGCGATAAGCCTTCCTGCTCAAAGCATCTGCAATCACATTGCCCTTGCCCGGAGTATATTCAATACTTGGGTTGTACTCTTGAATCATCTCGACCCATCGAGTTTGCCTGAGGTTGAGGTTGGGTTGAGTGAAAATATACTTGAGACTCTTGTGATCGGTGAAAATGTCCACTTTCCTTCCCAACAAGAGATGTCTCCAAGTTATTAATGCATGGACAACTGCCGCCAACTCAAGATCGTGAGTGGGGTAGTTCTTTTCGTTGGGCTTCAGCTGACGAGAGGTATAGGCCACAACTCTCTTCTCTTGCATTAACACAGACCGAGACCTTGAAGAGAAGCATCACAGAAAACTTAGAATGGCTTGGATTCATCAGAGGAGTCAAGACAGAGCTGTGACGAGTTTCTCTTTGAGAGTATTGAAAGCAACGTCACACTCGGGAGACCGGACATACTTCATGCTTCGGAGGAGGTTGGAAAGAGGCTTTGCAATCTTAGAGAAGTTCTCAACGAATCTTCGCAATAGCTTGCAAGACCAAGAAAACTATGAAGCTGCTTGACATTACGAGGAGGTTCCCAATTCACAACCGCAGACACCTTCTCGGGATTAACAGCGATGCCCTTGGCGGAGATGATATGACCAAGGTAAAGAACTTCATCAAGCCAAAATTCACATTTGGAAAACTTCAGATAGAATTGATGCTCTCGAGCTTGTCGAGCACCAATCGCAAATGTTTGGCATGATCCTTCTTATTCTTGGAGAAGACCAAAATATCATCGAGATAGACCAAGACGAATTCATTGGTGTAGGGGTTGAAGATGAAGTTCATCATTCGAGAGAATGTTGGAGGAGCATTGACAAGGCCGAAAGACATGACAAGATATTCATAAGAACCAAAGCTTGTTCTCGAATCTGTCTTGGGAATATCTTGTTCACGAATGCGAATTTGATGATAACCCATACGAAGGTCAAGCTTGGAGAACACTTTAGCACCTTTGAGTTGCTCGAAAAGCTCATTGATGTTGGGAAGTGGATACTTGTTCTTGATAGTCTTCTTATTCAATGGACGGTAATCGACGCAAAGTCGGTCCGTGCCATCCTTCTTCCGGACAAAAGAACTCCACAACCCCAAGGAGATGAACTCGGTCCGATCAAACCAGACGCTCTTGTTCATCGAGCTGCTTCTTCAATTCCTTCAGCTCATTAGGTCCAAGCTTGTATGGACGCTTGCAAACGGGTTCAGTGCCAGGCTCAAGATCGATAACGAACTCAACTGGCCGATGAGGAGGCATTCCTGGAAGCTCTTCTGGAAAGACATCTTGGTACTCACAAACGACTGGAATCTGAGAGATAGCATCCAATTCGCCCTTCTCATTGAGAGAAAACAACAGAATGGTTTCATCACGAGCGGCATAGATGATCACATCATTAGAAGAGTGAGTCAATTGAATTTCCCTGGCAGCACAATCAAGCTGAGCTTTGTGCTGAGAAAGCCAGTCCATCCCGAGAATTAGATCAATATCCGAGTCACCAAGGACAATTGGTTTAGCCAGAAATCTATAGTCGCCCATCTTGATAGAAACATCCGGGATGCAAATATTAGATGTCATTTGCTTACCCGGGGACACAATCTTCAGCGGAATAGGAATCTTTTCCGTCACAAATTCATGCTTGGCAACAAAAGGTCTCGAAATGAAAGAAAGCGATGCACCAGTATCAAATAAGACTTTTGCAGGAATATCATTAACTGAGAGATTACCCATTATCACATCAGTAGATTCCTCCGCTTGAGCTGCATTCATCATATTCACCTTGGCATGCTTTGGATTATGCTTGACCCTTGCATTGCTGGAAGATCTCACAGAGGAGGAGGCGGAAGGCGCCTTTGGTTGAAGCACTTGTTCGCATAGTGACCTTTCTGCGACATTTGTTGCAAGTCACCTCGAGAGCGGACGGTGATAAGGAGCATTTGACCTTGGAGCTTGAGAATTAGACTTGTTACGATAGCCTGGGTTGGGCGGGTGGGAAGATCCACGACCACCGAGTTCTTCTCACGATAAGGCCGACGGAACGGAGGAGGAGGAAGGTAGAACTTTTGCTGCTTAGCTGCCACTTGAGAGGAAGAAGAAGACTGAACTGCATCCCTGATTCTCTTCTTAGAAGCCTCACACTTGAGCTGGGCAGCTTCTTGCTTCAAATGCCATGTTGTAGAATTCATCATACTTTTCTCGCTCAAAAGCACGAGAGCTAATTGCAGATCTTCTCTGAGACCACCTCGAATTGATAGATCATACTCTTTTCATCGTGGACGCCTTGCTTAGCAAAGCGAGCGAAGCTCGAACTGGATATTGTATTGATACACGACATGTTGCCTTGCTTGAGATTGCGGAACTCCTCACGCTTGCTCTCAACAACACTTTCGAATGTGGTGAGCTTTGAAGTCTCGCGGAACTCATCCTGTAATTTCACGACCTCCTCTCGAATCTTTGTATTCTTGGAACCACTCGGCAGCTTGGTCCTTGAGTTGAAACGAAGCAAACTTGACAAAGTCCTCGTGTCGACATTGCTACATTCAAAATGTTTGCAGATGTCCACAAACCAATCGTCGGCGTCTGTGGCCTCGACCACGTAAGTTGAAAGACTTCGCTGATTAGCGAGGAACTGATTGAGGGTAGCAAAGTGCGGCTGGTTGTTGCCTTGACCTTGATTTCCTTGATTGCCTTGACCTTGGGTACGCTCTTGCAAGAGTTGCAAAATCATCTGAGCATTTGCGTTGGTGGCTGCCATGATAGCTTGCCATGCCTCCGGAGGCGGAGGTGGAGGTGGAGGTTGATTGACTCCCATCATTGCGATCCGGATTCAGGCGGCGTTGGCGGAGCCATCTCAAGAGGGTGACATCCGTTAGCACTTGATAGACAGATAGACAAGTTGAATCAGCGGATAGAAAATTGCAACATATAGTCTTCACAATAAACATTGAACAAGGATGAACGAATGAATTCCAAAAGCTAACATCACACGTCCATAAAGATGAGAAGCCACTTGATAAAGGGTTGATGAAAAAAATAACAAGGTACGATCGAACAAATAAGTGGTAAGGATTACCCAATCACAAACCAAATATCTGCGGGAAGAAATGGTAAGAGCTACTTGAATCCCACCTATAAACTCTCGAAACTTTCGGTTATGCAAACGGTGTTGGGGATCGAGGGACACAAAATATATCACCCAAACTAACAATACCTAGATCCATTGTATCCATCCGTCAACACATAACCAAGAAACCTTCGAAATCGTGTACCTCGACCTTCAAAAGCATCCGTTATCTGAGTCATGGCAATACTCCCGAGCTCGCCCGAAGATCAAGTTATCGGGTTATCTCACCAACAACTGTACAAAAGAGATTTTCGATGTCGGCAAAGCTCGTATTCGAATCTGCAACGATAAAATTGTGATGACAACACCTCGGAGCTCAACTCCCCGGGACACTGCCACAACCCCTAAATGTCAGGAGGCACCAAGAACAATGTTCTCGTCACAAAACCATCGAAACTATTCCAAGATACCCGTGTGATCCTAAATTTTTTTTTAGTGAAATTTGAGGAGAGGAGAGTCAAAACTTCTACGTCAGAAGACCTCACCAGAGCGACGAAGGGACTGGGGAGTAAAAAGAATCCTACTCTCTGATATATATAATCCTAAGACTCAAAACATTTTTGTTCTAGACTCAACAACGCCAAACAAACAATCAAGCGAGGGCTCCTAAGTCGGGATGGCTCGATTACCAACTTATAACGCCTCGATGCGGCTATATCTCCCACGTGTCGAAGCACGACTTAGAGGCATAACCGCATTGAAAGCAATGTTGCAAGTGAGGTAATCTTCACACAACCCATGTAATACATAAGGGAAAGAGATACATAGTTGGCTTACAGTCGCCACTTCACACAATACATAAATTAACATCCATCATCCAGATTACACTCAAGCTCCGACTACGGAACCAAAATGAAAGAAGACTACCCCAAATGCTACACAGATCCCCGATCGTCCCAACTGGGCTCCACTACTGATCATCAGGAAAAGACACATAGTAACGACCAACATAGTAACGACCACGTTCCTCGTCGAACTCCCACTTGAGCTCGGTTGCGTCACCTACACTGGCATCGTCGGCACCTGCAACTGTTTTGGTAGAATCTGTGAGTCACGGGGACTCAGCAATCTCACACCCGCGAGATCAAGACTATTTAAGCTTAAAGGAAGGATGGGGTTGTGAGGTGGAGTTGCAGCAAGCGACTAGCACATATGGTGGCTACACTCGCAAAAGAGAGCGAGAAGAGAAGCAAGGCACGGTCGTGAAGCTAGTAGCGATCAAGAAGTGATCCTGAAACTACTTACGTCAAACATAACTCCAACACCGTGTTCACTTCCGGACTCCGCGAGAAGAGACCATCACGGTTACACACGCGTTGATGTGTTTTAATTAAGGTCAACCGGGTTTTCTACAACCGACATTAACAAATTCCCATCTGCCTCATAACCGCGGGCACGGCTTTGAAAGATAATACCTGCAGGTGTCCCAACTTAGCCCATTATAAGCTCTCACGGTCAACGAAGGATATTCCTTCTACCGAAGACCCGATCAGTCTCGAATCCCGGACTACAAGACATTTCGACAAACAATAAAACAAGACCAGCAAAGCCGCCCGACAGCCGACAAATCCCGATAGGAGCTGCACATATCTCGTTCTCGTGGCACATCCGGATGAACACTACGACGGCAACCGAAGATACCCCAAGTTGCCCTGTGGTGGCACCGCAAGTGGTTCTAGTTTGGACCAATGCTCGAGGAGCATTGCCCGGGGTTAAATAAAGATGACCCTCGGGCTCGCGAAAACCCGGGGAAAAGGCTTAGGTGGCAAATGGTAAAACCAAAGTTGGGCCTTGCTTTGGAGGAGTCTTATTCAAAGCGAACTGTCAAGGGGTCCCATAAATCACCCAACCGTAAGGAATGCGAAATCAAGGAACATAACACCGGTATGACGGAAACTAGGGTGGCAAGAGTGGAACAAAACACGGTGCATAAGGCCGAGCCTTCCACCCTTTACCAAGTATATAGATGCATTAATTATAGCAGATATATTGTGATATCCCCAACAAGTAAACATGTTCCAACAAGGAACAACATCTCCATGTTCCAACAAGGAACAAACTTCATCTTCACCTGCAACTAGCAACGCTATAAGAGGGGCTGAGCAAAGCAGTAACATAGCCAATCAACGGTTTGCTAGGAAAGGATGGTTAGGGGCTCGACATGGCAATATGGGTGGCATGATAAGCAAGTGATAGGCATCGTAGCATAGGCATAGCAAAAGAGCGAGCATCTAGCAAGCAAAGATAGAAGTGATTTCGAGGGTATGGTCATCTTGCCTGCAAAGTTCTCAGAGTTGTCGAAAGCTTGATCCTCGTAAGCGTTCTCAACAGGTTCCTCGTTCACGTACTCAACTCCCGGCTCTACCCAAAGTAAGAACACAAACAAAGGAACCACAATAAATCACGGTGCAATGCACAAACAACATGATGCAATACATGGCATGATATGCGAGATGTGATATGCAATGCGTATCGTGTGTTCGAAGGAAAATGATGAACCAGGCATCAACTTGGCAAACCAAGTATGCTGCTGGAAAGATGAGATGATTTCGTTGAAATCGATATAAAGATCACCGAATCGGATGCACGGTTTGCAAATGACAAGCAAAACAAGAATGGCACAAATCTGCCATTAACAAAGATGATACCACTTAGCAAGCAACAAGAAATTAAGCTACTGCACCCAAACGTACCAACAAAGCATATGGAAGTGATCTACTCAAGATGCTTGACAAAAGATGAACACTGAGCTACGGCTAATTCACACCATAACAGGTCCAAAAAGCATGGAAAAGTGCAAAATATATCACTTCACAGACTTAGTGAAATTCTTGAACATGGCAGAATCAGCATCAGAAGCAATGTTCAGAGCAAGAAAACAACATGCTACAGGAACTTATAATAGCAAAACAAGGCATGGAATGAATCTACTCAAAGCATAGAACAAAAGTCCCTTACTGACCATGAGCCAAAAGGATCAGAAAATGCAATAGCACCCATGTCAAAATAGCAAGTTTAGTTAATGATTCAGCAAGCAGGGCATGACAAAACAGATAACAAGTAGGCATGTTTAAGAGCTCGATGCACTCACTACAGAGCATTACAAGATAAACTAAGCATAAATCCATCAAGAAGACATGGCATAGAAGCTATACATGGTAAGAACAACATCATAGCATACACGGATCAACTACAACAACCTTGGCAAAATTGAATAACATGTAAACAATCTGCCAGGAAACATTTTATAGCAAAAGTAGAGCTCGATTGACTCGAGCTATGGCACTCCATAATTGCAAACAAAGGCATGGATGGATAGAGCATAACCATATGTTCAAAACATCCTTACTGAAATATCTCAAAATATGCATTGAACTCTCTGTAGCATCAAGTTAACATGGTATAAAAATATCAGCAAAACAGGGGCTGAAATCAGCATCATGAAGCCTAGTTTGCATGCTTGTGCTAGTCACCACAGAGATCACAAAAATAAATGGCATACACCCCTGTAAATATGGCATGACATATTACAAAACACATGTAGGACTCAAGATCATAGGGTGCACACATCAATCATGGCAAAAGTGACAAAAGTGCATGTTCTGTTAAGAATCTGAAACTAACATCACATAGCCCTCTTCCAACAGCATTTAGGGCATCAAGATGAGCTCAAATGAAAATGATGCAATGAGATGAAATGATCTACTCATCGAGACGAACATTTTGACATATTACACTCATGAAACGGAGTTACGGGTGCAAAGTTATGGCATGATGAAAATGCAACGAAATAGTGACTGAATAAAAGACTTGAGGAAAATCGGGGGAGGAGAAGAAAGTCAACCCTCTCGGATCTGAGATCCGGATCCGCGTGAACCGAGGCGGCGGCGCGGCTCGCCGGAGTCGGTTGGGGAGGACGAGGCGGGCGGGCGGCGGCCGAGGAGGACCGGCGGCGACGCCGGAGGAGGCAAGCGGCGGGCGTCAGAGGCGGCGCGCTGGAGCTCGCGGCCCGGACGGGCGGGCGGCGACGGGAGGCGAAGCTGCGGGTGGATCCGCCACCGGCGGCGGCGGCCGGCCGGGTTGCGGGCGACGGGTGAGGGCGAGGGCGGGAGGCGGCGGGCGGCCGCGCGGGGGGCAGGGCTGGCCGGGCGGCGAGCTGGGACCGGCCCACGTGGCGGCCCCGGATTGGCGGGCGGCGGCGGACGGACACGTCCGGCCGCCCGATTCGTCCGTGGGCGCGAGAGGATTTTTCTAGGGTTTGCCTGAGAATTTGGAGGGGAGGCATATATATAGGTAGAGGGAGCTAGGAGTGTCCAAATGGGGTGCGGTTTACCACACGATCGTGATCCGACGACGGAGAGCATGGAAGTGACTTAGATGGGTTATTGGGCTGTTTTGAAGGGTGTTGGGCTGCAACTTAAAAGAGGCCTTTGCGAGAGTGCGGTTAACCGCTGAGTACCAAACGAGCTCCAAATGACCCGAAACTTGACAGGTGGTCTACTGGTGGTGTACCAAGGCCACTTGACAATCCTCAGTCCATTCCGAGAAAGTTTAGTACCCGCTCACGGAAAAATGTAAAAGGGGACGCCGGGGGACATAGGAGTGCCGGATTGCAAAACGGACAACGGGGAAAATGCTCGGAATCATGAGACGAACACGTATGCGAATGCGATGCACATGATGACATGATATGAGATGCATGACATGGACAAAATGCAAAAACAAAAGACAAAAACCCAACCACGGAGGGAATATCATATCACAATGGCGAAAATGGCAAGAGTTGGAGTTACAAATATGGAAAGTTACATCCGGGGTGTTACAACACTCCACCACTACAATAGGATCTCGTCCCGAGATCTAGGACTGAAAGAACTCCGGATATTCGGAACGGAGGTGATCCTCGCGCTCCCAGGTGGCTTCTCGGTCGGAATGGTGTGACCACTTCACTTTCAGGAATTTGATTGACTTGTTGCGAGTCTTTTGCTCGGTTTCTTCAAGAATAGCAACGGGGTGCTCATGATAAGAGAGATCTTCTTGGAGGTCAATTTCTTCGAAGTTGATAGTGCGCTCATGAGTCTTGAAGCACTTGCGAAGCTGTGACACGTGAAACACATCGTGCACGTTCGCGAAGTTGGACGGAAGCTCAAGTTGATAGGCGAGATCGCCTCTTTTGCCAATGATCTTGAAAGGACCCACGATCTAGGGGCAAGCTTCCCTTTGATACCGGGCGACGAGTGCCTTTCATTAGAGAGACGTGGAGGTAGACATGGTCTCCGATTTCAAAAGCCACATCACGGTGCTTGTCATCATAATAGCTCTTTCCGCGCGATTGCACGGCTTTGAGATTCTCATGAATGACTTTGCACATTTCTTCGGCTTCTGTGATCAAGTCGCTGCCAAGAAGTTGGCGCTCACCTGTCTCGGACCAATTGAGAGGAGTACGACACTTTCTGCCATAGAGAATTTCAAATGGGGCCTTGCCCGAACTCGCTTGGAAGCTGTTGTTGTAGGAGAACTCGGCATATGGAAGACAATCTTCCCACTTCATACCGAAGGAAATGACACAAGCCCTTAGCATGTCTTCAAGGATTTGATTGACTCGCTCGACTTGGCCACTTGTTTGAGGGTGGAAAGTTGTGCTGAAACGAATGTTGGTGGCCATGGCCTTCTGAAAAGAATCCCAGAACTTGGAGGTGAAGATGCTTCCACGGTCTGAAGAGATCAATTATGGAATGCCGTGCAAGGAGACAATCCTGGATGTGTATAGCTCTGCCAACTGAGCTGCTGTGATAGATTCTTTGATAGGATGGAAATGAGCCACTTTAGTAAGCTTGTCAATGACAATGAAGATAGCATCATTTCCACGCTTGGATTTTGGAAATCCAGTCACGAAGTCCATTTCGATATGATCAAACTTCCATTCTAGAATAGCAAGAGGTTGGAGGAGACCAACTGGTCGTTGGTGTTCTGCTTTCACTCTTCTGCAGACATCACATTCATTCACGAATTGAGCAATTTCTCGCTTCATTCAAGTCCACCAATATGACTGCTTGAGGTCATGGTACATCTTTGTACTTCTAGGATGAATGGATAGAAGCGAATTGTGCGCCTCGTACATAATGACTTTACGTAGATCACCCTTAGGAACCACAATCCGTCCTCAAGAAAAGAGTATCTTTGTCATCAATGTGGAAGCACTTGTACTGAATGCCCTTGTCGATACCACGCTTCACCTTTTTCACCATGGTATCCAGGAGTTGGGCCTCACGAATTTGGTCTTCCAAAGTAGGAGAGCCTATGAGGTTGGCAAGAAAGCCTTGAGGAACAACTTGAAGATTCAGCTATGGAAAGCTTCACAAAGTTCCGTTGGAAGGGCTTGAGGATTAAACTGCAGATAAGCCTTCCCGCTCAAAGCATCTGCAATCACATTGGCCTTGCCCGAGTATATTCAATACTTGGGTTGTACTCTTGAATCATCTCGACCCATCGAGTTTGCTCGAGGTTGAGGTTGGGTTGAGTGAAAATATACTTGAGACTCTTGTGATCGGTGAAAATGTCCACTTTCCTTCCCAACAAGAGATGTCTCCAAGTTATTAATGCATGGACAATCGCCGCCAACTCAAGATCGTGAGTGGGGTAGTTCTTTTCGTTGGGCTTCGGTGATGAGAGGTATAGGCCACAACTCTCTTCTCTTGCATTAACACAGCACCGAGACCTTGAAGAGAAGCATCACGAAAACTTGAATGGCTTGGATTCATCAGAGGAGTCAAGACAGAGCTGTGACGAGTTTCTCTTTGAGAGTATTGAAAGCAACGCCACACTCGGAGACCGGACATACTTCACATGCTTCGGAGGAGGTTGGAAAGAGGCTTTGCAATCTTAGAGAAGTTCTCAACGAATCTTCGCAATAGCTTGCAAGACCAAGAAAACGTGAAGCTGCTTGACATTCCGAGGAGGTTCCCAATTCACAACCGCAGACACCTTCTCGGGATTAACAGCGATGCCCTTGGCGGAGATGATATGACCAAGGTAAAGAACTTCATCAAGCCAAAATTCACATTTGGAAAACTTCAGATAGAATTGATGCTCTCGAGCTTGTCGAGCACCAATCGCAAATGTTTGGCATGGTCCTTCTTATTCTTGGAGAAGACCGAAATATCATCGAGATAGACCAAGACGAATTCATTGGTGTAGGGGTTGAAGATGAAGTTCATCATTCGAGAGAATGTTGGAGGAGCATTGACAAGGCCGAAAGACATGACAAGATATTCATAAGAACCAAAGCTTGTTCGAATGTTGTCTTGGGAATATCTTATTCACGAATGCGAATTTGATGATAACCCATATGAAGGTCAAGCTTGGAGAACACTTTAGCACCTTTGAGTTGCTCGAAAAGCTCATTGATGTTGGGAAGTGGATACTTGTTCTTGATAGTCTTCTTATTCAATGGACGGTAATCGACGCACAGTCGGTCCGTGCCATCCTTCTTCTGGACAAAAAGAACTCCACAACCCCAAGGAGATGAACTCGGTCTGATCAAACCCAGACGCTCTTGTTCATCGAGCTGCTTCTTCAATTCCTTCAGCTCATTAGGTCCAAGCTTGTATGGACGCTTGCAAATGGGTTTAGTGCCAGGCTCAAGATCGATAACGAACTCAACTGGCCGATGAGGAGGCATACCCGGAAGCTCTTCTGGAAAGACATCTTGGTACTCACAAACGATCGAATCGAGAGATAGCATCCAATTCGCCCTTCTCATTGAGAGAAAACAACGAATGGTTTCATCACGATCGGCATAGATGATCACATCATTAGAAGAGTGAGTCAATTGAATTTCCCTGGCAGCACAATCAAGCTGAGCTTTGTGCTGAGAAAGCTAGTCCATCCCGAGAATTAGATCAATATCCGAGTCACCAAGGACAATTGGTTTAGCCAGAAATCTATAGTCGCCCATCTTGATAGAAACATCCGGGATGCAAATATTAGATGTCATTTGCTTACCCGGGGACACAATCTTCAACGGAATAGGAATCTTTTCCGTCACAAACTCATGCTTGGCAACAAAAGGTCTCGAAATGAAAGAAAGCGATGCACCAAAGATCAAATAAGACTTTTGCAGAATATCATTAATCGAGAGATTACCCATTATCACATCAAGAGATTCCTCCGCTTGAGCTGCATTCATCATATTCACCTTGGCATGCTTTGGATTATGCTTGACCACCGCATTCTTTGGAAGATCTCACAGAGGAGGAGGGGAAGGCGCCTTTGGTTGAAGCACTTGTTCGCATAGTGACCTTTTGCCGACATTTGTTGCAAGTCACCTCTAAGAGCGGATGGTGATAAGGAGCATTTGACCTTGGAGCTTGAGAATTAGACTTGTTACGATAGCCTGGTTGGGCGGGTGGGAAGATCCACGACCACCGAGTTCTTCTCACGATAAGGCCGACGGAACGGAGGAGGAGGAAGGTAGAACTTTTGCGCTTAGCTGCCACTTGAGAGGAAGAAGAAGACTGAACTGCATCCTCGATTCTCTTCTTAGAAGCCTCACACTTGAGCTGGGCAGCTTCTTGCTTCAAATGCCATGTTGTATAATTCATCATACTTTTTCTCGCTCAAAAGCACGAGAGCTAATTGCAGATCTTCTCCGAGACCACCTCTCAATTGATAGATCATACTCTTTTCATCGTGGACGCCTTGCTTAGCAAAGCGAGCTAGTTCTCGAACTGGATATTGCATTGATACACAGACATGTTGCCTTGCTTGAGATTGCGGAACTCCTCACGCTTGCTCTCAACAACACTTTTCGGAATGTGGTGAGCTTTGAAGTCTCGGCGGAACTCATCCCATGTAATTTCACGACCTCCTCTGGAATCTTTGTATTGCTGGAACCACTCAGCAGCTTGGTCCTTGAGTTGAAACGAAGCAAACTTGACAAAGTCCTCAGGTTTGACATTGCTACATTCAAAATGTTTGCAGATGTCCACAAGCCAATCGTCGGCGTCTGTGGCCTCGACACAGAAGCTGAAAGACTTCGGCTGATTAGCGAGGAACTAATTGAGGGTAGCAAAGTGCGGCTGGTTGTTGCCTTGACCTTGATTTCCTTGATTGCCTTGACCTTGGGTACGCTCTTGCAAGAGTTGCAAAATCATCTGAGCATTTGCGTTGGTGGCTGCCATGATAGCTTGCCATGCCTACGGAGGCGGAGGTGGAGGTGGAGGGTTCGACTGACTCCCATCATTGCGATCCGGATTCAGACGCGTTGGCGGAGCCATCCTGAAGAGGGTGACATCCGTTAGCACTTGATAGACAGATAGACAAGTTGAATCAACGGATAGAAAATTGCAACATATAGTCTTCACAATAAACATTCGAACAAGGATGAACGAATGAATTCCAAAAGCTAATATCACATGTCCATAAAGGTGAGAAGCCACTTGATAAAGGGTTGATGAAAAAAAATAACAAGGTACGACTGGAACAAATAAGTGGTAAGGATTACCCAATCACAAACCAAATATCTGCGGGAAGAAATGCTAAGAGCTACTTGAATCCCACCTATAAACTCCGAAACTTTACGGTTATGCAATCTGGTGTTGGGGATACAGGGACACAAAATATATCACCCAAACTAACAATACCTAGATCCAATTGTATCCATCCGTCAACACATAACCAAGAAACCTTCGAAATCGTGTACCTCGACCTTCAAAAGCATCCGTTATATGAAGTCATGGCAATACTCCCGAGCTCGCCCGAAGATTGGGTTATCGGGTTATCTCACCAACAACTGTACAAAAGAGATTTTCGATGTCGGCAAAGCTCGTATTCCGAATCGCAACGATAAAATTGTGACGACAACACCTCGGAGCTCAACTCCCGGACACCGCCACAACCCCTAAATGTCGAGGCACCAAGAACAATGTTCTCGCCACAAAACCATCGAACTATTCCAAGATACCCGCGTGATCCTAAATTTTTTTAGTGAAATTTGAGGAGAGGAGAGTCAAAACTTCACGCCGAAGACCTCACCAGAGCGATTTAAGGACTGGGAGTAAAAAGAATCCTACTCTCGATATATATAATCCTAAGACTCAAAACATTTTTGTTCTAGACTCAACAACGCCAAAGAAACAATCAGCGAGGGGCTCCTAAGTCGGGATGGCTCGATTACCAACTTGTAACGCCTCGATGCGGCTATATCTCCCACGTGTCGAAGCACAACTTAGAGGCATAACCGCATTGAAAGCAATGTCGCAAGTGAGGTAATCTTCACACAACCCATGTAATACATAAGGAAAGAGATACATAGTTGGCTTACAGTCGCCACTTCACACAATACATAAATTAACATCCATCATCCAGATTACACTCAAGGTACGACTACGGAACCAAAATGAAAGAAGACTACCCCAAATGCTACACAGATCCCCGATCGTCCCAACTGGCTCCACTATCGATCATCGGGAAAAGACACATAGTAACGACCACGTTCCTCGTCGAACTCCCACTTGAGCTCGGTTGCGCACACCTGACCGCATCGTCGGCACTGCAACTGTTTTGGTAGAATCTGTGAGTCACGGGACTCAGCAATCTCACACCAGCGAGATCAAGACTATTTAAGCTTAAAGGAAGGATGGGGTTGTGAGGTGGAGCTGCAGACAGCGACTAGCACATATGGTGGCTACACTCGCAAAAGAGAGCGAGAAGAGAAGCAAGGCACGGTCGTGAAGCTAGTAGCGATCAAGAAGTGATCTGAAACTACTTACGCCAAACATAACTCCAACACGTGTTCACTTCCGGACTCCACGAGAAGAGACCATCACGGTTACACACTTGTTGATGTGTTTTAATTAAGGTCAACTTTGGGTTTTCTACAACCGACATTAACAAATTCCCATCGCCTCATAACCGCGGGCACGGCTTTGAAAGATAATACCCTGCAGGGTGTCCCAACTTAGCCCATTATAAGCTCTCACGGTCAACGAAGGATATTCCTTCTACCGGGAAGACCCGATCAGTCTCGAATCCGGACTACAAGACATTTCGACAAAGAATAAAACAAGACCAGCAAAGCCGCCTGATTGTGCCAACAAATCCCGATAGAAGCTGCACATATCTCGTTCTCGTGGCACATCCGGATGAACACTACATACGGCAACCGAAGATACCCCAAGTTGCCTCGTGGTGGCACCGCAAGTGGTTTAGTTTGGACCAATGCTCGAGGAGCATTGGCCCGGGGTTAAATAAAGATGACCCTCGCTCGCGAAAACCCGGGGAAAAGGCTTAGGTGGCAAATGGTAAAACCAAAGTTGGGCCTTGCTTTGGAGGAGTCTTATTCAAAGCGAACTGTCAAGGGGTCCCATAAATCACCCAACCGTAAGGAACGCGAAATCAAGGAACATAACACCGGTATGACGGAAACTAGGGTGGCAAGTGGAACAAAACACTGCATAAGGCCGAGCCTTCCACCCTTTACCAAGTATATAGATGCATTAATTATAGCAGATATATTGTGATATCCCCAACAAGTAAACATGTTCCAATAAGGAACAACATCTCCATGTTCCAACAAGGAACAAACTTCATCTTCACCGCAACTAGCAACGCTATAAGAGGGCTGAGCAAAGCGGTAACATAGCCAATCAATGGTTTGCTAGGAAAGGATGGTTAGGGGCTCGACATGGCAATATGGGTGGCATGATAAGCAAGTGATAGGCATCGTAGCATAGGCATAGCAAAAGAGCGAGCATCTAGCAAGCAAAGATAGAAGTGATTTCGAGGGTATGGTCATCTTGCCTGCAAAGTTCTCAGAGTTGTCGAAAGCTTGATCCTCGTAAGCGTTCTCAACAGGTTCCTCGTTCACGTACTCGACTCCCGGCTCTACCCAAAGCAAGAACACAAACAAAGGAACCACAATAAATCACGGTGCAATGCACAAACAACATGATGCAATACATGGCATGATATGCGAGATGTGATATGCAATGCGTATGCGTGCTCCGGAAGGAAAATGATGAACCAGGCATCAACTTGGCAAACCAAGTATGCTGCTGGAAAGGTGAGATGATTTCGGTTGAAATCGATATAAAGATCACCGGAATCGGATGCACGGTTTGCAAATGACAAGCAAAACAAGAATGGCACAAATCTGCCATTAACAGCATGATACCACTTAGCAAGCAACAAGAAATTAAGCTACTGCACCCAAACGTACCAACAAAGCATATGGCAGTGATCTACTCAAGATGCTTGACAAAATATGAACACTGAGCTACGGCTAATTCACACCATAACAGGTCCAAACAAGCATGGCAAAAGTGCAAAATATATCAGCTTCACAGACTTAGTGAAATTACTGAACATGGCAGAATCAGCATCAGGAAGCAATGTTCAGAGCAAGAAAACAGCATGCTACAGGAACTTATAATAGCAAAACAAGGCATGGCATGAATCTACTCAAAGCATAGAACAAAAGTCCCTTACTGACCATGAGCCAAAAGGGATCAGAAAATGCAATAGCACCCATGTCAAAATAGCAAGTTTCGTTAACAGATTCAGCAAACAGGGCATGACAAAAACAGATAACAAGTAGGCATGTTTAAGAGCTCGATGCACTCACTACAGAGCACTACAAGATAAACTAAGCATAAATCCATCAAGAAGACATGGCATAGAATCTATACATGGCAAGAACAACATCATAGCATACACGGATCAACTACAACAACCTTGGCAAAATTGAATAACATGTAAACAATCTGCCAGGAAACATTTTATAGCAAAAGTAGAGCTCGATTGACTCGAGCTATGGCACTCCATAATTGCAAACAAAGGCATGGATGGATAGAGCATAACCATATGTTCAAAACATCCTTACTGAAGTATCTCAAAATATGCATTGAACTCTCTGTAGCATCAAGTTAACATGGTATAAAAATATCAGCAGAACAGGGGCTGAAATCAGCAACATCATGAAGCCTAGTTTGCATGCTTGTGCTAGTCACCACAGAGATCACAAAAATACATGGCATACACCCCTGTAAAGATGGCATGACATATTACAAAACACATGTAGGACTCAAGATCATAGGGTGCACACATCAATCGTGGAAAAAATGACAAAAGTGCATGTTCTGTTAAGAATCTGAAACTAACATCACATAACTCTCTTCCAACAGAATTTCGGGCACCAAGATGAGCTCAAATGAAAATGATGCAATGATATGGAATGATCTACTCATCGAGGCGAACATTTTGACATATTACACACACGAAACGGAGTTACGGGTGCAGAGTTATGGCATGATGAAAATGCAACGAAATAGTGACTGAATAAAAGACTTAGAGGAAAATCGGGGGAGGAGAAGAAAGTCAGCCCTCTTGGATCTGAGATCCGGATCCGCGCGAACCGAGGCGGCGGCGCGGCTCGCCGGAGTCGGTCGGGAGGACGAGGTCGGGCGGCCGGCGGCAGCCGGAGGCGCACCGGGCGGCGACGCCGGAGAGGGCGTCCGGGGCGGCGGCATGGAGCTCGCCGGCTCCCGGACGGACGGCGACGACGGGAGGCGAGCTGCGAAGGGGTGAGGGCGAGGGGCGAGGCGGCGGCCGGTCAGTATGAGAGGCTGGGCGCTGGGCCTCATGCGTTCGGCGGCCGGCGGCGAGTGGGGACTGCCCACGTGGCGGCTCCCGGATTACGGGCGGCGGCGGATGGACACGCCCCGCCGTCGGATTTCTCCGATGGCGCGGAGAGGATTTTTCTAGGGTTTGCCCGAGAATTTTGGAGGGAGGCATATATATAGGTAGAGGAGCTAGGAGTGTCCAAATGGGTGCGGTTTTTACCACACGATCGTGATCCGACGACGGAGAGCATGGAAGTGACTTAGATGGGTTATTGGGCTGTTTTGAAGGGTGTTGGGCTGCAACTTAAAAGAGGCCTTTGCGAGAGCGCGGTTAACCGTTGAGTACCAAACGAGCTCCAAATGACCCAAACTTGACAGTGGTCACCGGTGGTGTACCAAGGCCACTTGACAAACCTCGGTCCATTTCGAAAAAGTTTAGTACCCGCTCACGGAAAAATGTAAAAGGGGACGCTGGGGGACATAGGAGTGCCGGATTGCAAAACGGACAACGCGGAAAATGCTCGGAATCATGAGACGAACACGTATGCGAATGCGATGCATATGATGACATGATATGAGATGCATGACATGGACAAAATGCAAAAACAAAAGACAAAACCCAACCACGGAGGGAATATCATATCACAATACCGAAAATGGCAAGAGTTGGAGTTACAAATATGGAAAGTTACATCCGGGGTGTTACACAATGCTAGTCAGCTGGAGTGGCTGGGAGCACGCAGTTGCAAGCGCGCCTGCCTCCTTTTTTTTTGAGGGGGGGCTCCTTTTTTTGCTTTCTTTTCCTTCCAGCGGCACAACGCGATGGGCCGGCCCAGCCAGGCTACCTCCCTGTGCGTGGCGACGCCAATTTGACGCAAAGAGCGTTGGCCATCTTTCCTGATACTATGTGACTAGTGGGCATGTGGCCTTGGTAATTTGAGAAAGCCTGCAAATGCTTCTTTTTTGAGAATCGACTACCAGTCCGGGCTACCTCTGATGTCGGCCCATGAGCGGACGCAGATGACCACCGAAGCCCTTTAAGCCCAAATAAATTTCTGCCTCTTCTTCCTCGCCTTGCTGCCGTATGCCCCCGTGCCATTCCGGTCCGTCTCGTCGCTCGACACTCGTCTACCTCCACAGAAAGGCTAATGGCGACCGCCATGCGAAGCACCCGCCTCCTACGGCTCGGCTTCCGTCACGTCCCTTCTCTTCTCTTCCGAGGGCCCCTGTCCCCCTCCCCGAGCCCGGGCCTGGGCCTGGGCCTGAGCGTTGGCAGGGTCGGGTTGGTCCATCTCCGATGCTCGGCGGCCGAGGCCGGCGACGGCAGGGGTAAGAAGGTGTCAGCGCGACTAGCACTGGCACAGCAGGTGATGCGCGACGCCGAGGAGCGCGCGGCCTCGGCCGGCTCTGATCCCGTCCCCAAGATCACCATGGGTAACTCACCCCAATCGCCCTAATTTGCCCCATTGGCGTAGTACTGTCATTGGTACATAAATCCGAATTGATTGCTCATGCTTTAGAAATGGAGTAGTAAGTAGTGCTGTTCAAATATTAGGAAATATCCTGTATTAAGATTTAGACTTTTAAAGTTGTAGCTTGTGACTAGAAACATAGAAGATGGGGATCACGAGGTGCCATATTTGCTAAGGAGGATTGCGATGCCTTTGCAGTAAAGATGCTATTTATGGAGTGAGAAATGGGCATCTGATTTGGGTCCATAAGTCCATTCTACCTAGCCGTCTGCCTGATTGTTGCAAGTTGCAAGTAAAATGCATATTCTTGTTGCAGGTATTTGACTATGAACTGGAATAAGGAAAATAGCTAAACTACGATCATATATATAGCATACATTACAAGTATTTATGTCAACAGTCAGTAGCGGAGCTACAACAAAAAACCAGGGCAGGCCAATCTAAGCTTTCACTCGTACATAGGCATTGTTTTTCCTCACCAACTAGTCTATTACTCATGCATATGTTTTGCATTGAGCGGGCCATGGCACAGTTTAGCCCTCACATAGCACCGCCAGTGTCAACAGTATTAGTTCTGCATTCTATATCCCGGTGATATTTCTAAACGTTTGATTCCTGATGACAATGTATCCAACCGTTACGTGGGTTGCCAAGCTGTTCTGAAATAATCCACTTTATGTGTGCAGATCATGTTACTGTTAGCTTTGCAAGAAGTGGGGGTGCGGGTGGTCAGAATGTTAATAAAGGTTTGCTGTCTGTACATTCTCCTTATTTATCACCGCATTGCCTAGTATATCTGAATTGTTGTTGGTTCAGCATTGTGAAACAATGACTGATCTGTTTTATTGAACCATTCCAATTCGGCAGCAGCACGTTTTGTTTCATCATTTGTCATGTTCAAATAATTGATGTTGGCCCATCGATGGGGTGTTTTATCTGAGGGATTACCTTGTCCTAGGATGGAGTGAGTCCATCATGGGATGGTCCATTAAATTTGCCAAATATATTCCATTTGTCAAACCAAACAACTGGATCAGATTCAGAGCTAAGATGGTACCGTCCATTAACCATCCAGTCCCTCAAACCAGATTCTCCATTTCTTTATATTGAGGATGTCCAGATAGTGATTACTTAAGGATGTTGATGTTACCACTTCACGCTAAAATGTGTACCACTGTTTTGCAGTTAATACAAAGGTTGACATGCGGTTCAATGTTGAGAAAGCTCATTGGCTCGGAGAGAGGATTAAGGAACGGATATTGCAAACGGTTTGAAAACCTTAATTTGTACATCTCATTTGTTTATGTTGCTATCATGTCTGAAGACGATTCTGTATTATGTTGTTTACCTTTAATGGATGCATCTTATCATCTGTTTTCTCCTGTATGCATTTTTGTATTATATTCCATATTTAGAGAGGTCGTTACAATTTAAGTTTCTGTACGCCCAGGAAAAGAACAGGATAAATAAGGATGGTGAACTTGTGATGTCTTCTACGAAAACTAGGACACAGAAGTAAATATCACTTAGCTATTTCTTTTTGTTGTCTTGTTTGGACAGCAATTGACATGTTTATCACCTTAGGGGCAATATTGAAGATGCTTTGCAGAAAATACAGGTACGCCTCATCCATTTCAAATCTTTGTCTAGAAGCAATCTGCATAGAGTTCATGTTGCTGTTGCCCTTTTTCCATATAGCGTACTCATTAAATATTTGATAACAGGCGATCATTGATGCTGCATCATATGTTCCTCCACCGCCTTCGGAAGAGCAAAAGAAGAAAATTGAAAAAATGTAAGCTGCTTTTCTGGCCATTTGCTTCCTCCAAATTTATTTAGGCACCAATACTCCACACAAGTAGCAACTGATGAACTAATCTTAACTGAGCTAGCTCTTTTATTTATACAAGTGCAAGTCATTTAAGGAAATCGTAAACGGTGTCATGTACTGTAGATATTGTTGAAACCTTTTGTACATTATTGTTATGGCGCTGCTAGAAGGAGGGCGCGAGAGGGCCGGCCGAGGGCCTTTTTGCCCACGGCCGGGCAAGAGGGAAGGGATTTCCTTCTTAATTCTTGCTTGATTAGATTGATACATCTCCTCTCTTTATATAGAGAGGTTTACTTGACTCCCAAGCAAGGCTTACTTGACCCCTAAGCATGCAACCCTTATTTCCAATTAGCCCTAAGACTAATGGGCCCATTAGGCCCATTACATACTCTAACACTACACCCCACCTGGACATGCAGCTTGTCCTCGAGCTGCAGCCTAACCAACTTATAATCATAACTCGACGCAACACAAACCTAACACCTAAAAACAAGCCTTTTACATCTCGGCTTGTTTTATGATTCTCAACCTGAAATGGATGGGACGCTTTATTTTGGACCCTCAACAAAAGTGGACACCATCCGCATGTTGGACGTGCACGCGTGTACAGCCACCGATCCCATGGACACCACCGACCAAAGGAGTGCATGTGTATGGCCACCGAAGTGGTTGCAAGAGCGACCAAGAGAGGCGCCCTCGTGGCGGCCGACGGCGAAAGCAAGTGGTGCTACGCGGTGCGCTCTGTCGGTGACACCGCTGCCTTCCCCATTGGATGGCTGTTGGTCTCGCACGCACAGGAAGAGTGGAGGGCTTGCGATGGAGAATGACGAGGATGCGCACTTCAACCGCCGATGTCGAGACTTTGAGGTCGCCGCCGCTGGGAAAATAAGATGTCCGCCGCCGGGGAAACCCGATACCCGAGATCCCGGCGCGGATGAGATTGAGGTCCTTGCGCAGCGGCGGGCAACTTGAGGAGCGGCAGGTGCAGACCACGCATCTCCCGCTGACACGCCGACGCCGCTAGGAGGAGCGTCGCGGCAGAGCTCGCAGCCTCACCGCCGCCGACACGTGGCGTGTAGCGATCCAAGACGAAGCGGTGACGGCGACGGCGAGGACTTGATCTGCTGGATGTGGACGCCTTGGGATGGCGGCGGCGCTGATGGGAACGAGGTCGCCGTGACTCCGCCGTAGGGCATCCCATACCGACGGCGGAGCTGACCGGCGGTGGCTTTTGCAGCTGCAGCGGTGCTGCTGGGCAGCGGCAGCGGCTGCTTCTTGATGCCACGCCGACGCGGGCGGAGGCCGCCAGAGCGGCGGCTGCCATCGCAGCTGTGGCTGGGCGGTGGTGGCGATGGATGGCGATTGCAGTGCCCGGCGAAGCGCGGAGAAGGCCGCTGGCGCGGCGGCTGCCACGGCGCGCAGGGCGGCGATGGGCGTCGCGGCCGGGCGCGCCCGTAGGACCCGCCAAGAACAGTGGATCTCCGGACCGTCTGGGTTAGGTCCCGAAGCACCGGACACCTCCTCCCAAAGTGAGGACGGCGAAGCGGCGCGACGGAGGACCCCGGCGGCAGAGCGGGCGACGACCGTGGTGGTCGCCGGAGGTGACAAGGTGACCGCAGCGGAAGAGACGGGCTTGGCGGTGAAGACATGATCGAACCAAAGCTAGCTGATACCAAATTGTTATGGCGCTGCTAGAAGGAGGGCGCGAGAGGGCCGGCCGAGGGCCTTTTTGCCCACGGCCGGGCAAGAGGGAAGGGATTTCCTTCTTAATTCTTGCTTGATTAGATTGATACATCTCGTCTCTTTATATAGAGAGGTTTACTTGACTCCCAAGCAAGGCTTACTTGACCCCTAAGCATGCAACCCTTATTTCTAATTAACCCTAAGACTAATGGGCCCATTAGGCCCATTACGTACTCTAACAATTATACTCTATAAGGGGCTGTTTGGTTCACTTGCTAGTTGCTAAGTATACTTGATTTGAAGCCACAACTTGCCACAGCTCACTTAGGCAAGTTTGACTTATTTTAGGCTGTTGTTTCGCTTGTTGCCACACTCAGTGGCGGAGCGTCAACCATAACAAAGACCGGGCTAGTTGCTGAACTAATGGGCCAAAGCAACACACGGGCTACAAAACCAAGCAGTAGATCACGGGCCATAGCACTAAATTGGCTATATATGGGAAACCCTGCCAGGGCCCAGTTTGGTCTCCACGATGCTCCGTCCCTGGCCATACTTGTAGGGTGCCATGGGTTCCTAGCCTTGCCTCATGTCCTGCCTATTAGGGCATGTGCAACAGTATCTAGTCAGCCGTCTGTGAGGGGTGCCACGTTGGAATTTTAGTTATGTGGAGAAAGAGAAAGTAGAGAGAAATAGTTTGTCTCTACAGAAGGTCTGTAGGATTTTTTCAGACAACTTACAGACAGTGATTTTGCCATTGTATGGACATTGTCTTTAATCTATACTCACAGGTAGTTATGTCTAAAAAATAGACAAGTTACAGAACAAACTGCTGTATGTGTTGTCTGGAGTGGCATTGTAGACACCATCTGTCTAAACCAATGTACATGCCATGGGTACAGTTCCTTAGCCTTGTGTCATTTCTGATCTGTGCCAAAACCTGCCACGCACCAACACTTATTCTCATTCTCCATATTACTCCCTCCGTTCCTAAATATTTGTCTTTCTAGAGATTTCAACAAGTGACTACATACGGAGCAAAATGAGTGAATCTGCACTCTAAAATATGTCTATATACGTCCGTATGTGGTAGTCCATTTGAAATCTCTAAAAAGACAAATATTTAGGAACGGAGGGAGAAGTTACTTGTTGCAACTATGACTTGTCACACTTTCTTAGGCCCATGGTCCATGTTTCGTGATGTCAGGCTTGTTTGTTTGCCCTACTATGTCACTATTTGGTTTGCTTCCACAACTGTGGCATGTAATGCCTACCTAACCTGCTTGCCATAGCCCATAGGCATATTGCTTAGCCAATTGTTTTGCCTCCAACTTGTGGCGATAAATGGGCCACCAAAACTGGCCTGAAATATATGCCGTTTCATCTCTGAATAACACACGAGAAGATAAAATTGTCAAACTACACTCGTTGACTCAGTTGATCTATGTATCATTGTAGTGCTGCAGCCGCTGAGAGGAACAGAATGCAAAACAAGAAGGTACTCTCACAGAAGAAAGAATCGAGGAGGAACAAACCCAGCTGGGACTGATTGCAGGATAACAAAAGCGCCTTCTCTGTTACCTGTTGTACTGATGTGATCAAGCCTTCTGCATGGTAACTGCTGCTGTTGTTTCCCTTAATCTCCATTTTGTACTAGTTTCCTGATGTCTATATGTCAGTAACATCAATACTGCACAGATTCAGAGGCACTGATTACTGGCATTTTCTCAGCGTGTTTCTTGGACATACCTTCAGCGGAGTCTTGCGCCAGTAGCATGGTGAAGGCATCTTGGTGAAGATACTAGGTCGTTGTTACAGCCAGTTCTTGTTTTCATAGTAAATGTAAAAAAGAACAAGGGCCAAAAAGTGTGATGGCATCTTGGTGGGGATTGCTTCACAGCCAGTTTTTGTTTCATCCATTGGAAACCAGCCCCTGACGAGAAACATTGCTTCTGTCCCAACACGCACTGTACACATCGTTGGTCCTGAACCCCTGAACATATCAGATGCATCAGATGTTCACTGGACTAGAAATCTAGTACTATATGGCAAGATTGTAAGGATGCGTTCCGTTCGCATGTGGTGACCTTACCACACGCTACGCACTGCATTACTAGAACATCACACCACAAATGTACGAATTAAACAGTTTTGCAGTGAAATAGCAGTTCATCTTAACTCCTAACAAGTACCACTACAAGGGGATAGTTTATTGATGACGAAATTAGCGCGCGGGGGGGCGGGGGTCCATCCTCTGCTGCTGCTTCTTCCCGTCCTCCTGTTCTTTTTCTTCATCTTCCATTGCTGATGTTGCTTCCTCTCCTCATGTTGCTGCTGTTCTTCGGATCTTTGTAGTTCCTCTGTTTGCCTACATTGCCTCAGTCCATTTTAACCTTTTGCTCTTCCAAACTTCATTGTGGTGTGCCTCCACACTATGTCCGAAATGATCGTCATCGGCTGTCACATCTTCCTCCTCTGGCACCAACTCATCAAAACCCCAATGTAGGGTTTAGTTATGCAAAATGCAACAAGCAAGAACAAGCTTAACTTAAGAGGGGTAAGGGTGGAATGACTTCTGATCCAGGATTTTAAATCGATTCTTCAGAGCTCCAAATGTCCTCTTAACCATGATTCTAAGGTTGGAGTGTCTGAAATTGAACAATTCTTGTGTGTTCCTACAAAAGAACGTGTTCAGATGGTACCTGGTTTTCCTTAAGGGTGGAAGAACACGAGGCCGAGATGCATAGTCAGCATCTCCTAGGTAGAACTTACCGTCGAGCTATTGATGTCATCATGCCTTGTCATGCTGTCAGCAAGAATGTTAGCATCATGAACTGATCCTTCCTAGCCAGCCAACACATATGTGATCTTCAAATCGAAGTCAACAAAAACAAGCACATTGTGGCTGGTGTAGTGCTTTATACCCCTGTATGTTGTTGGTACCTGTGTCCTCGACACTCTAGTAGTGATATTAGTACCATCTATGGTGCCAATAGAATCGTGTGATGGCGTGAAAATGTGTTCTTATGGCTATACGGCAACATTTCGAGCATGTTATGACATGAAATACGAGTAATGCTCACCTTGAAATATGGATACCATCTTGGCCTCGTGCAGATCTTGTGCAGAGTTTGCTTGGTTGGTGCCTTGATCATCTATCTTCTGAGCCCCCAACATACAACACTTGTTTGAAATACCGAGAAGTTGTCTCATTGGATCTCTTGAATGTGTTGTGAATAACCCTGAACCTCTGATTATATCGACGACATGAAGGAACGCAATAACTTGCTCTTCCACAGAGGTGTGGATGTTATCTTCTAGTAAACCCCCTGTTCCTAAAGGTCTTCACAAGCATGGAAAATGGTGATCAGCGCATTCGAAGCATGTTCACGGCCCCGACGTCGTTGTTGTTGTAGATGTAGTTCAGATTGGCGATCCTCTCCCTATCTCGGATGAAGAATGGACCATACCTAATGACACGCTTCTCACTATGACGAACTGCTATCTGGTAAACAAACATCATCCAAGCCTGAATCATTGCCATGAGTGTTGCTGACTAAGGGTGTGTTTGGTTTATGCCCAAGGTTGCCCCACCAAAGCATTGGCTAGCCAAAATTTTGGTTGAGGTTTTGGTTGCCCATAATTTGGCCAACATTAGCAAGAAAAATGAACTAGAGTTGGCTAGAATTCATTGGCATGGCAAAAAATTGGCAACAATCCAAACAAAGACCACTCTTTGGGTCATGACCAAAATTTTGGTAGGGTGCACTTTGGCCACAATCCAAACACACCCTAAATTACCAGCTTCGTCCGTTCATCCAGATCCTCCTAGACATCGATGTATCGGTAAGGGACAACAAAATCTAACCAACACCGTGCCTGATGAATGAACAGAGGGGGTGTATGCTTACCAGCTTCCGAGTCGCTGATGAATACGGAGGGCCATGGCCGAGACTAGGAGGACGAGGCGGAGGCGAAGAAGAAGGGGAGAAGCAACTCCTGCTGCTAGTGAGTGATGTTGGCGTTGCCCCCGTTGCCGCTTGCGCAGATCTAAGTCTTCGCCGCTATCAGTTGAAAGGACCATGATGTCGCCTAGAGGGGGGTGAACATGCGTTTTAAAAACTTCTACGGATTTGGCTTTATCCTAATGCGGAAATAAACTAAGTGGATACTTTTCAAGCACAAATCCTAAATATAGGCCCAACTAAGTGCACCAACAACTTGATCTAAATGAGGTGAGCACAACAAGGTTACTAACAAGCACACGTAAGTTACACAAACTTACTTGAGCAATATCACAAGATATGTAAGTGTATAACACAAGTTAGCAATTCACACGAAACACAAGATATATCAATAAGCAAGTATGAATCGTGAGATATTAAGTGTAGGCCTAAATAAACTCTACAGGGAAATAGCCAACACAATATAATGAGGATAACAGTATATAGTGAATGCAAGGTCAAGAGACCAATGTAAACCACAAGTAGTGGCTAGGGTTAGAGATAACCAAAAACCCGAAGATGAGAATGTATCCCGATGTTCACTTCCTTGGAGGGAAGCTAGTCACTGTTCGAGAGGTGGATGTTACCACAAAGGCACACAAGCGCCATGAAGGCTCACCCTATTTTCCTTGAGATATCACCATGAAGGCGATTCCCAACCACTAGTGGTAGACCTTGAGGCGGCCTCCAAACCTTCACAAACTTTCTGAGGGACAAATCACAAGTTGATTCCTCACCGGAGCACTCCTACCACCTAGGAGTCTCCAACCTCTAATAGTAACAAGATCAAGGGGGGAATGCTCAAGACTTGCTCAAATCACGAATTCCTTTGGGCACAAGAGGGAGGGGAGTGGATCTATCACTTGATTGGAAAATCTCTCAAGAACTCTCATGAATCTCTCCGGGATCTAAGAGCTGGTGTAGAATAAATGAGAGGGAGCCACTTGGGTGTTCTAGGGTTCTTTTGGATTGAGTGGTCAACCCTCTATTGGATTGGAAGATGGGTATATATAGCAAGCCTAGAAAACTAGCCGTTTGTGAGTAAGTGACTGTCGGTGTCAAAATCGGCGGATCTCGGGTAGGGGGTCCCGAACTGTGCGTCTAGGCGGATGGTAACAGGAGACAAGGGACACGATGTTTTTACCCAGGTTCGGGCCCTCTCGATGGAGGTAATACCCTACTCCTGCTTGATTAATATTGATGATATGGGTAGTACAAGAGTAGATCTACCACGAGATCAAGGAGGCTAAACCCTAGAAGCTAGCCTATGGTATGATTGTTGTTCGTACTACGGACTAAAACCCTCCGGTTTATATAGACACCGGATAGGTTAGGGCTACACAGAGTCGGTTACAATGGTTGGAGATCTACATATCCGTATCGCCAAGCTTGCCTTCCACGCCAAGGAAAGTCCCATCCGGACACGGGACGAAGTCTTCAATCTTGTATCTTCATAGTCCAGAGTCCGCCAACGGTGATAGTTCGCTATCCGGACACCCCTAATCCGGACTCCTCAAGAGCCCCGAACCAGGCTTCAATGACGATGAGTCCGGCGCATTGATTGTCTTGACATTGCGAGGCGTGTTCTTCTCCAAATTCCATATACTTGTCGAATAGTGTCCGCTTCGATAAATGCTGCGCTCCTTGGCTTCTACGCCCAATAATGGCCATCTTCCACGTGTTTGAATGAATGCGAAAAGCCGTGGTATTTTACACTTACCCCTAGCTGCGCAAATGAGCTGCCTATAAAAGGGCGAGGATCTAGATCTGAGTCACACCAACCCCTTCATGAAGTTTTCATCGGAGCGCCTCGACCAAAGCCCATTCCATCATGGACATTCGACGCTGCTCCTCCTCTCGCGGCCCCGGCCCTCGGCACGAAATTGGGAGAGATGCCCACCCCCGATAGCGAGCTAGTTATACTCCAAACCAAGGGATTTCTTCCCCCGGCCTTCATGGTTCCGGTTCGAGCCGGACTTTCCACCTACAAGGGCGGAATGCAAGCGGAGAGTGTCCCGATCCCTCTAAAGGAGAGCGGGTATGCTTCATCTCTTATCTAGTAAGAGGACTCTGATTTCCAATCCATCCGCTTTCTCCGGGGCTCTTGGAGTTCTACGGCCTCCGCTTGCACCACCTTACTCCTGCCTCCATCTTGCACATCGCGGGCTTCGTGGCCCTTTGCGAACTGTTCTTGGCGCCGAGGCTCATTTCGGGTCATGGAAGAGATTATTCGCCTAGTACCCCGTTCTCATGAGGGTCAATATATCAAGTGGGCGGAGCCGAGCTATGGCGCATCGCCGGGACCAGATACCTATCCGAACCCCGAAGAAGGCGTCCAAGATTGGCCTTGAATGGTTTTACATGGAGGACGCCCCGCTGCGGATCCTGTTCGGATTGGCCTTCCGGAGTTCAACAATGCTCCTCTCAAGAAGCGCCTAAGTGGCGCCCTCGGAGCCGGAGAAAATGACCGATGTCCTCTATTTGATGAGCCGAATAAGGTTATGGCTCATGCCGGATTGACCATGATTGGAGTCATGGCAATCTGCATTATGGGAGTGCAGCCGCCCAATATAGGGGCCACCCCATGTGGGACTTCAACGGGAGGACGATGCCACCCGCCATGGCCGCAAAGGGCCGGATCGGTCGCCGAACCGGTAAAGATCTTATGCGCCATGTATAAAGGGAGGAGGAGGATTTCCTCCGCCAATCCATCAAGGAGTTTTCTTGAATAATCCTCGAAGCTGGGTAAGCAAACATCTTTGTGGCTCGTCCGATCCATGTTCCCATGGTTAAATATCTCATTTCATGGTTTCTGCGCAGAAGCGCTCCGATTTGTGGAGAAGATACACAGCCCGCCCCACAACCCGAGGATCCGAACGGTCCTCGATCCGACCTCCAAGAGGATCCGGATATAAAGGTGGAGTTGATCGACGGGGTGTTCCACCAACTTAGCATCGACAATGCTTTGGTTGCCATCACGACCGATCACCCCGGAATACTTCCAGCCTCACAGGTAACTGAGACCGAGGTCCCAATATTCTGATAATGACCCATCCGTGCTTATTTCTTGATCACCGTATACCAATGGTGTTTCGCAGGGGGTACCTTCGAGGCAGGAAGCCGAGCTCGGGTGATTAGCCAACAAAGGCGACGCCCCACAGGCAAAAAGGAGTGCGTTCGGATCGAAACTCCGCCAGAACGGTATGGCGGTCACCATGTTCCTAGGATTGATTCCGGAAGGCGATTAACGCCGATGCTCTTTTCGGGAAAAAGAGCGCCACGGATCGAGTCCGGAGAGGTTGCCAATGGAACCTCCGTCGGCCGTGCTCCAAAGCCGGGTCCGAAGCGGAGGCGAGCACGAGGCGACGTCGGATGCTCCTCCGGCGAGAGGATGCCGACAGATTGTCCGCCACCAACTCCGAGGTGGAGAGCGCTTGAATCACAAAGCGCCACGGACAGTTCTTCGTGACGCGTGTTTCTCCCAAGAGGCCTTGAATGCCTTCAATTCGGAGATCGCACCTCCGTGCCGCTCAAGATGGTCTAGCCAGAGCCACGGAGCGGTATGTAAAGGACATACGGTAAGGAAATTTGTGATTATATATGCCAAGAGCTCCCGAGACTTAAAATAGTTAGAATAACTGATTTAAGGATTATTTGTTATCTGAGGATCTTACAAAAAGAGTACCCGATCGTGTCTGGAGCTTGAAGAGTGCAAGGCCCAATTTGAGGCCGACTAGCCGCATCTGGGGAGCCACAAAGACCCCTCGGTAATATACACTTCAAAAGATAAATAGTTTATGAAGTGCGGCGGGTGTGTAATCGACAAAAACATTGCAGATGGCGCCGACTAGATCCGGATAAGCAACAGCTCTTGCGCCAGCTAAAGGCCGGCAAGAGCGTGCTTACGAGGGTGCGGCAGAGAAAAATAACCTCCAAGATGCCAACACCAAGCTGGGTGAGGAACTAAAGGATGTTCGTGCCCGGTTGTCCGACCAGAAGGAGAATCGGCGGCTTGCCGCGGCATTTTCATAAGTGCTTGAGCGAACTTTGAAAGAGTTCGCGAGGAAGGCGACTAACATAAACATGTATGTAGGTTTGCTCACGTGTCGCCCCGAGGAGGAGATGCCAGTTCTTCGGGTGATCTTCTTCCCGAATTGCGTCACCGCACGAACGAGTCGGCGGTGATGAAAGGCGTCGGCAGAGCCTTGTGGCTATCTATCTCCCCGCCCGAAGGCATTGGGGAGCTGGCAGAGCGGCTTCAAGGAGCACGGCGACACTTCCGACTATGGAAGATATCGGCTGCCGTCAAAGCGCCGAGGATGCTCGGGCCATGGTAAAGACGCTGTACACACGGTGACCCAAACCACATGGCCGAGGTCGGACGTGTGGGGCCCGATGGGATGGAGATCCTGTAAGAAGTTAGTGTACGCCAAGTAGAATTGGCGCCAAATATTCCCAACAAGATTGTAAATTAGATAGCCTATTAGATGGCATTGAGGAGGAATACAATGAGTCGAGTTGACTATGTAAAGATATGACATGAAAAAATGTCTTCTAGCCGGATTGTAGATCGTTTGTCATAGCGGACCTTTTCTCTTGACCTCGTGACCCAATAGTCTGGAGTGTGTCGAATACCTTCGTGGTTATATAAGAACCGGTATGCATGGAGACAAGGCGAGGGGTCATTGTTGTTATGTCGGACAAGTGCCCAACTAGTTATGTTATATTACATGGGTAGTAAGAAACATCTTCCAGGAGAATAGTTCCGTTAAGGGTTCCTTTCATTGGGATGCATGCCCTAAAGTGCATGTCAAAGCTGCTATGAAAGCGTAAAATCATCCGGGGCAGATGGGTAAATAATTAAAATCATCTTTCAGTTCACCGACCGAATATTCCCTTAAGAACGCTTAGCTTTCGGCTTCATCGGTCGAGGTACACATCCGCCGACTCGGCTGTAATAATCGCAGAGGTGCTCCCTTTACCACCTAGCCGAACAATCGGGAACGTAGGGGTAAGCACAGGAGCTAGGCAACCCAGCTTGGCCAAAACTTAAGTCATATCGATGCATATAATGGTGAATAAAAGGTACATGCGGAAGTTTAACGCATGTGTTGGGCATGAAGCCCGTATAAATAAGCTTCTGTTAAAGAAGCCCCCAGGTATAATGAGCGCGGACAGCGCGTCAAGTATATGCGAAAAAGGCGCAAACGAGCCTCTAGAGGCTTCAAGAAGAAGGAGGAGGAAGGAGAGAAATAAAAGACAACAAAAATAGAAAATATGGACGGAGGAAGGAGACGGACTTGGAGTCCGGCGCTTAGGCGTAGAATCTTCGTAGACGGGCTGCGTTCCATGGGTTCGGCTCGAGTCGGTTATCCGATGCGTTTCACGACGCTTATGCTCCGTCGGTCAGGACCTGGTCGATGATGAAGGACCTTCCATTTGGGCTTGAGTTTGTCCTTTTTCTTGTCCGCAGCGAGAACTAGTTCGCCAACGTTATAAGCTTTGGCCCGTGCTTCCTCGCTTTGATATCTTGAGCTCTTTGTTGATAGAATGCGGAACGAGCTTTTGCCATGTCGCTCCTCCTCCGGGCGTCCAAACTGTCCCGCCGATCGAGCTCGGCTTCTCTTTCTTCATACATGCGCACGCGAGGTGAGTCATGTATTATGTCGCAGGCAAGACGCCTCTGCGCCGTACACCATAAAGAATGGTGTGAATCCGTAGTACGATTCGGCGTGGTCCGCAGCCCCAGAGTACGGAGTCGAGCTCCTCAACCAAAGTCGTGTTAGATTCCTTGAGGGACCGCACTAGTCCGGGTTTAATGCCGCCATGATTAGACCATTTGCTCGCTCGACTTGGCCATTGGTTTGAGGGTGATAGGCGAGGCGAATCGAGCTTGATGCCCATGTTTTTGCACCATAATTTGACCTCATCGGCCGTGAAGTTGGTGCCGTTATCGATGATGATCTTGTGGGGACACCGTAACGGTGCACTACCCCGATATGAAGTTTATCACCGGTCCGGATTCGCCGTTTTAACGAGCTTGGCCTCTATCCATTTGGTGAATTTATCCACCATGACCAATAGGTATTTTTGCTTGTGGGTTCCTCCCTTAAGGGGTCCAACCATGTCAAGCCCCTGCATCATGAACGGCCGGTGATGGGTATAGTTTTGAGGCGTGGGTGGCATGTGGCTTTGGTTAGCAAAAGCGGCAACCGACGATCGTTGACTAAGTCCCGCAAGATCCGCCCGGGCCGTCGGCCAATAAAATCTGTCGGAAGGCCTTTCCTACAAGGGCCGGGCTGCGGCGTGGTGCCCACCCAGTCCGGCATGAATTTCAGCCAAGAGGTTTCGCCTTCCTCTTGGAGATACACCTTTGAAGGATTCCGGTAGTGCTTTTCTTATAAAGCTCTCCCTCATGGACTTTATAGGCTTTAGATCGCCGTACTATGCAGCGAGCCTCATTTTGGTCTTCGGGGAGTTCCTGCCTAATTAGGTAGGCTAGGAATGGTTCCGTCCACGGGGCGATAACCGCCATTATTTCGTGAGCGGAGGGTGTTATCTTGGGGGCTGAGCCTCCGGTTGTGTCAGAGTGTTCGGCGTCAGGCAGTGCGGTTGGGTCCGGATTGTTATTGTCGGACTCCCCTTCCCATAGTACGGATGGCTTGAACAGCCGTTCCAGGAAGATGTTGGGCGGGACGGCATCGCGTTTTGCACCGAGGCGTGCCAATATATCCGCCGCCTGGTTGTTGTCTCGGGCTATATGATGAAATTCGAGCCCTTCGAACCGTGCTGACATTTTTAGGACCGCATTGCGGTATGCTGCCATTTTCGGATCTTTGGCATCGAAGTCTCCGTTTATTTGAGATATCGCGAGGTTCGAATCCTCGCGCACCTCTAGGCGTTTAATGCCCATGGAGATCGCCATCCGGAGGCCGTGCGTAAGGGCCTCAGATTCGGCTGTGTTGTTGGAGTCCGGATACATTATCTGAAGGGACGATTGGATTGTGTCTCGGTTGGGGACGTCAGACGACGCCTTGACCCAGTGCCGCCAACATTTTGGAGCCGTCAAAGTGCATGATCCATTGGAGTATGCGCCGTACATTTTAGGGAGTTCGCTTCAATCCATTCGCCACGGTTGGCCAAAACCTGCGACCTAATAGCTCGTCGTGGCTTATAAGTTATGTCGAATGGAAGGAGCTCTATGGCCCATTTAGCAATCCGCCCGTCGCGCCGCATGTTGTTTATGATGTCGTTAAGAGGTACTTGGAGGCTACCGTTATCGAACACTCTTGAAAGTAGTGTCGCAGCTTCCGGATGCCATGAACACGCGTATGCTATCTTTTGATAGTGTGGGTACCGGACTTGCATGGAGTTAGGACAAGTGGACACATAGTAAACCGGTTTTAAGAGGGAACGGTGTCCGTCCGTTTTCGCTCGACAACGAGCACCACATCGACAACTTGATGTGTTGCGGCGATATATAATAGCATTGGTTCGCCCACATTGGGCGCGGCCAGGACCGGATTTGTTGCCAAAATGGCCTTTATTTCTTCGAGTCCGGCCGTGGCGGCATCCATCCACTCGAAGTGTTCGGTGCGCCGGAGGAGGCGGTAAAGGGGTAACGCCTTTTCTCCCAAACGGGAAATAAAGCGGCTTAGAGCCGCTACGCAACCCGTCAATTTTTGTATTTGTTTGATGTCTTTTGGAATATCCAATTGTGACAGAGCTCGGATCTTGGCTGGGTTTGCTTCAATTCCTCTACCGAACACAATGAAGCCTGTGAGCTTTCCGTTGGAACGCCAAGACGATTTTTCCGGATTGAGCTTGATGTCGTATTTTCGAAGATTGTCGAATGTGAGGCTCAAGTCGTCTACTAGAGTTTCAACGTGCTTGGTTTTGACGACCACGTCATCTACATATGCTTCCACTATTTTGCCGATCTGGTTTGCGGACATGTACGAATCATGCGCCGATATGTTGCGCGGCGTTTTGAGCCCAAAGGGCATTGTGTTGAAGCGAACGGGCCGTATGGAGTGATGAATCTGTTGTAGCTTGGTGCAGCTCCGCCATCTTGATTTGGTGGTAGCCGAGTACGCGTCGAGGAAGCACAATGAGTCGTGCCTCGTCAGAAGGCCAATAATTTGATCAATTCAAGGGAGGGGAAGGGATCCTTTGGGCAAGCCTTATTAAGGTCTTTAAAATCAACACATAGGCGCCAGGATTTATCCTTCTTGGTACCATCACCGGGTTTGCTAGCCGATTCGGATGTTTTATATCTCTCGATGAATCCGACTTCCAAAAGTTTGGCTAGCTCCTCTCCCATGGCCTGTCTCTTGGGTTCGGAAAAGCTACCAAGAGCCTGTTTGGTCGGCTTGAATCCTTTTAGGATATTTAGGTTGTGCTCGCCAGCCGATGTGGGATTCTGGCATGTCCGAAGGGTGCCGAGCAAAGATGTCCCGCTTTTCTCGTAGAAATTCTCGTAGTGCGGCGTCTACATCACGTTTTAATTGTGCCCCAATGGAGGCCGTCTTTGCAGGGTCCTTTGGGTGGACTTGGAATTTGACTATTTCATCCGCTGGTTTAAAAGAGGTGGACTTGGATCTTTTATCAAGTATCACATCGTCCCTGTTCACCGTGGAGCGCATCGCGGTGAGTTCCTCGGCCGCTAGGGCTTCGGGTAGTGCCTCGAGGGCTAGTGCGGCTGTCTTGTTTTCGGCGCGGAGTGCTATGTTCGGATCACTAGCGAGAGTGATGATTCCGTTAGGTCCGGGCATTTAAGCTTCATGTACCCATAATGGGGTATAGCTTGAAAAATTGTGAATGCCTCTCGTCCTAATAAAGCATGATATCCGCTGTTGAACGGGCCCACTTGAAATGTGACCTCCTCGACTCAGAATCGTCCGTGAATAACACTACGCCCGGTGTGATTTTTCTGTGCAAGATGCTTCCGGCTAGGGATTATTCCTCTAAAGGTTGTGCTGCTTCGCTCAATGCGGTTCCATCTATTTCCATTTTTCGAGGGTTTCCTCATAGATGAGGTTTAGTCGCTGCCGCCATCCATGAGTACCTTAGTAAGGCTAAAGCCGCCCACTATCGGACCGAGGACCAATGCGGCCGGTGCTCGGGCTGTTCGAATTTAGGTTAAATCACTTGGCATTAAAGGTAATAGCCGTGTCCTCCATGGATTTATTGTTGCTACTTGGTAGACTTCGCGCGGTTATGGAGTGTTCGTTTTGCATGTTATTTGATGCGAAGTCTCGAAGACGATTAACACCGTCTTGGTGTTCTTTGGGCTGGGATTCGAAGCTAGAAGCTCTTCGCCACTTTTGGCCACTGCCGTAGTATCCAACATGCTCAAGGCTATGAGTTGGAGTGCCGCCCTCAGATCTTGTGAATTTTGCAGGTCCGTTTAGCCAACCCTCCAAGACGGTTCCGTACCCTTTAGGGGGTTTTAGTTTTTTGGTATTTAAACCAGGCGCTTGATGATGATGCACCCTTTTATTTCGGACTAGGGATGTATTCAGGGCCGGATTATCCCAAAATTTACTTTCGGTTTTCCAGGCGCTCTCCATCGTACAATAATTTTGTACTATGGTCACCAAGTCAGCAAAGCGTGTAATTTCGTGACGACTTATGGCGTTTAGGATTCCCTTGTCCGTGCAATTATTGCAGAAAATTGGGATTGCGTCCTCCTCTCGGCGATCCTTTATCCTGCTCATAACTGTGGAGGAATCGCCCGAGAATGATGTCTTCGCTTCAGCGGGCTCTTGCCGAATTTGAGAGAGATCGCTAATGTTTGGGTGGGCGGGTGGAACTAGATCCGGAATACCGTCCAATTTAGGACTCAGGGGCCGAGAAGTTTCCGAACTCGGAAGTTTGGATTTTTGAGTGTTACCCAATGAGTCCAACCCGCCGCCTGACTTTAAGTTCAGGGCTTGATCGACATCCGTCCCTCTGCGGGAATCCGACATGGAGGGATCGGGAATCCGGACGTAGCTAGTCCTTAAGATAGAAGAAGAATCGCCGCATTGCTCCTCTATCACAGCAACATGATGGGTAGCACAGGGAGAGTTGATCTCTCGGATCGGTTTTAGGCCCGATCCGGTCGTGATCTCGTGGCGAATCCTGAGGCGGCGATGCGATCCAAGAGCTCATTTACGGAGGAGAGCTCGATCGGATCTAACTGTTCGGCAAGTTCCGAATTAATATGGAGATTCGTTTCGATGGCTCGAGAGGTCATTGTCGGTAGCGGTGGCGAAGCGGCGGTCATAAGAAAACCACCTAGTCAAGAGTCTCCACCAGCGGCCAAGGCTCCTTTGGCGATAGTATCGTCTTTAAATACGGATGAGGCATCCTACCGACGGCGACGCACGGAGGAACTCTCAATGAAAGCACCAATGTCGGTGTCAAAATCGGCGGATCTCGGTAGGGGGTCCCGAACTGTGCGCCTAGGCGGATGGTAACAGGAGACAAGGGACACGATGTTTTACCTGTGTTGGGCCCTCTCGATGGAGGTAATACCCTACCCCGCTTGATTAATATTGATGATATGGGTAGTACAAGAGTAGATCTACCACGAGATCAAGGAGGCTAAACCCTAGAAGCTAGCCTATGGTATGATTGTTGTTCGCCCCACGGACTAAAACCCTCCGTTTATATAGACACCGGATAGGTTAGGGTTACACAGTCGGTTACAATGGTAGGAGATCTACATATCCAGATCGCCAAGCTTGCCTTCCACGCCAAGGAAAGTCCCATCCGGACACGGGACGAAGTCTTCAATCTTGTATCTTCATAGTCCAGGAGTCCGGCCAACGGTGATAGTTCGGCTATCCGGACACCCCCTAATCCGGGACTCCCTCAGTGACTGTGTCGGGTTGGACATCCGGCAGATGTGAAGTGTGCACACGAACACAAAAAAACAGGGTCAATGTACAGGGCCCGGACATCTGGCCGAAGGCCGGACATCTGTCCAATCTTGGGGCCCAGGACATCCGTCTAAGTGTCGAACATCCGATGGGCACAACCAACATTACAACAAGGTTTCTGGACATAGACGGATGGATTTCCAGAAGGATCCTGGACATCCGGGGCATCCTGTGAGCCCGGACATCTGGCCAACTCCCGGACATCTGGCGATAAAAAGACCGTAGGCGCCCCAATAGTAAAACACGCATAACTTTCTCATATGGATTCGATTTTCATGATCTTGAGCTTGTTTTCAAGCTGGTGAAAAACTCCAGGCTCTCACATAGAGAACTACTCAAGATCAACTAAAATGGAGGATGCAAACTATGCAAAGGTTTGATCATATAGTTTGGGGAATCATTTTGGCTTTGGATATAGATATATATGTATAGGACCGGAGTGGAATTGTGTGTAGGAGATATTGACTTGAGCAAGTCCATCATGAAACCCTTTGATCCCCTCTTAATAGTGCGGGATCCCTATACCTCAAGAATCATAAAATAGCTACACTAGATAGGCTCCGGGAATCCATTCTTGGGCATGTATCTTTTTCGATGGTCGTTGATCCATGCAACTACAACCAAAGGAACTAATACCTTTGACTTGAGCATTCCACTTGAGCTTGATGTTGACATTTATTCTTGGATCAAGATGGAAGCAAAACCTTGATCACGACATTTGGTGAAGACTTCAAATAGCTCCCCCATAAGCCATGCGGGGATCATTTCATTGCATTCTATCTTCACATGTCCATCATGTGATCATCCACAAGCTCCAAGCATGTAATCCTTCGGGATGCTTATCTTGAGCTTACCCTTGTCAACCATGATCATCATCGCTTGATGTCATACTCTCATGGGCACTTGGAATCTTTCTCTTGATGCAAGCCCATGAGAATCACCTAACCCATGTAGATATAGAAAACACTAGTATGGGTTAGCACACAACGCGTAATTGACAATTACTTACCATACCACTAGATACCATGTGGTACATCATTTACGCTTGTGTGATGACCATCTTTGAGTTCAATCTTTGATCTTCATCTGGGTTAACATTTATCTTTCCTCCATGATTAATCTTTATGTCTTGAAGGCTCTATTGATCTTTTCACTATGCTTCATTGCTTCAAGACATGATCACCAATATCTCAATTTACCATGATCATATGAAGTTTCTCCATGAATCTCATATTGGTTACAACTTGCTCGTTTTCATGCTCCAACATAGCTTCTTGGGAGGCACAATGAATTATTCACTTGAATTACTTGCTTCAAGACATAATCATCCATGACTCAACATATGAGCTCGTCATGATCCTATCTTCAAGACATATGTGGAATTCTTCTCTTTAATCATTCTCTCAAGATCTTGATCCATCATGGTTCAACCCATAAGCCTAAGCACGAGAACATCTGAGATCCTTAATGAACTTCATATAGATCACATACTGTTCATCACATGGAATTCATCTTGATCGTATTTGATTCAATCATTGAGCTCAACCTTGATGCACAACAATATGTATAAGGCATTCATTTCGAATCCATTTGATCTTCTTCTTGCATCACCATGGAACAAACATCCTTCAATTCATCCAATATTCTTCATGCATTGCAAATTAAACTTTCCTTCAAATGTATAACTCAATGCAAACATTAGTCCATTAGGATTTTCATTAATTACCAAAACCACACACGGGGACTAGATGTACTTTCACTAGTGCCAAGAACTAAGGAGGGGTGGTCCTAGAGCAAGACATGAACGAGTTAATGGGGGTGAGCCTAGATTTTGCACCATCCCGCGCCGACAGATTTCGGCCTCCCACCATCGCCGCGCTGGGTCCCCCCTGCACCGTCACGCACACCGTTCGCCTTTTTGTGCCCAACTCAACTTGGCTAGCTGGAAATGGACGATTCGAGCGTTCCTAGCGAGATAGGCCGTGGGCTGCTTTAAGGTTGTTGCACATGCGAGCCAGGCCCTACCAAACACCTTTTTTGCACCCACTGGGCCTGTTTGGGGGTATGCAGGCAACCAAACGCATCCTAAGAGCATCTACAACCAGAGATCTCATATCCTTCCTCAATGTCTTATAGTCTGGCTGGTTACCGCGAGGATAGTAAATTGTCACCCAATTGGATCTCGCATAGTTAGTGCAGACATCTGGGTTAACCGACACTTCCCATACCTAGCCTATATGTGGGGTGGACATGGGGACGCCCAGCTGCGTTCGTCACGTCGGATTTGGCACATGCTGGCCCATCCTAACCCCACAAATATGCGTCCCTTTCTGTATCTCCGACCAAACCCTAGCCACTTCACTCAGACTCCTCTTCGCATTGCTCATCCCCCAAGTCCTCTCTCGCGATATTCGACCTTCTTTGGCATGGTAGGCAGCGGATCCGAGTCCGGCAACTCCGTATCCGTCGATTGGGACCTCGTCCCATGAGAAGATGAGGAGTTAATTGTCCGGATGACTCTCCGCCGGTCTCGGGAGGAAACCTTAGCTCTGCAATCGAAGTCGCTCTGGTGGGAATCCATTGCATTCATGCATGTTGTGCTTGGATCCAAAGGCGCCAACGGCTCGAGGCACGTTACCATGGCGGAGCCGAAAGTGGCGAGCATCGGCTGGACGTGCTGCTACGCCCAACCGGACGGCCCCCGTCTGGCAACGCAACCCTTACGGTCGAGCCTCGTCCCCGCACGTTGAGCTCCAAGTTCGAGGTCAATGCCGCAAGACGCCAAGGCCACAAACCATGGATGCGCTGAGGACCGGCATGCCCGCCGTGTGACCGAGAAGGCAAGGGCCGCCGCGGAGCCCGAGTCACGCGTGTTGACCAAGGATACCGTACGCGCCATCAGCCTTGTGAAGCGGCAACCTCGGACGGTCCGTGTCTTCCAAAGGAGCAAACTCGGGCGGTCCATGCCCTCGTCGGACTGGCTGGACAGCTCCGACAATGAGCAAATCGGGCTCGATCCATATTTCGTCTTCGACCGCCACTTCCGCGACGAAGACGGCAAGGGAAGGGCAACCGTGAGTGAACTTTCTCCATAGCTCTACTTTTAAGGACATGTCAATTTTGAGTGTTCGTATTACTAAACAGTAAGATGGAGCCACCTAGAAGCCACCACAGCGATTTGTCACTGTCAACCGTCGGATTATGCTACAAACGCGTCAGATCTTCTGGTTGTCCAAAGCCTCCTTCCGCGCACTACGCTTACCTGCGACCTAAACGGGCTGTTGCTCCGCGGACCAACTAGGCTTGCTTTTCATTAATTTGGGGTTAGCGGGTTTGATAATAAGCGGGTTAGTAGTCAGAGGAGACCCAGATTCCAAAAAAAAGTAGATAGGAGACCCGCTCGACCCTCTAGACCCATCTCTCTCACGCGGCATCTGACAAACCCTTGGCCGCGCCGCCGCAGCTGCCATGCCCTCCCGCTCCACTCCATTAATGCTGAAGTAGGGGAATTATGCAGCGATGCACAAGAATGCAAGAGGAGCAGCCGGTATCCATCATCGATGCAAGACGGGGCTTCCCTCCTCGCCCAGCCGCCGATCTCGCCCACCTGCTCCTACCTTTCCATCGGCTTGTGCAGACATTGAGGAAGGCCTTCGCGGTTCGTTGCAACCTTTATCTCCTCTTCTCATTTGTCGACACCAAATCGTAACCCAATCGCCGTTTGAGATTGTCTCCCCAACGGGGAAGAAGGGCAGCCGTTCTCACATGTTGATCTCGGTCGATGGTGAGAGTAGGGGTGGAGGAGACCGGCTACAGGCAGTCGTGGTTTGAGTTCTTCAGGTCATGGAAATATAGACATATTTTTTCCCGTGCTGCAGCTGCACTGCCCATCCTGCATCTTCATCTTGGAGCAGATCCTATCTTATTGAAACTCAGCACATCATGCCGTGAACCAGTGATGCCAGAGTGACCATCAACTCTATAGGATGAAGCTGAATGCTTGGATGAAGCTTGTCTCTCCAAGGTACGAGGTCTGCTAGCTTTGTGATTTAATATCTCATGAACAATGCAGGTAATGACTCATCTACAAAAAGTGTTGAATTTGATCAACATTTAAACTATTCATCGTTGTTGCCAGTTTCTTGGCATGAGTAAAATAATATTATTTGTGATTCTTCTCACTCTATTTATCATGACTCATAAATCAGAATAAAAAATGCAAAGTTCATTCTTCTAACACTATTTATCCTGATTTAAATTTTATCATATGCTTCTACCAACTTTAATTTATATCTTTATTTTTTATAAAAAATTACGGGCGCGGTAACGCGCATCTTCACGATCTAGTGGATTTGAAGGTATGTTACGAGTAAGACAGTTGTGGACGCGGGCCTTTGAGGGGAGACTGGTCACTTTCCAGGTGCGCATCCATAGATGTTTAGGGGCTCACTTTTGTCCGTGAGGTTGTTGATGCTCTAACAGTCGTCCACCATTTTTGTCTGAACACAATATAAACATAGATGCTCACAGACATGTACATATACTCACCCTAATAAACACATGCACGCACACCTTACCCTGTAAGCACCTCTGAGACACTGAGTCAGGACATCTTGAGATCGATGAAGTCAACAGAGGCGCCACCATATTCGACGGGAGTGTCTTCTCCGAGTGAATGAACATCGTCGGAAAATCTGTAATAAATAGGCAATGTCAAATCTAAAACTTGAACCCTGATTGGTTGGTTACACGGTATAAGAAAGCTAACCAAATACTCTCTACCAATTCGAGAATCATGCCGCGTCCTGTGAGCGTTGGTGCACATCGAGATTTTTGCCCTCATTCCGCAAGAGAAAAAGAGATTTTTGCCCTCAGCATGGTGGTACCGCTACCGCTATAAGCTACAGTGTGCGCGCAGAACTCTTCGATAAAATATGCAAGTTGGTGCGAAAATTCAAAATGAGATTGTACAATACAACCAGATAAAATATCAGCATGCAATGCAACGGTACCGAAACCAGTTTGACGATGGCCACACGGTCACGCCTTGTAGCATGGGCACAGACACTGCACTATCCAAACAAGAAAAGAAATTGCACACAGCAGCAGCATGTAGCTCCAGCCTTTCCTTCAAGAGCTAGCTACAAAGCGGGCTGTTGATGACACCCGCCCATCAGCAGCAGCAGCAGGGTCGTGCGAGACAGCGGAGGCGTCTTCAGGCCGTCAGACCTCAGACGGACGGACGGATGGACGGCCTAGTGAGCTGTGCCACGCGCCGCTGGCGTAGTGGCGTCCGCTGCGCGGGCACAGTGGCGAACCGTACACGCCTCCGTCGTCAGACGTGAGATGCCCGGACGCATGCCGGCATGGGCGACAGAGGGAGAGCTCGCCCGGTGGTCAGGCCTGCCCGGTCAGCTCGGCTCATCCCGTGTCAGCAACGCGTGGGGCGTGCGCTGCCGCTCCCCTCGTCATTCGCGCCGGCCGGCGTCAGAGGCCGGGAGTCACGCGCGCTGACGCAGCGGCGTGGCGGTCCGGTCCGGTCTGGTCTGGTGGTAGCTTGTTTGACTGGTGGCCTCGCTCTGACCGGCGCTCCGGTTCGCTCGGCCGCTGGGCCGCCGGTCCCGTCGCACCGTTTGTCCCCCCACGGCCCGTCCCGTCGCTCCGCCGATTGAATGCCGACGCGACGTGGCCGTGGAAAAAAAGGGCGAGGTTCAGCCGCGGGGGAAGGGGCTCCAAGGTCCAAGCCGAGGCGTCACGCGCACGGAGGGTGCCTCGTGCCCTCGGCCGGTCCCGGTGCCGGCGCGATCGAAGGGGGGTCCCGACACCGACGCATCTACTGTATTGCGGTCAATGGAACTGCGGGGGCCTGGTGCAGCGGACTGTAGCTGATCCTATCCTCGTCATGTAGGATTGCAGCCCCCGTTGCTCCCACGTCCGGAATACATGTCTGTGCGGCGACGCTAGTATTTCAACGTTTTGTTTAGGGTCCGAATAACTGCCACACGTCTGGCATGGAAGGGAACCCGCCCGCACGCCTGTGTGGCATGGACGGGAACCGGCCCGCACGACCACGTCCGCGCGCACAAAACCACGGCCCGCACGTCCGGTGCGTGGCAACCCGCCCCAAGATCGCCTCATCCGGCCACACGACCCGCTGCCCGCATGACCCAGCCGTTCCCGTCCTCCGCTCGATCGCCTCTCTTGACTGCCGCCATCGTCTCCCACCTCTTGAACCCGCCGGCCTTCTTTGGTTGTCATGGCAACCAGAGCAGATCCGCAACTCAGATGTACGGATGCCTGTTGTTCTAGCCTGCACATCTACAGTCGGCGGAGATGGTCGGCCACTTGCATCAGAGTTGGTGGGAGCGTTTGACGGTGCAACAATGAGATTGTCGCTGGCGCCTCATGTACATCCGAAGTTGCCCCTGTTGACAACTTTGAATGCAGTCGTTCAAGCGGGTCCTTACTGATATGCTTGGCCCCGCGTGTAATAGTCTTCTTCACCCTGCAAAAAAGATAGAGCACATGAAAAAGGTATTAAAAATTGCCATGGTAGAAATCTTAAAAAAAAATGAAAAACAGGTGGAAAAGTCTGTTAGTTGCCATGTAAGGGGAACGTGAGTTGCCATGTGTCATAGTTAGCGGTTGCCATACAAAATCCAAAGGCGGGTGCCATGTTAGCCCACTTGAAGAATGATAAACATGCACGATCCGCCATGAATGCAATTTCAAACCTAGGTGTGGGATGAGCTCACAAGCCAGCGGTAAAGATGGCGATTGCCATTAGGTACGAGAAGAGTTACCATTTGGCCTAGATGCGGTTGCCATGTAAAACCAATAGGAGTTGCCATACACTTAAAAAGGAAGGAAAAATCAGTTGAAAACAGCAGGTTGCCACGTGGGGCGATGATGAAGACAATGTGACAAGCTAAACGGATGCATTGGAAAATCAAGAAAATATAGCGCTATGTCAATGAAAGCGCATGGAAAAACCTACTTCTTGATCGCCTTCCTCAGTCCGCAACACGACAGGATCCCCGTGTTGAGTCGTCGTCGGCGAGGAGATGACACAGTGGAAGGGGTGTCACCGCAATGGGGTGCCTTTGTTCAACCGAGTAGAAACACGGGTTGGCGTTGGCGCTGCTTCTTCAGAATTGCTCGTCCACCAAATTGCCGGCTCATTGCACGTATGAGATGGAGGAAAAAGGTGGCAATTGTCGACAAAAACTCGTTGCAGCGCTTGACAAAAACAAGTGCAAAAAAGGATGAGTCTGCTCCAAGAAAATAGACAAAGCAAAAACTAAAATTAAAAGTCGAACCTCTTCACGGCAGCTCACGGATCGGTCCTACACCTCTTGCCGGAGAACCCTGCCCAACACCCTCTCGAGCCCTCCCCTCTTTCATGGCAACACCCCCTCGCCTCTCGCAGCAGTATGTTCTTTGACTTTCTCCGGTTGGGGACATCATTGCATCCTTGCCCTTGTTGCCACTGCGCGAACTTCAAAGATGTTCATCATCATCGGTGTCATGTTGAACATTCTCCGTGTCATCGTCGTCATCCTTGCCGAGACCAGCCTCACCACCTAGTTCATCTTGTGTGTCACAGGCTCTTGGGAACTATTAGTAGTCATACCGCCACGGCAACCGGTTGGCCGATGTGTACGCTCGGGACAAATGAAGTGAAGCGCCTCGCAACCGCTGTCATTGCCGAGCCACCGAGGGACGCCCACCCTCAACCAACTTCCCGAGCAAGCCGGTCATTCCAGATGCAAACTGCCCTATTAGATGCTCAACAGTGCCCTCGCTGCGTGCACTAAACAAAGAAGCATCAACAACCACCAGTGTGCAATCACTTGCACGACATCAAAAATACTCCACAAAGAAACCATAGATGTAGATCTTTTGATTACCTCGGCAGGCAAGACGGAGCTGAGTGCACGCCCATCCACTTTCCAAAGTTTTGAGGCCCCCAAACACGCTGTAGTCTATATCATGCTTGGCCATCATTTGAAAAGAACAAAAAAATAGCTAGGACGTAAGAGAGAGAATGTAAGTTTCAAAGACGAATGAAAAGAGTTGCCATGTGGAGGAGACATGGATACAATACTCAGACAACCATGGATAACAAAGGTAGTCATCTCTTATGAACCATAGACGGTTGCCTCATGCCAAATTGTAAGCATGCCGTGTGGACAAAGAAACCAGAACTAACTGCAGCTTTTCCATATGTGGTGTCCGTAGCCTTGTCTGCAAGGGCAAGCACACTTTGACATTGATAGTCCACAGAAACAACAAACTTGTGCTTGCAGCGGCGGTCCTCCTGTCCTAGTAAAATCCACGGTGGGATGATCAAGACAATGACGACATGAGCCGATGCAAAACAATTTTAAAAAGAAAGAAATATCAATTGCCATCATGGGTACTGTGTGGAAAAAACAGGATAATATATGTTCCCATGATAATCAAGTTGATGTGCATGAAGAAGAGAAGAAAAGGAAATGTTGCCATCTGCATGTACTAATTGCCATCATAGTGTGATAGCAGTTGTCATGTTGCTATGATGGCAGTTGCCATCATAGTATGATGACAGTTGCCATAATAATATGATGGCAGTTGCCATATTGTCATTATGCCAAGAGCTATATTGTCATTATGGCGGTTGCCATCTTGTTATGATCAGGTTGCCATCTTGTTATGATCGGTTGCCATGCATGAATAAAAGTGTGTTAAAAAAAAGTGTTCACGTAAAGAACTGTAAAAAATACCATTAAATGCAATGACAACCCTTTTGGTACATCTTGCTTGAGAATGCATCGTGCGTGAAGTCGGCGATAAACTTACACCAATTCATGTTCTTCACATTTTCCAGATCCGCCGCACCACACAAAATTTCAGGACAAAAAGGTTGCCGATCGTAAATCAAATGGAAAAACCATTCAAAAACACCGGCAGTCATTAGCTTGACACATGACATCGGAGCCAAAAGATTGAAGGAAAATAAAGTAGTAAAGATGGATCATTCACCAGATGGGGAATCATTTGTTGCTTGGGCGAAGAGAAGTGGTCGGCGCGAAACAACTGAGATGAGGTACATGAGTAGCTTCATCTTGAAAACATCTCCATGCGTCGTCATGGCTCGCAGCGAATCTGCCGCTCGCAGACGTGTTCGGCATGGATTCCAACCCAGAAACAAACGGGGAACAACGCTTCCTCGATCTCATTATTGACCTCGTATGGGACTTTGATATGTCCACGAGGCACACCCAAAGTGCAGAACACAGATTCCTCGTTCAATGGTAGTCTTCCACGTCCCGGAATCACGAATTCCCTGGAGGCGGAGTCATAGATCTCACCAAGCCGATCGCATGACTGTGGTTGACAAGGTTCGTGCACGGACATCCATCATAGCCTGCATACCCATCTCAGCAGCAGCTCCCTTCCGAACGCCGGTGAATCTGTCGACCAACGATCGATCGTTCTTGGGAGGCTACATTGCGAATACGCTTTTCTTCTTACGCAAAAAACAGACAAAAAGTGATCGATTGTTGCCATGTTTTGCAAAAAGTGATCGATTGTTGCCATGTTTTGCAATGTCATGAAATTTTAGTTCGTGTCGAACGATCGCAAGCTCGAGGTGTCAACCGGTAACATAAAGTAGGAGGAGGAGGGATGTGGACATTTACCTCATCACCCTCTTTTCTCCGCAGATTGCAGTTCGACACGTTGTGGTGGATCCATGAAATCATCATCATCATTTTGATGATCGCCACGAGCCATTCTGCTGAGATAGGAATGATAAATTGTCATGGTGAAAATGTAAATGCAATAGGTAAGCATCTAATCAAGAACCTGGAAAAATTGCCACAGAGATAATCGCCACGGCGCAGTAAATGTGCTAGGGTGAAATTGCCGTGCTGAAATGCAACACATACTACAACAAAGCGATGAAACCACATCTAATCAAGAACCTGAAAAATTGCCACAAGTGTGTTCAGATATCACAAAGTCGTTGTGGCAAAAAAAAATTGCGCTGCAGTACAATGAATTTTCCACATTGTCTCGTTGTAGCCATGGCAATGAACATGATGTGGTCAGCCGAAACTTGCCACATGCAAAGCATATGTATGGCATCGACACAATTGATATGAAAATTTGGTTGCCACATTATGCAACCAATTTGCCACACCGCCCTATCTCGTAGTATGGCAATGCACGGTGTGTTCACATTCTATTTGCCACATGAATATACCGTCCAAGTGGCAACAGCATACTTGATGTGCACATTAGTTGCCGCCCGGTGCAGTTGGCTGCTGAAACTGCATTGACTACCGATTGTGGCAACTATCACAAAGGTGGCAATTATCACAAATCATTCAGAAAAATTAGTTGCCACAATGAAAAAGCATGTTTGTGGCTACTATCACAATAATTCAGCAAATTTAGTTGCCACATGGAAGAGCGTGTGTGTGGCAACTATCACGATCATTCAATAAAATAGTTGCCGCATGGGAAAGCTTATTTGTGGTAACTATCACAGTCATTTCAGAATTTGTTGCCGCATGGGAAAACACGTTTGTGGCAACTATCACATTTGTTCAGGAAGTTAGTTTGCCATACAATCATGATAGTTAATCAAACTACCAAGTTTGCCTCATACTACAGTTTCAAAACCCAACTAACTAGATCTAGGGTTCAATGGCAACTACAATGACCTCAAATTCACCCTCAAAGTTCACCCCGAACCGACCGCAAACACAAATTGAACCAATGCGCATCAAACAACCCGGAGACACCTGCCCAATCCATAGGCAAGACTAGTGCGTGCCTCGAACAAGCATAATCACACGGCGATGCAAGGCCCCTTGCGGCGATTTAAACTGCCCAAAGGCCACCAAAATGGCTAGCAGACGACTTGGCGCCCGGGGAACGCCGACGATCGCAGAATCGCTCAATCTCTACGAATCTCGATCGAGGAATCAAACAGGAGGGAAGGGGGAAAATGCAGGAAGGGGTTGCAGAGTTGTAGCGAGCATTACCTTCAACCCGCAGCGCCTCGCGCAGCCGCTCCGTTCCGCGAGCACCACCAACGCCGCGAACACCGCCGATTCTTCCGCATCCGCTGTCGCTTTCTCCCTCGCCTTCTCCTCCAAGTGGTTTGAAATGCGAGTGGGTTGTGCCGAATCGCGGTGCGGCTGAGTAAATGGAACCGTGATGGAGAGGGGGCAGAGGTGTGCGACGTGTTTGACGCCAACCGCGGTCGGAGCGTGGCGCGGGCGATAGCGGTTCCACCACACGCCCCGGGTGGCAACCGCTGACCGCGGATGGCAACCAACGTCGCGGGCGACCCGACTCGCACACCGCACACGCGCCTCGTCCTACGTGGCGCAAAAAACCGGCCGGTTTGTTCCAAGATTCGTGCACAAAGTTGCCAACGGAGATGCTTGCGTGTGGTCGGGATGGTGAACGCCCACACGTGTGGGCGTTAACATTTCCGTTTATTTATGTCTCGGAGTACGCACCACAGAACCATGATGTTTTCTCCTTGACCGGGAAAGTTCAGTGAAAAAACTTCGAGCAACGCTCAATTGATGGCTTCAAAGGTTAGGGCATCCACAGAAACGAACACGCTATATGTCTATGGACAATGTCCGAACGCGTCTGTGGACATGATATCGGAGCAGGCCATCAAACCTTATTCTGCAATGTCCGCCTCTACTAACATTTAGAAAAAAATATAATTTAATAGCTTTTTGTTTGGCGGAAGGCCACTAAGCAGGCCACATTCGCAGCGTTCGCTAAATCTAGCCGTCAAATGGCCTTCGCCGCATGAAAAGCCAAACGAAGCATTTGAATAAAAGAAAAGTGAAACAAAGCAATTGCTTCCGCCAATCATCAAACATGCTATCCGCCAAACGCCAAACATGCTAATCAGCTCCCACCAAACTTAGCAGCGCAACAACGGTCTTCCACCATCCGGAAAGAGAGGAGAGGGGTACGTGGTGCCTTTTGATTGGCTAGACGCCCGCAAACCTTTCTCAAGTTTGCTTCCGGTTTGCAGGAGTTTGGTCATGCAGTCTGGTAAGCGGACAAGTAGGGGTCCTGTAGGATCAAAAGGAGTACCTAGAGTAGGATGAATAGACAACCAGCACAAGCCAATGATCAATTTTAACATTTTTCAACAGATTTTGGCACAAGCTAGATAGCAACAAGTACATCCTATAGATGCATTTTTAGAGTATTGGCAGCGGAACCTAAAGATCATGAACATGCAAGAAGGCAAAGGAATAGAGTTTAGGACAATAACAAACAATGGGTGATACGGAGGATTTTTGACACGTGGTCCTGGCGCTATCGTACATCAACGGTGATGTAGACTTCAATCACAAGGATTACGGCTGCGGATTCCACGGAGGAATCGAGTCCACGAAGGGCTCACACCCATGAAGGACACATAAAGAAGTAATGTTTCCTATCTCACCATGGCTCACACCTACGAAGGTCTACGAAGAAGCAAGCAATTTTCTCTCCCACCCATGCTTTACACACACGAACGGCTAGCCTTATTCGGGTAGATATTCACAAAGTAGGCGATCTTCTTGCCCTAACAAACTTCTTGGTTCTCCACACGATTTGGAGACTTTCAAGCACACCTATCCAATTTTGGAGGCACCATCCTTCAAAAGGCAATAGATGATGTTTGTTGATAATAAAATCCTTACTCCTGTGCTTCAGAAGATAATCTACTCAACACTCAAACACTCTCTCACTGATTTTGGCTTTTTGGTAGGGTGAAAAATAATGAGATGACTAGAAACAAAGAATCAATGGTTGGACTGGAATCCCTTTGAAATTAGCACAAGGAGTGAGAACTCTCTCTCGGAAATATGCATGTGTAGTGTGTTTGCTTCGAGAGACAATGTCGAAGCGGGTGAGGGTATATATAGGCAGCATAAAAAAAATGACCGCCTCTCACCTTTTTAGCACATCTCGGTGAGACATACTGAAACACTCGGCTAGACCGAGCAGTACAAAAGATTCAAATTTAGACATTTAAATGACTCCGGATGAAATTGTTCGGTGGCTCCCAGTTGTGATGAACCAAGCACTTTACAAACTTCAATATCACTGACTGAGAATGTTTGGACATTCCGAACGAAGTTTAGTATGCAACAGAAGGTTGACAAGAGCTCTTCGGTGAGATCGAAGGGTCAAATCGATGAGACCGAAAGTCTAGGGTTTATGACAACGGCTATATCAATGTGACTCGGTGACTCCGGTGTATATGGGTTCGGTGAGTCTGAGTTGAACTTTTGGTTTGTGATGTAGTGTAAATTTGGGAATTTGTCTGAGGCTTTTGGAGTTTAAGCACTTGAGCAATGAACTCAACATCTCAATGTCACGCCCTTATGATTGTATTGACATATATATGGACTCAATGTGATCTCTGATCACTAAAATAAAAAATGCAGTCTTGAGGCTTGATCTAACACTTGTCTTTAGCATATTGAGATGATGAGTTAATTTGATCATATGTAGTTTGTGTGTATGGATCTGATGCAGATATATTCATGTGTAACCCCTGACAAGGTACAAAGGGAATGCAGATTATGTGTAATGATTTTTCCTTTTTTTAGGTAACTGTCATGGTGGGTGCATGACAGATGCCAAAGGATGGCTAAAGAGAGGAGGAGGCTCAAGGGCACCGGTGGGCTCTAGAGGCGAGGTCAGCATGAGTGGGCGAGGGACGCAAGACATACCCAGGTTCGGGGCTCTCTGGAGAGATAACACCCCTAGTCCTGCCGAGTGTGGTTTATATGAGACAGACAGAGTTGCTCCTAGAGCTGTTTGGAGGAAGGAGGAAGACAGGCCAAGGCTTAGGCTGCTCCCTCTTCTGGTATGTGTGTGTTCTACCGATGATCTGATCGCCCCATGCATGGAGGCCTCCTGGGGGGTTTTATAGGTCAACCCCCCAGGGTTACAATGGTAAAGTTACAAGGCCGTGGGGCCGGGTTGTCATCGTCCGGGAAGCCGGTGCTGGGCCCCACCGGGTGTCAGGGCTCGCCGGGTTCTCCGGGCACGGGCCCCGTGTGCCAGGAAGCACTGTTTGCCGTCTTGTCGATCGTCACAGAGTGGTCGGGTCGAGTCTGCTATAGTGGCGCACCGCCCGTCGCCGTCTGCTGGTGTCAACAGTGACGACGGGTGCGCTGTAGCCACGCTGGCCTTGGGCAGCAGAGTAGGTGGGCATCATACACACCTCTCGCCGGCCGAGGAGTTGGTGGGTCTTGCTGGCTCGGTCATCCTCAGATGGAGACTCGCCCTATCGCATTTACTTGATGGATGGAGCTGACCGTGGCGGGTTGAGGAACATGCCACGGGTGAGCTAGCTTGCTGGAGAAGTCTCGGTGCGCCAGGTTCGGCCGGGTCGCGGTAGCCAGCAGAGCCGGGTCGCCGTCTTGGTCGGGTCGAAGAGTTCGGCCGGGTTGAGGAACCTGGCCAAGTGCGAGCCGGACTGAGGGGTGACGCTGGCCCCGATGTTTTCTGAAAAAGGATCCGAATTACGTTGCCTGCCTGGGGTTCATCCCCCCAACAGTAGTCCCCCAAGCTATGAAGGTCTGCCGGCTTCGAGTGGAAGGGCCTTCGCAGTTTCCACCCTGAGGAGGTGGCTGATGGCGAAGCTTGTGACCGTCGGGTCCGGCAACACCCACTGTGTGCCGGCTTTCGGAAGCTGGATCGCGACATCCTGATGCAGGCGGTAAACCGAGGAGTCTGCCGAATCTTGAAGCAATCTTTTGGGCTCTGCGCGGGTGGCACATGGCGCTCGGAAGCCGAAGGGGCCTGACAGGCCACACGCGCGACGGGACGGAGCGACGAGCCGGGGCCCGCCACAGTGCGCCCTCGGCCCACGCACGTGGATTTATTGCGGCGTCCGCAAGTCGGTTGCCATTCTCGAGGCAGTTATTGTGTGTGGTACGCGCGCACTTATTGCGGGGAAGTGGGAGGGGCGCGCGCAAACGATCCCACTTCCCCATGTTTGAGCTGTGGCTTATAAATTGGGGGGAGGGGGCTGCGGAGATCACTCTCGCTCGCGCTCCCCATCTTCTTCCTCCTCCCTTTGCTCTTGGAACCGCTGCGCGCTGCGACACTCTGCTGCTCTTCGAGCAAAACTTCACCACCAATCTTCTCTCATCTTCCCTGCTCCGCCCCGCGTTGCCGATGGCGCTGCCGTCAGGCTCGTAGATGGGCTCCTCCATCACCGCCGAGGACATCCAGTATCTGCGCGACACCAGACGCCTGCCGAGGGAGACGGAGGTTGCCATGCGACTGCCGGAAGGCGAGCAGGAGCCGCGGCCGGAGGGGACCGAGCGCGTGGTCTTCTACACGCATTTCAAGCGCGGGTTTGGCCTTCCCGCGAGCCACTTCTTCCGCACCTTCCAGGAGTTCTTCGGGCTCCAACCACATCATCTTGGCGCAAACGCCATCCTGCAGCTCTCCGACTTCATCACCCTGTGTGAGGAGTACCTGGGGGTCGAGCCCTCGATTGACCTCTAGGTGCGCTTCTTCTCCTTGAAGCAGCAGGGGCCGAAGGCCGGGGAGATGTCCTCTTGCGGGGCCGCCGTCATCTCGACGCGGACGCGCGGCAAGATGCCGCTGGAGGATTCTGCCAAGAAGTGGCAAAACTCCTTATTCTACGTTCGCAACCTCGGTGCGAACCAGATCAATCTGCCGCACTTCGTTGATGCGCAGCCGCAGGGGAAGCAGAACTGGGACTACTTCCCCAAGCACCCGTCGCAGGAGGGGCTCAGCCTATGCCAGCGGGTGGCGGAGATGAAGGAGCAGGAGGGGCTCAGCGGCACCTATCTCGTTGGCACCTTCATCATGCGTCGGATGCTGCCGCTGCAGCACCGTTACCACATCATCGGCCTGATGACCGGCCCTCAAGACCCCAACACGATGTCGCCCCTGCGTCTGGGGGCGGACCAGATCACCCGCTGGGTCAACGATATCTCCAAGGCCGGGCTGAAGGAGCACTGGGGGTTCGGGAAGCCTCCATACAGCCAGGCGAACCCGGCACCGGTGGTGAGTCCTTGGTCTTTGTATTTTGCCGCTGCTCATCTTCTTGTTCGTCCCGATGCGATGAGGAAGGTGCTACTAAATGCCATCCGGCATCCGTATGACCGGGCGCCGACGCAGGTGAAGCGGGCCGGCTCGAAGGAGGCGGTGGTCCCGGGCGAGGACCCGAAGAAGGCCGATGCCGAAGCCGGCGAGGCGCGCCACGCGGGTAAGCTTCTGTGTTCTTTATTTCTTGAGACGCCGGTCGCGAGGCGGCATGGGGGCGTTGACACGAGTTGATGACGCAGCGGCGCCGAGTGGAGGAGGTGACAATGCAGCTGGAGTTGGTGTCGGTGTCAAAACCGGCAGATCTCGGGTAGGGGGTCCCGAACTGTGCGTCTAAGGCGGATGGTAACAGGAGGCGGGGGACAGGATGTTTACCCAGGTTCGGGCCCTCTCGACGGATGTAATACCCTACTTCCTGCTTGATTGATCTTGATGATATAAGTATTACAAGAGTTGATCTACCACGAGATCATAGAGGCTAAACCCTAGAAGCTAGCATATGGTATGATTGTTGTTGTCCTACGGACTAAACCCTCCGGTTTATATATACACCGGAGGGGGCTAGGGTTACATAGAGTCGGTTACAAGGGAGGAGATCTACATATCCGTATTGCCAAGCTTGCCTTCCACGCCAAGGAGAGTCCCATCCGGACACGGGACGAAGTCTTCAATCTTGTATCTTCATAGTCCAACAGTCTGGCTAAAGTATATAGTTCGGCTGTCCGAGGACCCCCTAATCCGGGACTCCCTCAGTAGCCCCCGAACCAGGCTTAAATGACGATGAGTCCGGCGCGCAGATTGTCTTCGGCATTGCAAGGTGGGTTCTCCTCCAAATTTTGAGTACCTGTCGAGTAGCGTCCGACTTCCCATGAATGTCGCACTCCTTGGCTTTTGCGCCTAATAATGGCTATCCTCCACGCGTCAAGCGAATGCGATAAGTCGGGGCATTTTTACACTGGCCACCCTAACCACATAAGTAAATCATCTATTTAAGGAGGCGGGGATCCTCAGATCCAGATCACACCATCCTCCCACAACGAGTATCCATCGGAGCGCGCCCGGAAAGGTCCATCCCATCATGGCCGGCCATCGCAGCTCCTCCTCTCGCTCCCGTAGCCCTAAGCCAGGCAATTGGAAGAAGTGTTCTGTCCCTCATAGCCAATTAGTAGAGTTACAGACCCAGGGATTCCTCCCTCCAGCGTATATGGTCCCCGTTCGAGCCGGACTCGCCACCTACAACGGTGGGGAGCAAGCGGAGAGCTTTCCCAACCCATCCATGGGGGAGCGGGTATGCCTTGTCCCTTACTTATTAAGGGGCTCTGATTTAATCCATCCGCTCCTCCGCTGGCTCTTGGAGTTCTATGGCCTCACTGCATAACTTTACTCCGCGCCCATATTACACATCGCTGGCTACGTCGCCCTTTGTGACCTGTTTTTGGGCCGCGAAGCTCATTTCGAGCTATGGAAGAGGCTATTCGCCTGCACCCCATACACGTGGAGGGGTCAATATATCAAGTGGGCGGAGCCGAAATATGGCGCATCACCGGGACCGGAAACCTGTCCGGTACTCCGAAGGAGACATCCGAAGACTGGCCTTCGGAGTGGTTTTATATGGAGGACGTCCCCCTTCCGGACCCTATTCGGATGGGCCTTCCTGATTTCGACAATGCTCCCGTGAAGGAACGCCGCAACTGGCGCCCTCGGAGCCCTCATGAGGAAGATAACGGAGAAGTCCTTTACCTAATGGGCCGGATACAGACGCTGGCCGAGTCAGGATTGACAGTAACCGAGGTTATGTCAATATTTATAATGCGGGGGGTGCAGCCACTTCAATATCGGGGGCAACCCATGTGGCACTTCAACGAAGAAGACAATGCCACCCGCTGCGGTCGTAAGGGACCGGACTCAGTCGCTGCTCTAGCAAAAAAACTGTCCGATTTGTACAAAGGAGAGGAAGAGGAGTTCATCCACATTAAGCCACGGGATGGATTCTCCATGTAGAACCCCCCAAGCTGGGTGAGCTGCTACTTTTTACTCCAAACCTTCCCCCATTCTTCGTCATAAGTATTTGCCTTTTCATTTCATAGCAGGAACTGCGAAAAGCTGTAAGGGAGGTCCATAGCCCGCCTCCACAACCGGGGGACCCTGACCGGGCCCTCAACCCCGGACTCGAAGAGGATCCAGACACATTTGTGGAGCTTATTGACAGGAAGTTTTATCAATGAAGCTGCGACGGTGCGATGGTGGCCATCATAGCCGATTATCCGGGACTACTCCCCGCATTGCATGTAAGTAAAACCGGAGTCCTAACTTCCAAGAAGGATCCCTTTTTCTGCACTTCACCTACCGCACACATATGGTATCTTACAGGAAGGCCCTCGACGCCATGCGTAACCCGCGATGACTCACCAACAAGGCACCAAGCCGGTAGGCTTAAAAGGAAGGCGGTCAGATCGAGACACCGTCGCAGAGGTATGAAAAAGAACCCCGCTCCGTGGTTGTCGTCTTTTAAAATATAATAACGCACATGTTTCCTAGTAGGAAAAATGCTCGCCGGACTATATCCGGAGAGGTTGCCGGCCACGCCTCAACCAGTCGGGCTCCAGAGCCGGACTTAGCGGCGGATGCTAACATGGGGCCAACGCCGGATGTTCCTCCTACAGAGGATGCAGATAGCCTGTCCGCTATGAGTTCCGAAGTGGAGAGCGCCATGAATCACAGGTGTCGCCGGGCCGTACTCCGCGACGCTTGTTTCTCCCAAGAGGCGTTTGATGCCTTCAACTCAGGAGAAGCATACATCCGAGCTGCTCAAAATTGTCTTGCCAGAGCCACAGACCAGTATGTAAATGATATACGGGTAAGAAAATCTAATAATTATGTATATCAGTAGCCCCTGAGACTTGAAATAGTTGGCACAACTGATTTAAGGATCATTGTTTGCATAGGTTCTACGAGAAGAATACCCAGCTTGTCTCAAGAGTGGAGGAGTGCAAAGCCCAGCTTCAGCCACGCTGCCGCAGTTGAAGGAGTCCGAGAAGGCCCCATCTGGTAACACTTGTTTCCATTGCAACGTAATGTCATGTACCGTAGTAGTATGCATGCGGCAAATCTAACAATAGATTCTGCAGATGAACCGAGTGAATCCAGAGGTCGGGCGAGGATGAGCAACATGCTAAACGACGACTAAAGGTCTGGCGAAGCGTTTGCTTACACGGGTTAGGGCGGAGAAAAACGATCTCCAAGACGCCAATATCCGGCTGGGCGTTGAACTGAAAGATGTTCGAGCTCAGCTTGTCGACTCGTAAAGGAGAATAAGAGGCTTCGACGCTGCATTTTCGTTAGTGCTTGAATGAACTTTTAAAGAGTTCGGCTAAAGAAACCGCCGACAGAGTTATATCTGTAGGTATGCCGACGTTGCCGTCCCGCCGAGGAAATGCCCGGATCTGCAAGTGATCTTTCGCCGAGCTCTCCCAACCGCACGAACAAGTTCGGCAGTGATGCAGGCATTGCCAAGCCTTGTGGCTATCCGCCTCCCCTGCCAGAGAAATGGGGAGCTTGTGGAGAAGCTCAAGGAGCGCTGGAGGCGCTTCAATTATGGAAGATATCGCCTGCCTACAAGGTGCAAGGGAAGCTGGGCCATGGTGAAGACGCGATATACCAAGGTTGACCCAACCACATGGCCGAGGTCGGACTGTGGGGTCCGATGGAAAAGAGATCCCCGCCGTTTGGTGTATGACCAGGTAGAGTTAGCCGCAAAGTATTCCCAATAGGATTGTAGGCTAGACAGCCTGTTGGATGGTATAGAAGAAGAATTTAGTCAGTCTAAGGATCGTGTACTTCAAGTGACATGTATTGTCCCTAGCCGGATTGTAAATCATTTGTCATGACGGACCTTTTCGCTTCACCTTCGGACCCGACGGTCGGAGTGTATCCCAATACCCGCTTAGTTATGTGAAAACCGGTATGCGTGGAAACCAAAGCGAGGGGTCATAAGTGTTTGAACAGCATAAGTACCCAACTAGCTATGTTATATTACATGGATAGTAAGAAACATCTTCCAGGAGAATAGTTCGTTAAGGGTTCCTTTCCTGGTACGCATGCATTAATGTGCATGTCCTAACTATGAAAAGAGACGCAGGATATAAACATCTGGGGCATGTAGTACAATAAATAAAAACCGTCTTTTGTTCACCGATCAATATTCCCTTAAGAACGCTTAGCTTTCGGCTTCACCCACCCGAGGTACACATCCGCCGACTGGTAGTAACAATCGCAGAGGTGCTCCCCTTATGCCCTAGCCGAATTAACGGGAACGTAGGGCATAAACCCAAGAGCCAGGCAACCCAGCTTGGCTAAAACTTAAGTCATATTGATGCATATAATGGCGAAAAAAGGTACATGTGAAAAGTAACACATGTGTGGGGCCTAGAGCCTGGAGCGTAGCTATATTAAGCTTCTGTATAAGAAGCTCCCAGGTATCATGAGCACGGCTAGCGCGTCAAGATAGTGTAGTCAAGACACATTTTAGCCTTGTAAGGCCTCGAAGAAAAAAAGGGAAGAAAGAAAGAAAAGACAGATAACGAATATATAAAAAATTGACAGAGGTAAGGAGACGAACATAGAGTCCGGCACTAGGCGTAGAACCTTCGGAGTCTGGATGCGTTCCATGGGTTTGGCTTGAGTCGATTGTCCAATGCATCCCATAGACGGTACGCTCCACCGGTCAGAACTTGGTCAATAACGAAGGGACCTTCCCATTTGGGCTTGAGCTTGTTCTTTTTCTTCTCCGATAGGCGTAGAACGAGTTCGCCAACGTTATAAGTTTTGGCCCGTACTTCTCTGCTTTGATACCTTCGAGCCTATTGCTGATAGAACGCGGAACGGGCTTTTACCACGCCACGCCCTCCTCCGTATGCCCAACTGTCCCGCCGATCAAGCTCGCTTCTTTCTCTTCATACATGCGCACTCTAGGTGAGTCATGAATTATGTCGTAGGGCAGTACCGCCTCTGCGTCGTACACCATGAAAAACAGTGTGTATCCGGTAGTGCGATTTGGCGTGGTCCGCAGCCCCCATAGTACGGAGTCGAGCTCCTCTACCCAGTGCCTATGGGATTCCTTCAAGGATCGCACTAATCTGGGTTTAATGCCGCTCATGATAAGATCATTTGCTCGCTCGACTTGACCGTTAGTTTGCGGGTGATAGACAGAAACATAATCGAGCTTGATGCCCATGTTGCTGCACCAAAGTTTTACCTCGTCGGCTGTAAAGTTCGAGCCGTTATAGGTGATGATGCTGTGGGGAACGCCATAACGGTGTACAACCCCGGATATGAAGTCTATCACTGGTCCGGATTCGGCCATTTTAACTGGTTTGGCTTCTATCCATTTGGTGAATTTGTCCACCATGACCAATAGGTATTTTTTCTTATGGCTTCCCCCTTTAAGGGGCCCGACCATATCAAGCCCCCAGACTGCAAAGGGCCAAGTGATGGGGATTGTTTGGAGAGCGGTAGGTGGTATATGGCATTGGTTTGCGAAAAGCTGGCAACCGACGCAACGTTGAACGAGGTCCCGTAAGGCCTGCTCGATGTCGCACCAATAAAAACATGTACGTAAGGCCTTGCTTACAAGGGCCGAAGCTGCGGCGTGGTGGCCGCCAAGTCCAAAGATGAATTTCGCCAAAAGTTGCCGCCCTTCCTCTTCGGAGATGCACCTTTGAAGGACTCCGGTAGCGCTTTTCTTATAAAGCTCGCCCTCGTGGACCTTGTAGGCTTTAGACCGTCGCACAATGCAACGTGCCTCATTTGGGTCCTCAGGTAGTTCCTGCCTAGTTAGGTAAGCCAAGAAGGGTTCTGTCCATGGGGCGATGACGGCCATAATCACGTGGGCCGAAGGTGTTATTTCGGTGGAAGAGCCTCCGATTATGTCAGAGTGTTCGGTGTCTGGTGTTGTGGCTGGGTCCGAACTATTGTTACAGGTCTCTCCTTCCCATACCACGGATGGCTTAAACAACCTTTCCAAGATATTAGGTGGGACAGGGTCGCGCTTAGCACCGATGCGGGCGAGGATATCGGCCGCTTGATTGTTTTCCCGGACCACATGGTGGAATTCGAGCCCCTCGAACCGAGCTGACATTTTGAGGACGGTGTTGCGATAAGCCGCCATTTTTGGATCCTTGGCATCGAAGTCTCCATTTATTTGAGATATTGTGAGGTTCGAGTCCCACGCACCTCCAGGCGTTGAATGCCCATGGAGACTGCCATCCAGAGACCATGTAACAGGGCCTCATATTCTCGCTGCATTGTTGGAGTCTCTGTATAATGTTTGAGTACGATGGACTGTATCTCCGTGGGAGATGTCGACGACGCAAGCCCCTGACCAGCCAGCATTTTAGAGTCGCAAAGTGCATGATCCATTGAGTACGCTACCGCACTTTTTAGAGAGTTCGCTTCATCCATTCGGCAACGGTCAGCCAAGATTTGTGACTTAATGGCTCGCCGTGGTTTGTATGTTATGTAGAACGGGAGGAGCGCAATAGCCCATTTAGCAATCCAGCCCGTGGCCTCGCGGTTGTTTATTATGTCTTTGAGTGGTACTTCAGAGGCCACCATAAGTGAACACTCTTGAAAGTGGTGTCATAGTTTCTGGGATGCCATGAAGACCGCATATGCTATCTTTTGATAATGTGGGTACCGTGATTTGCATGGAGGAGGACAAGTGGATACATAGTATACCGGCTTTTGAAGCGGGAACTTATGTCCGTCCGCCTCTCGCTCGACGACGAGCATCGCGCATAACTTGGTGTGTTGCCGCTATATATATCAGCATTGGTTCACGACATTTGGCTGCCAATATTGGGTTTGTGGCCAAAACGGATTTTATTTCTTCTAATCCGCCGTGGCCGCATCCGGCCCACTCAAGTGTTCGGTGCATCAAGAAGGCGATAAAGAGGCAAAGGCTTTTCTCCTAATCGGGAGATGAAGCGGCTTAAGGCAGCCACGCATCCAGCTTAGTTTCGATTTGCTTGAGGTCCGCTGGGATGGCCAACCGTGACAGAGCTCGGATTTTAGCGGATTTGCTTCGATTCCTCCGTTGGAGATGATGAAGTTTAAGAGCTTTCCGCGGCACGCCAAGATGCATTTTTCCGGATTGAGCTTAATGTCATATGTTCGGAGATTGTCGAACGTGAGCCTCAATTCGCCTATTAAGGATTCGACGTGTCTGGTTTTAATGACCACATCGCTCACGATGCCTCCACCGCTTTTGCCGATTTGTGTCTCCTGTGCATGTCTCAATCATGCGCTGATAGGTTGCACCAGCGCTTTTTGAGCCCGGAAGGCATGGTGTTAAAATGGAAGGGCCGTGATGGAGGATAAATACCGCTATGGGCTTGATCGGACTCCGCCATCTTAATTTGATGGTATCTCGGAGTATGCGCCGAGGAAACACAATGAGTCGTGGAACCCGCGGTAGCGCCGATAATTTGATCGATGCAAGGAGGGGAAGGGATCCTTGGGGCAAGCCTTGTTAAGGTCCTCAAGTCACACATAGGCGCCAGGATTTGTCCTTCTTTGGTACCATCACCAAGTTTGCTAGCCAGTCCGGATGTTTTATTTCTCGGATGAATCCGACCTCCAGTAACTTGGCAAGCTCCTCTCCCATGGCTTGTCGCTTAGGCTCAGAGAAGCGCCGAAGAGTTTGCTTGACCGGTTTGAATCCCTTTAGAATGTTAAGGCTATGCTCGGCCAGCCTGCGTGGGATTCCTGGCATGTCTGAAGGATGCCAGGCGAAGATGTCCCAATTCGCGCGCAAGAACTCCCGTAGCGCGGCATCTACTGTGGGGTTTAACTGTACCCCAATGGATGCTGTTTTTGTAGGGTCCGTTGGGTGGACTTGGAATTTGATTATTTCATCCGCTGGTTTAAAACGGGTGGACTTGGATCTTTTGTAGAGTATCACGTCATCCTTGTCCACTGTGGAGCGTAGCGCAGTTAATTCTTCAGCCCCGAGGGCTTCGAATAACGCCTCGAGGGCCAGTGCGGCTGTTTTATTTTCGGCGCGGAGTGCTATGTCCGGATCACTAGCTAGAGTGATGATTCCATTGGGCCCGGGCATTTTGAGCTTCATGTACCAGAATGGGGTATAGCTTGAAGATCGTGAATGCCTCCGCGCTTAGAAGGGCGTGGTATCCGCTATTGAACGGGGCCACTTGGAATGTGATTTCTTCGACCTATAATTCTCCCAGGTCAATACCACATCTAGTGTGATTTTCCCAGCACATCGTGCCTCCCGACTAGGGATGATTCCTCGGAAGGTCGTGCTGCTTTGCTCAGTGCTGCTTTTGTCTATTTCCATTTTCGAAGAGTCTCCTTATAGATGAGGTTTAATCCGCTGCCGCCGTCCATGAGCACTTTAGTAAGCCGGAAGCCGTCCACAATTGGACTAAGGACCAAGGCGGCTGGTGCTCGGGCTGTTCGGAATTTAGGTTTGTCACTGGCATTGAAGGTGATAGCAGTATCGCTCCATGGATTTATTGCTGCCACGTGGCAGACTTCGGCAAGGTTGCAGAGTGCGCGCTTACGCCTATTATTTGAGGCAAAGGTCTCGAAGACTGTCAATGTTGTATTGTTGTTTTCCACGTGATGGTGCTCTGCGGTATTGTTGGTGAGGAGATCCTCACCGCTCTTGGCCACCTGCCGGAGTACCCAACACGCTCTAAGGTTGTGTGTTGGCATGGTATTCGCTGCACCGTGAATTTTGCATGGCCCATTAAGCCATCCCTCCAATACGGTTCCACGCCCTGTAGTGGGCTTTTGTTTCTTTGTAATTAGATCGGGCGACTTATGAGAGTACACCGTTTTAGTTCAGACGGGGGGTTTTGTGAGAGCCGGAGGATCCCAAAATTTTGTTTGGGTTTTCCAGGCGCTTTCCATCGCACAGTACTTCCGTACTATGGCCGCCAAGTCAGCGAAGTGTGCTATTTCACGGCGACTTATGGCGTTGAGGATTCCCCTGTCCGTGCAATTTTTGCAAAAGAATGAAATTGCGTCTTCCTCACGACAGTCCTTAGCCTTGCTCATTACAAGGAGGAATATGGCCCAATAGTGGTGTACTATCTCTTGGGGCTCTTGTCTAATGTGGGAAAGATCACTTATATCTAGGTGGGTGGGTGGATTTAGGTCCGAACCATGACCCGATCTGAGACCCAGGGGCGGAGGAGTTTCCGAGCTTGGCAGTTCGGGCCCGGATGTTGCCCAATAGGTCCGCCCGCCGCTTTGATTCTAGGTTCAAGGCTTGGGCCATGTCCTCCCGTAGACGGGTATCCGGCTCGGAGAGCTCGGGAATCCAGACATAGTTTGTCCTCAAGATAGAGGAAGAATCGCTGCGTTGCTCCTCCACCACCACTATCTGACGGGTGACCGGCAGAGAATTAATCTCCTTTTGGTCGGGTTTAAGCCTGATCCGATTATAGTCCGTAGCGACTCCCAAGGCGGCGATGCGATCCAAGAGCTCGTTCAAGGAAGAGAGCTCCATTGGATCCAACTGCTTGGGAGCTTCGAGCCGACGTGGAGGTTGTTTTCGATGACCCGAGAAGTCGGCGCAACGGCCGAACGGGCGGTCATGACGAAATCGCCTAGTCGGAGAGTTTGGCCTACAACCAGGGCTCCCCCAGAGGTGATGTTGTCCTTGAGAACGAGACGAGCCATCCAGCCTTATGATGACGGCACAGCGGAACTCTCAATGAAAGCACCAATGTCTGTGTCAAAACCGGCGGATCTCGGGTAGGGGGTCCTGAACTGTGCGTCTAAGGCGGATGGTAACAGGAGGCGGGGGACACGATGTTTATCCAGGTTCGGGCCCTCTCAACGGAGGTAATACCCTACTTCCTGCTTGATTGATCTTGATGATATAAGTATTACAAGAGTTGATCTACCACGAGATCGTAGAGGCTAAACCGTAGAAGCTAGCTTATGGTATGATTGTTGTTGTCCTACGGACTAAACCCTCCGGTTTATATAGACACCGGAGGGGGCTAGGGTTACACAGAGTCGGTTACAAGGGAGGATATCTACATATCCGTATTGCCAAGCTTGCCTTCCACGCCAAGGAGAGTCCCATCCGGACACGGGACGAAGTCTTCAATCTCGTATCTTCATAGTCCAACAGTCCGGCTAAAGTATATAGTCCGGCTGTCCGAGGACCCCCTATCCAGAACTCCCTCAGCTGGGTCGACTCGGGGGCGGCGGCGGCAAGCCGGCCGCATGGGAAGGGTGACGTGGTGCCCCGGAATCCGGCCGTCAAGCGTACGGCGGACCCGGTGGCCGGCACGAAGCCGCCCGCCAAGAGGAGGCGTCGCGGTCCGTCGGCGGCGCCGGCAAGGCCGGCCGTTCCGCTGGTGCCTGGGTGAATTCGCTTCTATTAAATTCTGATGAGTCGTCGAGCGGCTTCTCTTGGTTCTCGCTTTTTACTCCGTCGTGCTTTAGGTCGCTGATATCGCTGGCGCTCGCTGCGTCGGAGGCCGTGTCCCTTGGTAGCGCCGTGTTTCGGAAGAACCAGTCCAGCGCCATTGACCGGGACGAGGAGGTGGCTGACCCGGACCTGGGCCTGGACCCGGCTGACACCGAGGGCCTGGCCTGGAGGGACCGGAACCGAGCCGTGGCGGATATGGATGCCGGATACTTTTCTGGTCTCAGTTTAACTGCAAATAGAGCAGTACGAAACAACGACCATAATTTTGCAAAAACAAGGTAGTTCATGCAAATAGATTTAACTGAAAATATATCACTTGATTATCCCATCGATCCACGACGATCGCCCAACAGGCTCTCGATGAAAGCGCCAATGTCGGTTCAGTATCCGCGTATCTCGTAGTAGGGGTCCTAAGCTAGGCGTCTTGGAGCGATGGTAACATGGACACGGGGTTTACCCAGCTTCGGGCTCTCTTGATGAGATAATACCCTACATGCTGCTTTTGATTGTATTCATATGGGGTGTAGTACAGAGTCCATGTATCTACCACGAGATTGTAGTAATGAGTATGAGATCGTCCATTGACTAGCCTGGCCTCGGTTTATATAAGACACCAGAGGCCTAGGGTTTAGGAGAGTCCTTGTCTTGGGCGCCAAGTCTTGTGGAGTCTTCCTTGTATGCGGCAGGGGTTGTCCGAACTGGCCCATGACTATGCGGCCATGGGGTCCTCGGCCCAATCTAACTGATCGGGAGACGACGTGGTGAGTAGCCCCTAGTCCAGGACACCGTTAGTAGCCCCCTGAACCGATCTTCAAGTTGGGGACGCTCCTCGATTCTTCCGAACTGTTCTTCATCTTCGGTCGTCGGTCTTGAAAACTGGTTCAACAAATCTTCCCATCTTCGATCTTGAGGATCGCCAAAGTGCATCCGAAGAGTTTACACGTTGGGTATCCGAGGAGCCCCTTTAAGTTTCCGGCCTTTATCAATGCCTTGTTATTTTCACGCCCACCTCGGGTTTGAAGTTGTCCCCGTGCGGCGGTTTCCTCTTGCATCCGAGCTCCAACGCCGGACTGCACTTGAGGTATCTTTTGTAGCCGAGCACCAACGCCAGAATGTATCCGAGCTCCAATGCCGGACTGAATCCAAACTCCAACACCGGAGAGTATTCGAGCTCCAACGCTGGACTATATCCGAGGTGTCATAGATCACCTTGGCTCAAAAAAGTCGAAGGAGTTTAGCCGAGCTTAATGCCAGAAATGCCCTCTACGGAGCCAACCACTGGCGCCCGAGCTTTATGCCGGACTGCTTCCGGGGTGTCTATTGTAGTTGAGCACCAACGTCGGTCTGTATCCGAGGTAGTACACCACCTCGTCCATGGGCTGATTTTTATGAATTTAATCTCGAATTGTGCAATGTAATCTCTGCTAAGATGTATAGCCAGTAGCCCTCAAGGTGCGTGTTGGCCTAATATCCGGGATGCACCTGAAGGAAAAAATCAAACCGCTGACCCTAGTGGCCCCTGAGACTCAGGTCGATTCATAAAATTATCCTGGGGATCAATTCCCAGCTCGGCAGCATATTTAGGAATAGAAACGCGGTGTGCAAAGTCCTCGAGACTCAGGTTGGGTGCGGCCGACCAACCTGAGGATAATAATGTCCTCGATAACTATATTGCACTTTAAATTTTCTGCATTGGATTGTCAATGCAAGAGCCCCAGACACCGGGTCGGGTGGCAACACCGAGATCGAGGGATCGATGTACCCCTTTAATATTTGTAAATAATAAGCACAAAGCCCAAGAGCCCCGAGCCTTAATGTGGCACGGGTGGCGAATAAGGATCGATATCCAAAGTAAAATCACAAATTATGTGTAATGATTCTATGTATCCAAATACTTTTCATCATCAATGCTCGGATCCGCATTGTACAAAACTTTGTTGACCGACCATCGGCTTCCACCTCCTTGGCCAGTAGCCGAGGAGTGTTTGTCCTACTTTATAAAGCCTTTACAAGGGAAAAGATTTACGACAAACAAGGCAATCCGGCCATATGGTTTTATAAACAAAGATACGCAGAGAGATATGTTGTATTACTGTTTAATGTGAGAAACATCTTCCAAAGAAAATAGTCCTGCTATCGGTTCCTTTCTTTGGGTTGTCATGCCAACCATGATCATGAAACCTCACCTCCGATCAATGCAGGAGAAAAATATTGAGGAGTTACTTCGGGGAAAGTTCCCAAATTCTATGTTTATTTTGACTCCATTGCGACCGTTTATCAGTTGAAAGTGGCCCATCGTCGGCTTCTACCCCTTTGTAGATACTATGCAGAGTGTTTCCGTAATAACAAGACAACCCTGAGTCGACGTCTCGGTGCCCGAAGGCGGTTGTGTTAGCAGAAACGAGGCAATCAGGTATGCGGGCTTTATAACTTTCACTTAGTCATAGGAGTTTTAAATTGGGGAAGCTAGCTACGAGCCCCCGGTTAGTGTTCGCCGATAGCTGAGGTCAAGCCGTAAACACTTCGGCCAATGTTATGAATGGCCCGTCATTTAACATAGTCATCAGATCGCTGACCGTTTACGCTTATTGTGACGGTCAGTTTTGACTTTCTCCATCGAGGTGCATAACCATGCGAGTGGAAGCACAATCGCAGTGGTTCTCCTTTGCACACCTAGCGAACAAAAGCGGAGCGTGGGAGGCAAGCACGAGAGCCGCAACCCAACTATTGACCAAGGACACAACCAAACCGATGCATATATAGCAATATCCAAGAATGTTTTTGCCGAATCTCTGAAGGTGTCCGGCATTGCACTGCGAGACTTATGCTGGAAACACGCAAAATAGTTTAAAAGTGCCATAGGCTTGGAAAATTAAAAAACTGTAGTAAAAACTTGATGTCCGAACTAGATCAAGTGTTCGGTGCCAATCTGAAAATTGGTCTTAAAAAGTGCTTATGTCATGCTTTAATATGACACATCCTATCTCAAGACTTCAAGCGGGTCAGCCTACCACTTGAACCTCCTATCCCGAAGGCGGAGTAATTCTCATTAGGTCAGTTTAGCAAACTAAACTCTAGCGGCTTTCAGAGAGAAACTAGGCTCCCCGGCTATTGACCACACACTCGCGTCAAAAAAGGAGTGATAGAAAAAGACTTTGCAACGACTAAGAAGAAGAACACTTATTATAAAACAGTTCATATAAATTTAAGAGCCCCCAAGTGACTTGGGAAAAAGAAGTTTATGTACCGAAGTACTTATATCATATCTGTGTTCACTCGAACTTTAAACGCGTCTTAACTGACCGTCGGCTTCTCCCTCTTTGGTCAAGGGCCGAAAAGTGTTATGTACTCCACCTGTCGAGAATATCAACGGTGTTTCCGATAACCAGGCAATCAGGCCATAAGGCTGTAACAAACAAAGCACGCTCAGGGAACTTATGCTATATTCTTGCGAAGTGTAAGAAGCATCTTCAAGAAAATAGTACCCCATCGATACCTTTCTTCGGTGCTCATTGTTACTATGAGACTTGTGCAATAGATTTTTGTACTCATGAGTTCCGTTTGTGCCAACCATAATTGAAAACAATAAGGCGCTAGCTTCGGCTTCACCGGTCGAGGTCGGCTCGGATGATTCGATCGTGACAATCGCGAGAGGTGCTCCTTTACTCCCTAGGCGAACAATCGGGAGCGAGGGGTAAACACGGGAAGCGAGCAACCCAGCTTGCGGAACACTTAAGTCAACATGGTGCATATTGTGGCGTAATACACGAACAAGGAACGAAGCCGCACAAGTATAATCATATGCAAGAGGAAAAGCTTCATAAAGGAAGCCCCCAAGTAAACGGGGTATTTGAATTTGTGTGTCACAAACAAAGTTTGACAAGGAAGTTTTCACAAGCCACTTTTGCCAAAAAGGTATAATGCTTGGCGAATCGAACAAAATTTAAAAGTGGGAGTTTTTCAGCCGTCAGCGACTTAGCTGGTTAATGTGTTCGGTATTGATGCCTTGATCCGAGCTTGCAGTGCGGGACAAGGTCTCGGCCCCAAGCCCGATGTAGCTAAGCGAAGAGCTCGACACTCCAAGTGGCGACATTATGCGACCAATGGCGAGGTGGAACCCCGATCCGACCGAGCGGTGGAGCAGGTGGCGATGTGACACGAAGTCTTCGTGGGTTAATGAAGTGATGGCGAGCCCGGTCCAGCCGAGGTGACGTGGTATGTTGGTGCGCCGAGGTGGCGCTGCCCAACCCGGATCATTTATCTGTGCATAGAAAATAGTGCAAGCGGGAGAAAATAGTAATAATAATAATAATAATATGTTGCATAATTAAAATTTATGCAAAGTGAGTAATAAAAGAAATATGGCATGTGTGCCGAACACTTGATGAGGTAGAGCTCTCTCAACGATGCCAAAGTCCCCGAGGCAAACGAGCCTACCGGTATGGCAATTTTGACTAAGAAAGTGATCACGCGAGCCGATTTATGCCGATTGGGACGACGACATCAGCATGCCGAAGTGATCGTGTGACGCAGTCGAGGTCGATGACCTATATTTTATAGGGCAGATCCAGTTGTAGATGTGGCGTTTGTCAGACTGCGGACAAAATGTCTAGATACTTTAACAAAACATCAGTGCAAAGTTAGTTTACATTGTTCAATCGGACCTCAAAGGCCATGGTGCAGAGACCAGCACGTATGCGGCCGAAAACACTGCTGGTGGATGGTAGTGACCATATGTTCTGAATTAATTAAAAAAGGAAATATCATAAAGAGAAAAAGGAAAGAACCCTCTGATGACGCCGTCGTCCGTGCAGAGCATGCTCAGCTTTACGCGGTACTGGCCGTTCTAGGCTTGTGTACTCCTTGGGACCCAACGCTGCGTGCGACACACGAAGCCAGCGCAAAATGCGCTCGGCGTTGTGGCATGACGATGTTGACCAAGATCAGCCAGTCTGGTGACGGCGAGAGGCCGGACAGGCCACCGTTACGCATAAAGCGTTGGTAGAATATCTACGCAACAATAATGCGGTACAAACCAACCGAAAGATATTTTGCATTGTAAACTGTTAGCTAGGAAAAATAAAACTGGCATTATCACGGCGATTATGGCGGCAATATGTGAGACCGCATCAAATAAGAGAAACCGATGCAGACCGAAATAACTCCAATTATCACGAGGAATTGGAGATTGCACGTGTGATCTAGTATACATGTAGTAGTACTAGTTGGACTAGTAGTCATCAATATCCGTGGAGACCGGCTGCAAAACTAGCAATCAATTGTACTGCTCCTTTTAGCAAGTAAAGGACACCATTAGTGGATGATCGCGGCGTAGCGTCAGAATAAAATAAGGAAAAAGGAATTAAAGAAAGAAGGAGAGAATCTCCTGGATGGCCATGGGGCGAACTCTTGTCTGCCGCCTACGGCTGTGGCGTGAGAAGTACTGGGCGTGGTTTCCTCGGCTGGGGTGCCGTTTGATGGAATTTCTTTTTGCGTTGATCTTCCACGATCATTGCATGCGGCACCATGTGACTCAACTTCTGGCGCGGATCTAATGTAGTGCTTGGGGCGCGGATACTTTTACGGTCTCGGTTTAGCGCAAATAGAGCGATGCGAAACAACGACCATAATTTTGCAAAAACAAGGTAGTTCATGCGAATAGATTTAAGCGAAAAAATATCACTGATTATCCCATCGATCCTGACGATGCCCATGAGCTCTCAATGAAAGCGCCAATGTCGGTTCAATATCCCGCGTATCTCGTAGTAGGGTCCTAAGCTAGGCGCCTTGGAGCGATGGTAACATGGACACGGGGTTTACCCAGCTTCGGGCTCTCTTGATGAGTTAATACCCTACATGCTGCTTTTGATTGTATTTTTATGGGGTGTAGTACAGAGTACATGTATCTACCACGAGATTGTAGTAATGAATATGAGATCGTCCATTGACTAGCCTGGCCTCGGTTTATATAAGACACCGGAGGCCTAGGGTTTAGGAGAGTCCTTGTCTTGGGCGCCAAGTCTTGTGGAGTCTTCCTTGTATGCGGCAGGGGTTGTCTAAACTGGCCCATGAGTATGCGGCCATGGGGTCCTCGGCCCAATCTAACTGATTGGGAGACGACGTGGTGAGTACCCCCTAGTCCAGGACACCGTCAGAGGGCGCCGGAGAGGACTTCGGCCACGGAGGAGGCGGTCAGCGGCGAGTACGCCCTGGTCTTCAGGCCAGGGAGCCGTCAGGTCGCCGGGCCGCAGCCGGCTCGGGCTGGGCCCAGCGAGGTCTTCTTCGGGCCCCCGACGCAAGAGCTGGAGCGCGTCGTGATGGTAAGTGTTCCTCTTTGTCTTCTACTTTTATTCTTGCTACTCTTTAGCGGGGGCGCGCTAGCGCACCCACTGGGTGTAGCCCCCGAGATTCGGGCCAACTACGTAGTAGTTGGGTCGAATCTTAAACTGATGTCTTGTGATGATCATCGTTCCTTGTAGCAACTGGACTCCTACCGGGTCGGTGTCTTCAACCGGCTCTTGGAGAAGAACCGGCAGCTCAAGGCGCAGCTCACCGCCAAGGAGGAGGCGCTCCGTGTCGCCGAAGGTAACTTTCTTGCGTGCTCTTTAGTGGGAGCGCACTAGCGCACCCACTGGGTGTAGCCCCTGAAATTTGGGCCAACTACGTAGTAGTTGGGTCGAATCTTAAAGTAGTCTTCCGTTTCTGATTCTTCATTGTGCAGCCGCTGTGGCCGGGGTGCCGGCCTGGTGAACCCGGCTGGTCCATGCGGCTATCGATCTGACCGGTCGTTCTTGGCGTCGGTCGCTTGAGCCAAGGTGGCGAAGGCTGGCGGCGAGGGCGGCAGGCGCTGCCGACGCCGGCCGCTACTGAGAACAGCTGGTCGGTGACAAGAGCCGGCTTCAAGCCGAAGTGGAGCGCGCCCAAGGTCGTGGAGGCCCAGCGAGCCCTTGCCGAAACTGGCCATCAACGCGACAAGCTGGCCAACGACAAGGGCCAATTTCAGGCCGAGGTGGAGCGCCTAATGGCGTTGGGGACCAAGGTGGGGGAGGCCCACCAGGATGAGCTCCTCCGTCGCGAGGAGTACGAGAAGGCGGCCATGGCCAAGGACGCCGAGCTGAAGGCGGCCCTCGCCAAGGTCGCCGACCTAGAGAAGGCGGCCACCGCCAAGGACGCCGAGCTGAAGGCGTCCAACGCCAAGGTCGCCGACCTGGAGAAGGCGCTTCAGGACCGTGACCGTGCCATCACTAGGGAGCGGCACGGTACATTGCTTGAAGCGCAACACCTGGACGAGACCTTCGCCAGTAAGTGCTTTCTTTGGATTATGCTGGGTTGAGAAGCGGACTTTCTTTCCTTTGTTGACTTGTCTTGCTCTTCTTTTTGATAGGGCACTTCCCTGAGACGCACAGGTTGGCGGAGGAGGCCGTCCATTTCCAGCGGGATCCGCATGGGGTCGTGGGCTCTAGGACTAACCCGCAGGTCGCCTGGACCTTCTCAGAGATTATGACCGCAACTAAAGCTCGTCTGCGAGTCTTGGGCGAGCAGATGGGGCGGCTCTCCGAGGCCGGCGTGGGGATGACGGCGGCCCTCTGGCCTGCGCTGTTGCGCCGAACAACTTCTTGTGGCTGGCACGGTGGTTGGAGGCAGGACCGGAGCGGCTTCATGCGTGGCGTGTCTCCGCCGCTCGTGCCGGCGCGGAGATGGCGCTCCTGTTTGTGATGTCTTGGCATCCGGATCTGGTGCTGGATCAGCTGATGGGCCAGCGAGCAGGCACAGAGCGCCAGTTGCAGGCAGAGGCCGGACAGATCGCCGCTCGGGCCAGATACATTGTCGGGTTCGCGATTCACGACGAGTTCCAGCTGGAGCGAACGGATGATGGCGAAGTCGTTCCTCCTGACGACTTTGGCCTGCTTCTGGACGATCCGTAGGGCAGCTCCGAGGAGACGGGCGTTTACGGGAACAAGGACGCTGAGGTGGGAGACACCGGTGCCTCGGTGAACCCGGAGGCCACTGAGGGGGAGCCGGCAGTTGCGCAACCCGGCGCTGGAGATGCCTGAAGCTGGGGCCATCCTGTTTTATCTTTGCGGTAATTTCTGTTAGGTAGCAGGTCCACCCACCCACTAGGGGGGTGTTGGGTGCAATGTAATGAACTCCAGCCTTGGGCCTATTTTAACTTGTGATGTAAATATTTCGTGAGTGTCTGCACTTTTGCTTTTGTTTTTTAGCTGTTTTCTTGCTTGCTTCCCCTTTGGGCCTCCCCCTGCTAGTCCAATAGCAGGGTTCCAGTCTGTGACAAAGAGTTCGGTCCCCGGGAGGAGAGTGCGGTACTTAGGCTTTAGAAACATTGAGCGCGAGCGAAACACCCACTGGGACGACTGGCAGCGGCTGGCGAGCAGCCGGTCATGCGGCAAGTTAATGTGGCGGGGCCAGGTTGGCCAATCAGGCGGACCCAACTTAGTGTTTTCGCAACATGTTGGTGCTTTGGCCCCTGGTTCTTGCCGGCCGACAACCGAAGCCGGTTCTGTGGCGTAGGGCGAAGTGGGGGGTCGTGGCAACCCGAACACGCCAAGATGTGCTAAGGAGGACGACGGGTGGTGGCCAAGCCGGCCAGCCCCCGAGCCCCCGGGTTGAGTGAGTCGACCCGGCGGTGGGGTTTTTAAGGAAAAATGCACAAATGTGTGAACATAATAACTTGGCTGGAAAGGGCAGCCCCTGATCGTCGTTCGAGGACCCCATAGTTTTCATACGGTTACAAAAGGTAGTGATACATACGTGCACATAGCTAACTGTAAAACGGGCGAAGGAGTTCGGCATTCCACGGCCGGGTTGTTTTTTCACCGGCGGTGTCTCTCTTTCACTTGTTCGACTTGCGGGCGTCGATGAGGTAGTACGTGTTGCGGTCACACAGGGCTTTCCCAATGATGAAGGGGCCTTCCCATGGGGAGGATAGCTTGTGCTCGCCGGCTTGCTGTTGGATGAGTCGGAGGACGAGGTCTCCCTTGCGGAATGCGAGGGTCTTGATTTTCTTACTGTGGTAGTGCCTCAAGCCTTACTGATAAATGGCCGATCGACTGAGTGCCAAGAGGCGTGCCTCTTCGAGTAGGTCGACGCCGTCTTCATGGGCTTCCTTGGCTTCGGCTTCGGTGTACATCACGACTCGCGGTGAGTCAAACTCGGGATGACGGCTTCGGCTCCGTAGATGAGGAAGAACGGGGTGAACCCCGTCGATCGGTTTGGCATTGTGCGGAGACTCCAAAGGACGGCCGGCAACTCGTTGAGCCAGCTTCTGGATGAAGGGACGAGCGGCTCGACAAGCCGTGGCTTGATGCCGGATAGAATGAGGCCGTTGGCCCGCTCGACCTGGCCGTTGGACTGCGGGTGCGCCACGGAGGCCATGTCGAGGCGGATGCCGGAGACGGAGCAGTACTGCGCGAGCGCGCCCTTGGTGAAGTTGGTGCCGTTGTCCATGATGATGTTGTTCACGACGCCATAGCGCACCGTGATGTCCTTGATGAACCGGACGACTGTTGGCCCGTCCATCTTCTTGATTGGCCGTGCTTCGATCCACTTAGTGAACTTGTCCACCGCCACCAGCAACTGTGTCTTGCCGCCTCGGGCGTGTCGTGGTACTAACTCTGACAGTAAGAGTAGGGGGTACGAATGAGGAGGCAAGGTCCTAACTTCAGTGAGGTTGTACACACAAGTTTACGAGTTCAGGCCCCTCTCGGAGGAGGTAAAATCCCTACGTCTCGGTGCCCTGAGGCGGTCGACTGGAATATGTGTGTGTGTGTGTGTGTGTGTGTGTGTGTGTGTGTGTGTGTGTTATAGGGGGTGCGAACCCTTGTGCCAGTGGAGGGGATGGCTTATATAGAGTGCGCCTGGACCCCAGCCAGCCCACATTACAAAGGGTTCTATGTACATTAAGACAGAGCGTTACTGGTAACGCCAGTAATAAAGAGGTATAAATGATCTTTATGACTACAGAGTGAACGTCCGACCGTTGCCATCCTGAGTGACGTTAGTTCTTGGATATGCCTGAGTGGTTTCTTGTATGGTCGAATGGAATTGGGGTATCCGAGTGAGGCTGAAGGTCGAGTGGATTACACTCCTTGGTGAACTCAGTCGGTTTCCTCTGTTGTGTTTTGAACGCCTTTGACTATAGGGCAGTGTCCTTGGGTAGGGTGTCCAGGTCAGGCCTATGACCCTACCCTAGGTACATGTCATCGTCATTAGCCCCCGATTGGACTGAGGTCCGAGTGAAGAAAGAGCTGAAGTTGACTCCGACTCGATTCCATACCTCGGAGGTATTTCATCTGGGTTTGTGAATCATGTTGAAGCTTCGATCTTTCTTCAGTCGCCTCGATTGATTCAGAGGTCGTTGAGTGAACTCAACTAATAATCTTTGAGTGTTGATAAGGTATGAAATCTTCGGCGAGATTGATTACTCTGCGGTTCCCGAATCTCACGGGATTCGAAATTTTGGGGAAGCGCGCGGGACGGAGCGCACCACAGTAAACGGAGTGGATAGACAGAGGCGCCTCGATTCTCGTGCCACCTTTTTCGCCACGTATCTGGCACGCGACTGTTGCAGGATTTGACAGGATCACTTGGGCCCACTAGTCAGTCACTCGGAAGCAGGCCCATAAAAGGCGTCGAAGCCAGTGCGTTTGCACGGTGCGCCTCATTCCCCTTCTTCCTCCTCTACATCTCCACCACGTCCGCCTCCACTCTCGATGTCGCCGCCCCACCTATGCACAGCCTGCTGCGATGGGAAAGGATAAGACTGCGGCCCTGGAGCACGCGAAGAAGGCGACGGCGGTGGCGAAGGGCAAGAAGATGAGTCGGGGGGGTCGTCTCGTGGTCCTGTCTGCCGCCTGGCTGGATCCAGGGGGACTGGATTCAGTCTATGATCCATAAGGAAGATCTGGAGGATCTGGCCAGCGGAGGCTTGATCGCCCACGGGTCTTGGAGGCTGCCGAGGAACGAGACCGAGCCCCAACCGCAAGGGGGTGAGTGCATTCTCATTGCCACCCATGTCGACCGAGGTTTCACTCTGCCTCCACATCCATTCTTCCGGGGTTTCTTGAACTTCTTTGGTGCCCAACTTCATCACTTCTCCCCCAACACAATCACATACCTCGCTGCATACGTCTCTGTGTGCAAAAACTTCTTGGGTTGTCGACCACATTGGGGTCTTTTCAAACACATCTTCACCTGCCTCTCTCAAACTGTGAAGAAGGCAAACCCGAATGACGAAAAGACGCACATGATCCAAATTTGCGGGGGTTTAGGCATTCGGACGAGGGGTAGGAGTACTTTTCCACCTATGGCTCTTCCCGATTCAGTTAGAGGGTGGCAGTCGACCTGGTTCTACTGCCAAGACGTTCTAACTCCTGGTCAGTCGACCGGTCTTCCCCCCTTCACCATGGATCGGGTCCGCCAACCTTCTTCGTTGATCGTGACTCTAGAAGAGAAGGGAGAGGTGTCCATGTTAGTCGACCGAGTAGTCCAACTGGTCCGCGATGGCGTGACTGGCATGGATTTCTTGGAAGTGTTTCTCAGCAGACGCATCCATCCTCTTCAAGCTCGCGATCATCCGATGTGGATGTACTCGGGCCCTAACGACACCGCTCGGGCCGACCTAGAGGAAGTCACTGAGGAGATGGTGGAGAAGTGGTTGCGGACCATCATTGGAAACAAGGACAACCTCAGGGGGTCCTGGAGGGTTGCACCATTCGACGCCGAAAATGAGCCAGACAAGGTTTGACCTTTGTTTCCGAGTCTATTTTTATTCAGATTTGCGACTGTTCTTGAGTCTGATTGACGCCTGATCCACTTCTTGCCTTGCAGATTTATACTAAGATGTACTCAATGCCGAACGGGGAGCAGGTCCAGGAGGGAACGGAGAGCACTGATGAGAGTGGCGACTGGTAATCCCCCGATGACCATGAAGACGATAGTGACGACTCGGGCGGTAGTGAGGAAGTCGAATCACCACCTCGCTCAGAGCATCGATCCAAGCAGTCTCAAGATCCTGCGGGTGGGCGTGGCAAGGCAGCACCTCCAAGCGCACAAGTGCAAAAGCGCACTCGGACTTCATCACCGGAGCCGATTGAAAAGGCCGCCAAGCAGCTCAAGATTGCCCCTTCAAAACCTCGGAAGGCTTTGCCCAAGATCAAGGTGGATGTTCTGGTTGCTTATGCGTAAGTATTTTGTTTTCTCTCTTTGCTTTTGCGTCATTTGGAAACTTCTATGCTTTTGTCGACTCATTCTCTCGCATGACCGAGTGAGTTCTGAAACTTTCAGTGTTGCTACTTCTGGGACCTCCATGGACATTTACAAGGACCAAGATGATGAGGAGACTGAGGACGCGGCCACTTCCAAAGCGGGTACAACTCTAATTGCTCTCATTTTGCCACTTGAACTGTCAATCGATCGAACTCTTACGGTCGAGTCTTTTGCAGTGCCTCAAAATGTCATTGGGCTTCCAGATGACGATGAAGACATGCCCCAAAAAACCACAGGAAGGAAGAGTAGGACTTCGAGGAGGAGGGTGCCTGCCAGCAAGGTACCTGTAACGCCCCGGATTCGATGCGCCAGGTGTCCGTCAGTTATTCGCCGTCGTTGCCATGTCATTTGCTTGCGTGTTGCATTTTTCCATGTCATAATCTGCATTTCATATCATGTCATCATGTGCATCTCATTTTGCATACGTATTCGTTTTATGCATCCGAGCATTTTCCCCGTTGTCCGTTTTGCAATCCGGCACTCCTATGTCTCCCGGCGCCCCCTTTTGCCTCTTTTCGTGTGCGGGTGTTAAACTTTCTCGGAATGGACCGAGTCTTGCCAAGCGGCCTTGGTATAGCACTGGTAGACCGCCTGTCAAGTTTCGTGCCATTTGGAGGTCGTTTGATACTCCAACGGTTAACCGGGTAACCGTAAAAGCCTCCTTCTCTTTGCAGCCCAATACCCCTTCCAAAGTGGCCCAAAACCCAGCAAACTCCCCTCTATGCTCTCGGTCGTTCGATCACGATCGTGTGGGCGAAAACCGCACCCCATTTGGACTCTCCTAGCTCCCTCTACCTATAAAACTAGACCTCCCCCGAAATTCGCGGATCAAAACGCCCCTAACCCTAGCTCCTTCTTCCTCCGCGCGCCGGACGCGTCCGCGTCGCGCCGGACATGTCCGCCGGCCACCTCGCTCCGTCCAATCGGATCGCGCCACGTCATCGCCACCGCCTCCAGCGCCAATCCCCGCTGGCCACGTCGCCCTCGCTCCTCCCCCACATCGCCGCGGCCCTCGAGGCCCATCTCAGCACCGCCTGGCCGAGGCATCCGCCGCCGCAGCCGCTGGGGCCCGACCAGCGCGCCGCCCCCGCCCCGCGCCGCCCGCCGGACCGCCTCCGGTCGGCGAGCTCGCCGGAGCCCGCCCGGCGCCCGCCGCCGCTGCGCATCTCTCCGCCGCCCTCCCGCGCAGCGCGCTTCTGCCATCGCCCCGCCGCCGCCTCGCCGCGCCCGGCGTCCGCCTCTGCTCGCCCGACGCCCCGACACAGCGCCCTGCCGTCGCCATAGCCGCCCATGCCGCTTCGCCGCCCGCCGCCAGCTCGAAGCCTCTCGTCGTTGCCGGCCATCGCCGAGTCCGCCGGCCGACTACGGCGTCATCCTCCGTCGCCGGATCGGAGGTGGACCAGATCCACCAGCCACCGAACCAAACACCCTCGCCCCGATCCGGATCTTCCCATCCCGGATCTCCTCGTCCCGGTTGACTTCTCCCGGAGGTGAAAAATCCACTAAGTCCCCATAGTTTCCAGTATTTCTTTGCATTTTCATCGCATCATAACTCTGCATCCGTAGCTCCGTTTCATACGTGTAATATGTCAAATTGTTCGCCTCGACGAGTACATCATTTCATTCCATTGCATCATTTTCATTTGAGTTCATCTTGATGCCTGAATCATCGTTGCAAGAGGGCTATGTGATGTTAGTTTCAGATTCTTATCAGAACATGCACTTTTGTCATTTTTGCCATGATTGATGTGTGCACCCTATGATCCGGAGTCCTACATGTGTTTTGTAATATGCCATGCCATCTTTACAGTGGTGTATGTCATGTATTTTTGTGATCTCTGTGGTGACTAGCACAAGCATGCAAACTAGGCTTCATGATGTTGCTGATTTCAGCCCCTGTTCTGCTGATATTTTTATGCCATGTTAACTTGCTGCTACAGAGAGATCCATGCATATTTTGAGATACTTCAGTAAGGATGTTTTGAGCATATGGTTATGCTCAATCCATCCATGCCCTTGTTTGAAATTATGGAGTGCCATAGCTTGAGTCAGTCGAGCTCTACTTTTGCTATAAAATATTTCCTGGCAGGTTGTTTACATGTTATTCAATTTTGCCAAGGTTGTTGTAGCTGGTCTGTGTATGCTATGATGTTGTTCTTGCCATGTATAGCCTCTATGCCATGTCTTCTTACTGTGAGTTGCCTTGCCATGCCATGTATTGCTCTGTGGTGAGTGGTTCAAGCTCATCAACATGCCTACTTGTTATCTGTTCATGCCATGCTCCAGTTTTGCACTAAGTCTGAATCTGTTTATGTTTTTGCTATATTCACATGCTTGCAACTGTATTTTCTGATCCCTTTTGGCTTATGGTCACTAAGGGACTTTTTGTTCTATGCAATTAGTAGATTCATTCCATGCTCTAGTTTGACTTGATAGCTTGCTGTAACATGTTGTTTCATAGCTCTAAACATGTTAACCTGGTGTTATTTCTGCCATGTCCTGTAAATTCTGCAAAAGTCTGTGAACCTGATATTATATGCAATCTTGCCATGTGTTTTTGAGCATGTTCTAGTGATTTTTGGAAATAGCTCAGTGTTCATGTTTTGTAATGCTTTACCTGTACATCATGCCCATACCTTTTGTTATTACGTTGAGATGCTGTAGCATGTTGTTTTGATGCTTGCAATATGGCTAGTTGCTGTTTTGGACAGCTTATCCTTTAAACTTGTATTGTGTGTATGTGTTGAACCGTTGCTCCGTTTTGAGTGTGCTCTATATGAAACTTGCTTGATTTTGCATGTAGCTTCATATTATCATGTTGCATCCATGTTTTGAGGTGTTTACTTGATGTTTGTATGCATTTTGCATCAATGCCATGTTTAACTTGTTTTGCTCATATCTTCTAGGCCGTAGCTCAGAATTAAATGAACTTTATACGTAACTTGACTAGAATTTTGTGTAGATCATCTTGGTGCATTTTAACTTGCTGTTTAACAACTTGAACATAAGGTTTATTCAGATCTGGACCAATTTCGAAATTTGCATATGAGGACTTACCGGAATTGTTATATGTTGTTTCCGGCCTCATTTAAACTTGCCTTGATGTGTTGCTCTTGTTTGCATCATCTCTTGCCATGAGTAGCCTCATCTAGCCTTGTCATGCATCATGCTTGTTGTGCATCATGCCTTGTTCATGTGTGGTGTGTTTACTATGTTGTGTGCTTCTTCTCGATAGTTCCCGTTTCGTTGCGATCGTGAGGATTCGTTCGTCTACGCTTGGTTCGTCTTCATGGCTTCATCTTCTTCATGGACTCGTTCTTCTTCCTTGCGGGATTTAAGGCAAGATGACCATCACCTTGGATCCGATTACTATCATTGCTATGCTAGTTGCTTCGTTCTTTTGCTATGCTGCGCTACCTATCACTTGCTGCTCAAGCCTCCCAAATTGCCATGAACCTCTAACCTTTGTCACCCTTCCTAGCAAACCGTTGTTTGGCTATGTTACCGCTTTGCTCAGCCCCTCTTATAGCGTTGTTAGTTGCAGGTGAAGATGAAGTTTGTTCCTTGTTGGAACATGGAGATGCTGTTCCTTGTTGGAACATGTTTACTTGTTGGGATATCACAATATATCTTATTTAATTAATTCATCAATATACTTGGTAAAGGGTGGAAGGCTCGGCATTATGCCTGGTGTTTTGTTCCACTCTTGCCGCCTAGTTTCCGTCATATCGGTATTATGTTCCCGGATTTTGCGTCCCTAACGCGGTCGGGTGATTTATGGGACCCCTTGACAGTTCGCTTTGAATAAGACTCCTCCAAAGAAGGCCCAACATTGGTTTTACCATTTGCCTCACCTATTACCTTTTTCCCTTGGGAGTCGCGCATCCCAAGGGTCATCTTTATTTTAGCCCCGGGCCAATGCTTGTCTAAGTGTTGGTCCAAACTAGAGCCACTTGCAGCGCCACCGGGAAACTTGAGGGCTGGTTCTAGTTGTGCGTAGTGCTCATCCGGTCGTGGCTCGAGGCGAGATACGCGGCTACTATCGGGATGTCGGCACGCCGGAGGTCTTGCTGGTCTTGTTTTATTCTGTCGAAATGTCTTGTAGCCGGATTCGAGACTGGTCGGGTCTTCCGGGAGAAGGAATATCCTTCGTTGATCGCGAGAGCTTATCATGGGCTAAGTTGGGACACCCCGCAGGTATAAACTTTCGAGAGCCGTGCCAGCGGTTATGTGGCAGATGGGAATTTGTTAATATCCGGTTGTAGTAAACTTGAAGCAAACTCTTCTAAAATACACCAACCGTGTGCGTAACCGTGAGTGTCTATTTTCGGGGTTGATCGAGAGGAGAACACGGTTTCTGGGTTATGTTTGACGTAAGTAGGAGTTTAGGATCACTTCTTGATCATTACTAGTTGGCGACCGTTCCTTTGTTTCTCTTCTCGCTCTCATTTGCGTATGTTAGCCACCATATATGCTTAGTCGCTGCTGCAACCTCACCACTTTATCCCTTCCTTTCCCATTAAGCTTTGCTAGTCTTGATACCCATGGTAATGGGATTGCTGAGTCCTCGTGACTCACAGATTACTACAACACCAGTTGCAGGTACAGGTTATGCGATGATCATAACGCGAGAGCGATGTTTGCTTGTTTTGGAGTTCTTCTTCTGCTTCTTCTTCGATCAGGGGATAGGTTCCGTGTCGCAGCACTGGGCTAGCGGTGGTGGATGTCGTTTGAGTTTTGTTTGTGTTCCATCCGTAGTTGGATGTTGATGTCTTGTATATGATGTTGATGTATTCTTGTATGTTTGTGCCTTATGTATGTATCCCTATGTATTATGTAATGTTGATGTAATGATATCCACCTTGCAAAAGCGTTTCAATATGCGGGTCTATCCTTGGTGGGACCGTCGAGTTCCTTTTGGATAGGGTCGCATATTGGGCGTGACAAGTTGGTATCAGAGCCTCGACCGACCTTAGGAGCCCCCTTGATTGATCGTGTAGTTTGGCGATGTTGAGTCTAGAATAAACTGTTTTCTGAGTCTAGTTATATCGGAGAGTAGGAATTCTTTTTACTCCTCAGCCCCTTCGTCGCTCTGGTAAGGAATCGTGACGTAGGCGTTTTGAATTACTCCTCTTCCCGTTCAAATTTTTCTTTAGGATCACGTGGTTAGTTTCGTGAGTTGTCCATCCTCTTTTGATCCGGTGCATTTCTCGTCAAGTTGACTCGACCATCTTCACCTTTGCCAAGTTTAATCCTCAGTTCTTCCTCCGACTTCGTTGTTTTTCCTTGTCCGAAGTTGTCCTTGTTTTTCCCACCCGCCCTCCCTTCTTCTTCTCGGAACCGGAGTCCGTAATCGAGTATCCATCCTACTCGTATGAAGATTTTGCTCTCTCTCCTCAATGATTTCAACCGGTGTTTTCTCTTCAAGATATTCGTCGATTTCCCCTTCCAAGTTACCTTTGTTTTCGCCCTCCCACCCTCTTACTCCCGGAGCCTGAGTCTTTTTCGACCATCAGTTTCATTCGTGTGGAGCCTATTCAGTCTTCCCTCAATTGTTTCAACCGGTGAATTCTCGTCTCGTTCGTCATTCTTCATCCCTTTCTTTTTCCGGTGCACTCAATTCAAGTTTTTTTCGGTGTTGATCATATTCTTTTCCTTGGATCAAGTGTTCTCCTTGCTCGTTTGCTTCTCGCCAGTTTATCATTCCAGAGTTCGGAAGTCATCTCAGGGGATTCGTCTGTGTTCGAATTAATTCGAGGTTGTCACTTCATTCAATATTTAATTGTTCCGGTGCATCATCTATCTGTTCAACATCCCTTTCCAACGGTGTTTTTTCTCTTCAGTGGGCCCTAACCCACAGGTCTTTCCCAGGATCTTAACTGACTCTTTTAATTTCCCCTGAGCTATTCCCAATTCTTTTCAAGTGTGACGTAAGAATGGATTCCATCAGTCACATGCCTTTTCCAAGATCTCTTTCAAAATCATTTCATTGTTGGCTCAACCTATTTGCTTTTCATTCTCCCGGAGTATCTCAGTAATTTTGGTGGTGTTTCTCGTCGTCAGTTCAAGACCGAAGTAGAGTTTCTCTTAAATCTTGTCCGTTCCCCCAGAGATTCATGGTGCTAGCTCGATGTTATCCTATCTAATTGTTTCCAGTCATGCAAATTCTTTTCATCCATCTGGAGTATTTCAGGAGTTACTTTCCGTCTCAATCATCCGGAGGCCATCTTTTCAGAAGATTTCCTCGTCCCAAGTTTTCAGCTTCGTTCTCTCAATTATTCTATATACGTGCCCTTTCGTTCGTCTCAATACCCTTCCGGTGCCGTGTTCAAGCATTCGTTAATCAGTTCGCGATCTCTTCGATCTCTTTTCTCTAAATTCCCTCAAGTATCTTCGTGTTTTTCTAATTCTTTCCGGTGATTCATTCTCTTTCATCAGTCATTTTCAAATTCTTTCGATGGTTCGTTGAAGATTTTTTTCCTTGATTATCATGTTAATCCATTCGTTCTTTCAATCCTACCGGTGGTTCATGAAGTCCTTCTCAAGTTTGCGATATGTCACTTCTCAATTCTTTTCCAAGAAGAATAAGTAGTATGCAAAATCCATTGTTTGTCATCAATCTAATTTGATGAAGGATAAGCATACAATAAATCTTATTCTTATTTCATCCAAGTGAGTAATCCTTTCTTCGGAGTTTGTTCTTGATGAATAAATTCTAGTTCAAGTGTATTCATCTTTTCTTTTCCGGAGTTCAAATTTCCTCGATCATTTCATCGGAATCCTCCATCTAATTCATCGCAGGCTCATCTTATTCTTTCTTCCTTCATTATATCTCATCACCTTTTGTTACCGGAGTTCTTCACGGTGGTTCTTCATGATTTAATTCATTCTTCAAGAGTTCATCAAGATTCGTGTTGGTGGAGTTCAAGTATCTTTTCTTCTCGCATTTCGAAGTGCAAACAAGTCTCCGTATTCTTTTGAAGTGGAGTTTTGCATTTCTTCGTTCCTCTCAGCTACCCAATCATTTCCGTTTGTGGCCGGTTATCACCTCATAATTTCTGAGATGTTGTCCATAAGACAACAACAAGCTTATTCTTTTCGTTGTTGATTCTCTCAACAACTTCGTTCAACCCTTCCTTCTAAGCTCATTTCATTCCACTCTTTTAATTCTTTCCGGAGGTTTTGTGTCATGTCTTCATCAGGTGTCATTCCATCTCTGAAGTTCAAGTTCTATTCCTCCATGTTTTAGGCGGAGTGCTGCCTAAATCCTTTCAGTCTTATCCGTTTCTTTTCTCATTCTAACCACTCCGGTTAGAACGAGTGGTTTCATAGCCTATCTGATTCCGTGAGCCTTCGATTCTCGTCATTCTCGTCGTTTCTCTCTTCTTCTCGAGTGCTCTCGATTCTCTGCTTCTTCTCTTAAGTTCTTGGTTCACCTCATTCCTTTTCCCTTCCGTCTCGGTCCTAAGATCTCGGGACGAGATCTCTTGTTAGTGGAGGAGTGTTGTAACGCCCCGTATTCGATGCGCCAGGTGTCCGTCAGTTATTCGCCGTCGTTGCCATGTCATTTGCTTGCGTGTTGCATTTTGCCATGTCATCATCTGCATTTCATATCATGTCATCATGTGCATCTCATTTTGCATACGTATTCGTTTTATGCATCCGAGCATTTTCCCCGTTGTCCGTTTTGCAATCCGACACTCCTATGTCTCCGGCGCCTGTTTTGCCTCTTTTCGTGTGCGGGTGTTAAACTTTCTCGGAATGGACCGAGTCTTGCTGCTGCCTTGGTATAGCACCGGTAGACCGCCTGTCAAGTTTCGTGCCATTTGGAGGTCGTTTGATACTCCAACGGTTAACCGGGTAACCGTAAAAGCCTCCTTCTCTTTGCAGCCCAACACCCCTTCCAAAGTGGCCCAAAACCCAGCAAACTCCCCTCTATGCTCTCGGTCGTTCGATCACGATCGTGTGGGCGAAAACCGCACCCCATTTGGACTCTCCTAGCTCCCTCTACCTATAAAACTAGACCTCCCCCGAAATTCGCGGATCAAAACGCCCCTAACCCTAGCTCCTTCTTCCTCCAGCCTACGGACGCTGTCCGCTGCGCGGACATGTCCGCCAGCCACCTCGCTCCGTCTAATCGGATCGCGCCACGCCATCGCCACCGCCTCAGCGCCAATCCCGCCGCCACGCCCCTCGCTCCTCCCCACATCGCGCGGCCCTCGAGGCCCATCTCGGACCTTGGGGCCCAAGGCATCCGCTGCCAGTAGCCTGAGGCCCGACCAGCGCCGCCGCCGCCTCAAGGCCGCCCTTGGCCCGCCTCCGCCCGGCCGAGCTTCGCGAGCCCTGAGCCCGCCGCTGCGCATCTCCGGCGCCTCCCTCCGCGCGCGGCTTGCCGCTTCGCCCGTGCCGCCGCCCTCCGCCGCCGGCGTCGGGCTCTCCGCCGGGCGCCTGAGCACCAGCGCCGAGCGCGTCGCCATGGCCGCCGCCCGCCCGCCGCGCCGCCGCCAGCTCCCTCCTCGTCGCCGGCCATCGCCGGAGTCCGCGCCGACCTCGCCGGCGTCATCCTCCGTCGCCGGATCTGGAGGTGGACCAGATCCACCAGGCCACCGAACCAAACACCCTCGTCCCGATCCGGATCTTCCCATCCCGGATCTCCTCGTCCCGGGTTGACTTCTCCCGGAGGTGAAAAATCCACTAAGTCCCCGTAGTTTCCAGTATTTCTTTGCATTTTCATCGCATCATAACTCTGCATCCGTAGCTCCTCTTCATGCGTGTAATATGTCAAATTGTTCGTCTCGACGAGTACATCATTTCATTCCATTGCATCATGTTCATTTGAGTTCATCTTGATGCCTGAATCATCATTGCAAGAGGGCTATGTGATGTTAGTTTCAGATTCTTATCAGAACGTGCACTTTTGTCATTTTTGCCATGATTGATGTGTGCACCCTATGATCCGGAGTCCTACATGTGTTTTGTAATATGCCATGCCATCTTTACAGTGGTGTATGCCATGTATTTTTGTGATCTCTGTGGTGACTAGCACAAGCATGCAAACTAGGCTTCATGATGTTGCTGATTTCAGCCCCTGTTCTGCTGATATTTTTATGCCATGTTAACTTGCTGCTACAGAGAGATCCATGCATATTTTGAGATACTTCAGTAAGGATGTTTTGAGCATATGGTTATGCTCAATCCATCCATGCCCTTGTTTGAAATTATGGAGTGCCATAGCTTGAGTCAGTCGAGCTCTACTTTTGCTATAAAATATTTCCTGGCAGGTTGTTTACATGTTATTCAATTTTGCCAAGGTTGTTGTAGCTGATCTGTGTATGCTATGATGTTGTTCTTGCCATGTATAGCCTCTATGCCATGTCTTCTTACTGTGATTTGCCTTGCCATGCCATGTATTGCTCTGTGGTGAGTGGTTCAAACTCACCAACATGCCTACTTGTTATCTGTTTATGCCATGCTCCAGTTTTGCACTAAGTCTGAATCTGTTTATGTTTTTGCTATATTCACATGCTTGCAACTGTATTTTCTGATCCCTTTTGGCTTATGGTCACTAAGGGACTTTTTGTTCTATGCAATTAGTAGATTCATGCCATGCTCTAGTTTGACTTGATAGCTTGCTGTAACATGTTGTTTCATAGCTCTAAACATGTTAACCTGATGTTATTTCTGCCATGTCCTGTAAATTTCGCAAAAGTCTGTGAACTGATATTATATGCAATCTTGCCATGTGTTTTGAGCATGTTCTAGTGATTTTTGGAAATAGCTCAGTGTTCATGTTTTGTAATGCTTTACCTGTACATCATGCCCATACCTTTTGTTATTACGTTGAGATGCTGTAGCATGTTGTTTTGATGCTTGCAATATGGCTAGTTGCTGTTTTGGACAGCTTATCCTTTAAACTTGTATTGTGTGTATGTGTTGAACCGTTGCTCCATTTTGAGTGTGCTCTATATGAAACTTGCTTGATTTTGCATGTAGCTTCATATTATCATGTTGCATCCATGTTTTGAGGTGTTTACTTGATGTTTGTATGCATTTTGCATCAATGCCATGTTTAACTTGTTTTGCTTATATCTTCTAGGCCGTAGCTCCGAATTAAATGAACTTTATACGTAACTTGACTAGAATTTCGTGTAGATCATCTTGGTGCATTTTAACTTGCTGTTTAACAACTTGAACATAAGGTTTATTCAGATCTGGACCAATTTCGAAATTTGCATATGAGGACTTACCGGAATTGTTATATGTTGTTTCCGGCATCATTTAAACTTGCCTTGATGTGTTGCTCTTGTTTGCATCATCTCTTGCCATGAGTAGCCTCATCTAGCCTTGTCATGCATCATGCTTGTTGTGCATCATGCGTTGTTCATGTGTGGTGTGTTTACTATGTTGTGTGCTTCTTCTCGATAGTTCCCGTTTCGTTGCGATCGTGAGGATTCGTTCGTCTACGCTTGGTTCGTCTTCATGGTTTCATCTTCTTCATGGACTCGTTCTTCTTCCTTGCGGGATTTCAGGCAAGATGACCGTCACCTTGGATCTCATTAATATCATTGCTATGCTAGTTGCTTCGTTCTTTCGCTATGCTGCGCTACCTATCACTTGCTGCTCAAGCCTCCCAAATTGCCATGAACCTCTAACCTTTGGCACCCATCCTAGCAAACCGTTGTTTGGCTATGTTACCGCTTTGCTCAGCCCCTCTTATAGCGTTGTTAGTTGCAGGTGAAGATGAAGTTTGTTCCTTGTTGGAACATGGAGATGCTGTTCCTTGTTGGAACATGTTTACTTGTTGGGATATCACAATATATCTTATTTAATTAATGCATCTATATACTTGGTAAAGGGTGGAAGGCTCGGCATTATGCCTGGTGTTTTGTTCCACTCTTGCGGCCCTAGTTTCCGTCATATCGGTATTATGTTCCCGGATTTTGCGTCCCTAACGCGGTCGGGTGATTTATGGGACCCCCTTGACAGTTCGCTTTGAATAAGACTCCTCCAGCAAGGCCCAACATTGGTTTTACCATTTGCCTCACCTATTACCTTTTTCCCTTGGGAGTCGCGCATCCCAAGGGTCATCTTTATTTTAGCCCCCGGCCAATGCTTGTCTAAGTGTTGGTCCAAACTAGAGCCACTTGCAGCGCCACCTCGGGAAACTTGAGGGCTGGTTCTAGTTATGCGTAGTGCTCATCCGGTCGTGGCTCGAGACGAGATACTGTGCGGCTACTATCGGGATGTCGACGCGCCGGGAGGTCTTGCTGGTCTTGTTTTATTCTTTGTCGAAATGTCTTGTAGCCGGGATTCCGAGACTGATCGGGTCTTCCCGGGGAGAAGGAATATCCTTCGTTGATCGCGAGTGCTTATCATGGGCTAAGTTGGGACACCCCTGCAGGGTATAAACTTTCGAGAGCCATGCCCGCGGTTATGTGGCAGATGGGAATTTGTTAATATCCGGTTGTAGTAAACTTGAAGCAAACTCTTCTAAAATACACCAACCGTGTGCGTAACCGTGAGTGTCTCTTTTCGGGGTTGATCGAGAGGAGAACACGGTTTCTGGGTTATGTTTGACGTAAGTAGGAATTCAGGATCACTTCTTGATCATTACTAGTTGGCAACCGTTCCTTTGTTTCTCTTCTCGCTCTCATTTGCGTATGTTAGCCACCATATATGCTTAGTCGCTGCTGCAACCTCACCACTTTATCCCTTCCTTTCCCATTAAGCTTTGCTAGTCTTGATACCCATGGTAATGGGATTGCTGAGTCCTCGTGACTCACAGATTACTACAACACCAGTTGCAGGTACAGGTTATCACGATGATCATGACGCGAGAGCGATGTTTGCTTCTTTTGGAGTTCTTCTTACGCTTCTTCTTCGATCGGGGATAGGTTCGGTCGGCAGCTTTGGGCTAGCAGGGTGGATGTCGTTTGAGTTTCTGTTTGTGTTCCATCCGTAGTTGGATGTTGATCTCTTGTATATGATGTTGATGTATTCTTGTGGCGTTTGTGCCTTATGTATGTATCCCTATGTATTATGTAATGTTGATGTAATGATATCCACCTTGCAAAAGCGTTTCAATATGCGGGTCTATCCTTGGTGGGACCGTCGAGTTCCTTTTGGATAGGGTCGCATATTGGGCGTGACAGTACCTCAGTCGACCCCAGTGCGAAAACCAGCGATTCAGCAATCCGGAGATCCAGTTCAGGCTTTTGTTTCTTTCACTGACCCTGTGTCGACTGACCATCCCTCGGCGTCGACCACTCAAGTCCCTGCTCCGTCTGTGCAACTCCATGCTTCAGATCCTCTGGCTGCCTCGACCATTCCACCAGCTCCACTCTTCGTTACCCATCATGTCCCAAAGGACCAGGTGAGCGCTGCTAAGGAAGCTATACGCCAGGCGGGCCTAATGATGGAGCAGATGAAGGTGGTGCGCGAGGCTAGCCAGGCTGCTTATGATGCCAGCTCAGCTCTTCAGTCCAACGTCCAGGTTAGTTGATTTCTGACTGATCTTTAGCTTGACGCTTGTTCTGTTAGGACATGATACTTGAGAACTGCTGCTTTTTTAGTCGTAAGATGTCCGTGGATGAGTATTTTGAAACCTTTAATGTGCATCTATCATGAGTCTGCATCTTGTGTCTGCTCACACACTGGGTGCTTCAACTTTTGCTGAATAGTTTTTTCACTTGAGTCGACTAGGTCGCGTCAAGTGTATCTTTGAATCAGCGGGGGCACGCATAGTGCACCCACTGGGTGTAGTCCCCGAGACTATCGTCGAATGTTTGATTCGGCGGGGGTCTTTATCAAAATGTTCTCTTTACATTTGTTCCACTCGGTTTAGACGTGTCGTGCCGAGTGGGATCCGATCCAGTGGGGGCACGCTGAGTGCAACCACTGGGTGTAGTCCCCGAGACCGCGGTCGACTGCGGGCAGTCGGTCGTGGTCTGAGAATAATTGTTGATGTTTCTTCTCTCTCTCTCTCTCTCTCTCTCTCTCTCTCTCTCTCTTACTCCTTCGACTCGTACTGGGCGGACCATGTCGAGTGTAACATTGAACCAATGGGGGCACACCAAGTGCACCCACTGGGTGTAGTCCCCGAGACTACTGTTGGATGTTTTGATTCAGCAGTAGTATTAGAACTCTTTTACCGAAAGGACTTGAACTTGTATCCTATCGCGCGGAAGCGATTGACTTTTGTTCCTGTCGACTGACATGTCTTATTTGTCGATTGCAGAAATCTTGTGCACTCGGGGCTCAATTTGCTAAACTGGAGCATAAAAAAATTCAGCTCAACCTTGATCTGGAGCTGGCCAAGCAGAATTTGCAGAAAGCCAAGGATGAAGCAGCTGCCATGGGAGGTAACAACTTGTCGACTGTTTGCTTTGCCAGATTTACTTTTCGTCTTTTGAACCGAGTGACTTCACTCGAACAGATGTGCGTAGTGAAAACAGACAACTCCAAGCTCGTCTGAAGAATGTTATTTCCTTAGAAAAAATGAAGCAGGCTCTGGAGCAGAAGAACCTCGACCTTGCCGCAGCGCAGAAGACGGCGCAGGAAAGAACTGAACTTGCTGACAAGAAGCTGGCTTCGGTAGGCAAGTTAGAAGATGAAAATGTCAAGCTTAAGACTGCCATTGGAGAAGCGAGCAAGGAGGTCATGCAGCTGAAGAAGGAAAAGGTGGCTCTGACTAACAAGGTTGCAGATCTCACTCGGAAGAGAGACGAACTTGAGGTTTATCTTGGAGGACTCGCCAAGAAGATGTTCCTTATGATTGAAGGTACTTTCCCTTGTCCAACTGATTTGCCACTGTGGACTCATCGTTTAACTGTCGACTCACCATTTTTCTGTATGCGCAGAATTCTGTCAAAACTTCGAGAAAGAGACCGGGTGGATTGAGACGAACCTGGACCCCATTAACTCTCCCATCAAGGACGAGGCCGCAATGAACATGTTGCGACTGGAATCCCGCCTCGCCAGCGTCACCGATTATCTTGCTCGACTGAAGGTGGCAGTATCACGGATCGACACAGAGCTCTGGCCGAGGGAGACATTCCAGAATGACCTCGAGTCTCTGATGACTCATCTAAACGAAATCCCCGGTCGAGTGCCATCGGATGTGGGGTTCCGGCAAACCCTTAAGGTTCAAACTCTGGGGTGCGCGTGAAGTCTTTCCCTCCTACCGATCCACGCCCTAGCTCGCTGAGATCTCGCGGACGAACTCGACGAACTCGCAACACAGAAAGACACGAGATTTTATACTGGTTCGGGCCACCGTTGTGTTGTAATACCCTACTCCAATGTGTGTGGTGGATTGCCTCTTGGGCTGATGATGAACAGTGCAAGGGGAAGAACAACCTCCTGAGGTTGAGGTGTTCTTGTGCTTGCCGAACTTGTGTGAGTGAGGACTCGATGCCCCTACTGTGGTGGCTAGCTCTACTTATATAGGCCCCGGTCCTCTCCCCAATTATTGAGCGGGAAGGGCGCCAACAACGGCGGGCAAATTTGAAAGGGGACAGCTAGTACAAGCTATCCTGACAAAAGTGGTCTTCGCCTGTGAAAGGCTCTGGTGATGATGCCGTCTTGGGCTCCACGGTGACCTCTGTCCTGCCGTCCTTCTAGTCTTGGTCTCGTTGCACCGATATGGCAACCTTTGCCTGATGCCTCGGTACTCCTCGCCTGCGCTGGCCTCCTTAGCACCGAAGAGGAAACAAGGACGCTGCGCGTGCTGGCGCCCGCCTGGTGCCGATCGTCATGGCTCACGTCACGAGGGCCTCGTGAGGTTTGCCCTGCCTTGATATCTCCGCTCCTCGTGAGCCTGCCTGGCTAGGCCACTCCTGAGGAGGTCTTGCGTCATCCGCCTCGTGAGGCTTGGCCCCTCGCGAGGGTCTTGAATGCTTTGTTGATGAAGATGGGCTGTACGGCCCGCTGACTTAGCCACGCCGCGGGCCGCAGGCAGGCAAGTCTGGGGACCCCCGTTCCCAGAACGCCGACAGTAGCCCCCGGGCCCAAGGTGCGCTCGGGCTTGGCTTTGAGGCGAAGCCAAGTGTCAAGTACGAAGCACCGCGGGCCCCAAAAGCCTGCGGCCTCGGTCGACGCGTGGCGGTTGATTGGACGTGGGCGCCTCCGCTTCCCCACGCTGCCTTTGCAACTGTACGACTTGACGAGTCCCTGCGACATGCAAGGAAAGCCATCAGTACCTGCGATCGTGGGAGGCGTCGATTGGCCTTCTTTGGATATAAAAGGGGAGGGGGGCGGAGCCCCAGTCGCCCATCTCTTCCTTGCTTGTCTGCTTCTTCCTTCTCGCTCCACCGCTAGTTGCAATGGCGCCGCCGAAGAGGTTTTCTGCTGCGGAGAAGGGCAAGGCCCCTCAGGAGGGGCCCGGCTCCCCGGCGTCCAAGCGAGGACGTGGCCGTCCCGCAAGCACGCTGTGACCCCCGCCGTGGCCCCCGGCTCCCGGGGAGGCGCCGTGATGCGTGGCAGGGGTCGCTCCGGTCGCGGTAGTTCTGTCGACGAGAGGAGGCGCGCCATGGTCACGCGACCCCCCCGAGCGTGCTTCCATGCGTCAGAGGTGTTGCCGGAGTTAGTTGTCTGGTCGGAGAATCCGGCCGGCAACTGGCTCCAGCTCCCTCGCTTCTTCGCCGACGAGTTGCTGGCCTCCGGTCCCGGCGGGCTTTGGTTGCAGGCAGACGGTTGCTGCAGCCGGGCTTCCTGGGTCGTGGTCGAGGTCTCCATCACGGGCAACATAACTCTGGCCCGCGGTTGTGAGACGTTTGCCCACGCACGCGGCCTAGGCAGGCGGTGCACCCTATACTTCAAGTTCGACGGCGACGCGGCCCTCTTCATGAGGGTGTTCGGGGAAGACGGGCGTCGCGCCGGATGCTGCCCTGAGGTGAACGACGGCGAGGAGGTGCTCGGCCTTGGCGATGGTCGGGACGAGGAGGAGGACGAACCCGCCGACCGCACATCGCCTGGCTATGGTGACTCCTCCCTCGGTGACAGTTCCAGTAGTGGCGGCCTTGATCAGCTGCCACGCCCGCCTCAAAGGTGGTAGTGAGTCGTCTTGTTGCTGCGCGTCGGTGAAGCACGAAGAGGGGTCCGACTAGACCCAAGACGTCGCCGTGACCCGGCCCCCCTCGGCTGCTGCAGGGGCGAGCGCCGCTTTTGTTATGTTTCCCTTTCCCTTCCTACATCAAAATGAAACCGGCATGGGCCCAGAGGGGCATGTATCGAACCATAACCTATCAACCATTATGCTACGCTTGTTGTTTCAGTGTTGTGTGGCCATTTTGCGCAAAGATAACTTAACCTGGTGCGTTCGGGGCGCCCTCCTCCTTGTGAGGTGATAACCCACAAGTGTAGGGGATCGCAACAGCTTTTGAGGTAGAGTATTCAACCCAAATTTATTGATTAGACACAAGGGGAGCCAAAGAATATTCTCAAGTATTAGCAACTGAGTTGTCAGTTCAGCCACACCTGGATAACTTAATATCTGCAGCAAGGTATTTAGTAGCAAAGTAGTATGATAGTGGTGGTAACGGTAACAAAAGAGTAATATTTTTGGTGTTTTGTAATGATTGTAATAGTAACAACGAGAAAGTAAATAAGCGTAAACCAGTATATGGAAAGCTCGTAGGCATTGGATCGGTGATGGATAATTATGTCGGATGCGGTTCATCATATAACAGTCATAACATAGGGTGACACAGAACTAGCTCCAATTCATCAATGTAATGTAGGCATGTATTCCGAATATAGTCATACGTGCTTATGGAAAAGAACTTGCATGCCATCTTTTGTCCTACCCTCCCGTGGCAACGGGGTCCTAATGGAAACTAAGGGATATTAAAGCCTCCTTTTAATAGAGAACTGGAACAAAGCATTAGCACATAGTGAATACATGAACTCCTCAAACTATGGTCATCACCGAGAAGTATCCCGATTATTGTCACTTCGGGGTTGTCGGATCATAACACATATTAGGTGACTATAGACTTGCAAGATAGGATCAAGAACACACATATATTCATGAAAACATAATAGGTTCAGATCTGAAATCATGGCACTCGGGCCCTAGTGACAAGCATTAAGCATAGCAAAGTCATAGCAACATCAATCTCAGAACATAGTGGATACTAGGGATCAAACCCTAACAAAACTAACTCGATTACATGATAGATCTCATCCAACCCATCACCGTCCAACAAGCCTACGATGGAATTACTCACATGCGGCTGTGAGCATCATGAAATTGGTGATGGAGGATGGTTGATGATGATGACGGCGACGAATCCCCTCTCCGAGGCCCGAACGGACTCGAGATCAACCCTCCCGAGAGGTTTTAGGGCTTGGCGGCGGCTCCGTATCGTAAAACGCGATGAATTCTTCTCCTTGATTTTTTTCTCTCCGAAAGCAAATATATAGAGTTGGAGTTGGCGTCGGAAGAGCTCTAGGAGGCCCACGAGGTAGGGGGCGCGTCCTAGGGGGGGCGCGCCCCCACCCTCATGGACAGGGTGTGGGCCCCCTGGTCTTCATCTTTGGCAAGGATTTTTTATTATTTTTTCTAAGATGTTCCGTGGAGTTTCAGGTCATTCCGAGAACTTTTTTTTCTGCACATAAAATAACATCATGGCAATTCTCTGAAAACAGCATCGATTCGGGTTAGTTCCATTCAAATCATACAAGTTAGAGTCCAAAACAAGGGCAAAAGTGTTTGGAAAAGTAGATACGACGGAGATGTATCAACTCCTCCAAGCTTAAACCTTTGCTTGTCTTGAAGCAATTCAGTTGATAAACTGAAAGAGAAAAAGAAAAACTTTCAACTCTGTTTGCTCTTGTTGTTGTAAATATGTTAAGCGAGCATTCAAGTTTTCAGCAAAAATTATAACTAACCACATTTGCAATAATTCTCAGGTCTCATGTTTACTCATATCAATGGCATAATCAACTAGCGAGTCATAATAATAAATCTCGGATGACAACACTTCCTCAAAACAATCATGATATGATATAACAAGATGGTATCTCGCTAGCCCTTTCGAGACCATAAAACATAAATGCAGAGCACCTTTAAAGATCAAGGACTGACTAGACATTGTAATTCATGGTAAAATAGATCCAATCATAGTCATACCCAATATAAATTAATAGTAATGAATGCAAATGACAGCTGCGCTCTCCAGCTAGTGCTTTTTAATAAGAGGTGATGACTCAACATAAAAGTAAATAGATAGGCCCTTCGAGAGAGGGCGAGGATTTGTAGAGGTGCGAGCTCGGTTTTGAAATAGAGATAAATAATATTTTGAGCGGTATACTTTCATTGTCAACATAACAACTAAGAAATGGCGATATCTTCCATGCTACACACATTATAGGCGGTTCCCAAACATAATGGTAAAGTTTATACTCCCCCTCCACCAACAAGCATCAATCCATGGCTTGCTCGAAACAACGAGTGCCTCCAACAAACATCAGGTCCCAGGGGAGTTTTGTTTGCAATTATTTTGATTTAGTTTGCATAAAGCATGGGACTGGGCATCCCGGTGACCAGCCATTTTCTCGTGAGTGAGCTGCGGAGTCCACTCCTCTTCAGAATAACCCGCCTAACATGGAAGATAAGGGCAACCCTAGTTGATACATGAGCTATTCGAGCATACAAAACAGAATGATTATTTGAAGGTTTAGAGTTTGGCACATACAAATTTACTTGGAACGGCAAGTAGATACCGCATATACGAAGGTATAGTGGATTCATCTGGAATAACTTTGGGGTTCAAGGGATTAGATGCACAAGCAGTATTCCCGCTTAGTACAAGTGAAGTCTAGCAAAAGACTAGGAAGCGACCAACTAGAGAGCGACAACATTCATGAACATGCACTAAAATTAATAAACATTGGATGCAAGCATGAGTAGGATATAATCCACCATGAACATAAATATCGTGAAGGCTATGTTGATTTGTTTCAACTACATGTGTGAACATGTGCCAAGTCAAGTCACTTAAATCATTCAAAGGAGGATACCACCCCATCATACCACATCACAACCATTTTAATAGCATGTTGGCATGCAAGGTAAACCATTATAACTCATAGCTAATCAAGCATGGCATAAGCAACTATGATCTCTAATTGTCATTGCAAACATGTTTATTCATAATAAGCTGAATCAAGAACGATGAACTCATCATATTTACAAAAACAAGAGAGGTCGAGTTCATACCAGCTTTTCCCATCTCAGTCAGTCCATCATATATCATCATAATTGCCTTTCACTTGCACGACCGAATGATGTGAATAATAATAAGAGTGCACGTGCATTGGACTAAGCTAGAATCTGCGAGCATTCAATAAGCAGGAGAAGACAAGGCAATATGGGCTCTCGGTTAAATCAACAATAGTGCATATAAGAGCCACTTCAACAATTTAATCATGGTCTTCTGCTATCGACCCCCAAAGAAAAGAGAGGAAATAAATCTATTTACACGGGAAAGCTCCCAACAAGCAAAAGAAGAACGGGAAATATTTTTGGGTTTTCTTTTTAATTATTACTACTATAGCAGGAAAAGTAAACTAACTAGAAGCTACACTATTTTTTTTGTTGTTTTCTTAAAGTTTAACAAACACACAAGAAGAAAGCAGGAAAAAGAAAATAAACTAGCATGGATATTACAGTGAAAGAGTATGAGTATCGACATCTAGCAATGAGTGTGTGAACATAAATGTAATGTCGGTGGGAAATACGTACTCCCCCAAGCTTAGGCTTTTGGCCTAAGTTGGTTCATTGCCAGGGATGGCCTGGCGGATACCCGTAGGTGTAGCTGGGGTCATACTGTGATGCAGCGGCTATCGCCTCCTGAGCTGCAGCGTGGCGTCGAGCTGCCTCCGCTCTCCTCTCGTACTCATCTGCCTCCTCTCTGGTAATAACATATCGTCCTTTTGTCTGAGAATCAAAGAAGGCAAGAGCACGAAGAGTAATACGGACAACACGCCGTTTATCAAAGATTAGTCGATATAAGAGAGGTGATTCAGGCCTCTCGACAAACTGGTGCGAAGCCATAGAGTTATAATCTAAATATGCAGGAGGTAACTCCATATCACCCTCACAAACGTCTACCTCAAGAAAATTTGCTAAGTGGGTTGCATAAATTCCTCCAAAGAAATCTCCATTATATCTATTATGATGCAGCCTACGTGCTACAATGGCTCCCATATGATAAGATTGGTCTCCCAACACAGCACTCCTGAGAATGCTAAGGTCAGGGACACACATGTGACATGCTTCATCCTTATGAGTTATGCATCTACCTATGAAGAGAGCAAAATAATGTATAGCAGGAAAGTGAATGCTCCCTATGGTAGCTTGTGTTACATCTCTAGATTCTCCCACGGTTATACTAGCAAGAAAGTTTCTAAATTCAGATTTACGTGGATCAATAGTACTACCCCATTGTGGAAGTTTGCAGCCAAAAGTAAAATCCTCTAAGTCCATGGTATAAGATTTGTCATAAAGATCAAACATGACTGAAGGAGAATTACGCGAAGATGAAAATTCAAACCTCCTCACAAATGAGCTAGTGAGATCATGATACTGTGGGCATTTGTCTGCCTCAAAGTCCACAAGATCGGCGTTACGCAAATATGCGTTAAATTCTTCTTTTATTCCTGCACGATCCTTAAAATTTTCCGAAGGCCACTCACAAGGCCGCACTGGAGCATCCCTTGGGGGTTCCTCATCAACGTCACGCATTGCAAGCCTGGGGCCTTGCTTCCTTGAAGAACCACCTTGGAACATATTCCTAAGCATATTGCTTCCTCTAAAAAATTTCTAAAATTTTTAGTAACTTCAAACAAAAGTGAACCAACTTCAATAAAATTGATAGCAAGTACTCCTACAAGTGCCTAGAGGATATATCATGCATTAGAACTACTTGGAACCATATAAATTTGACATGCAAGCTCAAGAACATGGTCACCTATGCAGCACAAATTTGCAAAGAATAAAGCACTAGAACAAAAACTAATTGGACCAATGGAGGAGTCACATACCAAGGAACAATCTCCCCAAACAGTTTGGGGAGAGGTGCTTTGAGCAAGGAGATCGAAAATCACAGCAACGTGGGCTGGAACTCGTGTTTGAGCCAGATATTTGTGTTTGTGGGAGGAAGAAGAAGAGGATGGGTGCAGGAATAAGTGGAGGAGGGCCACCGTGGGCCCACGAGGCGGGGCGCGCCCTCCACCCTCGTGGCGGTGGCAGCTCCCCCATGGTGTTTTCGATACCATAAATCCTCAAATATTCCCGAAAAATCATATTAAATTGGCATGGCATTTGCAGGACTTATTTTCGGGGTATTTTTATATTGCACAGATAAATCAGGAAACAGACAGAAAAATACTATTTTTACTTTATTTCAACTAAATAACAGAAAGTATAAAGAGGGTACAGAAGGTTGTGCCTTCTAGTTTCATCTGTCTCATGATCATCAAAAGGAATCCACTAACAAGGTTGATCAGGTCTTGTTAACAAACTCATTCCGAATAACATGGAACTGGAGAAATTTCGAATAACACTATGTTACCTCAACTGGGATATGCACATCCCCTATGATAAGAATATCATATTTCTTCTTGATAGTAGGAAGAGGAAATTCAAAACCTCCAAATATAATCGATGGAATTTTTCCAATAGAGTTGATGCTATAAACTTGAGGTTGTTTCCTCGGAAAGTGTACTGTATGCTCATTACCATTAACATAAAAAGTGACATTGCCTTTGTTGCAATCAATAACAGCACATGTAGTATTCAAAAAGGGTCTTCCAAGAATAATAGACATACTATCGTCCTCGGGAATATCAAGAATAACAAAGTCCGTTAAAATAGTAACGTTTGCAACCACAACAGGCACATCCTCACAAATACCGATAGGTATAACAGTTGATTTATCAGCCATTTGCAAAGATATTTCAGTAGGTGTCAACTTATTCAAATCAAGTCTACGACATAAAGAGAGAGGCATAACACTAACACCGGCTCCAAGATCACATAAAGCAGTTTTAACATAATTTTTTTAATGGAGCATGGTATAGTGGGTACTCCTGGATCTCCAAGTTTCTTTGGTATTCCACCTTTAAAATTATAATTAGCAAGCATGGTGGAAATTTCAGCTTCCGGTATCTTTCTCTTATTGGTAATGATATCCTTCATATACTTTGCATAAGGATTTGTTTTGAGCACATCAGTTAATCGCATACGCAAAAAAGATAGGCCTAATCATTTCAGCAAAGGGCTCAAAATCCTCATCATCCTTTTTCTTGGATGGTTTGGGAGGAAAAGGTATGGGTTTCTGAACCCATGGTTCTCTTTCTTTACCATGTTTCCTAGCAACAAAGTCTCTCTTATCATAACGTTGATTCTTTGATTGTGGGTTATCAAGATCAACAGCAGGTTCAACTTCTACATCATTATCATTACTAGGTTGAGCATCATCATGAACATCATCATTAACATTTTCGCTAGGTTCATGTTCATTACCAGATTGTGTTTCAGCATCAGAAATAGATATATCATTTGGATTCTCAGGTGGTTCAGCAATAGGTTCACTAGAAGTTTGCAACGTCCTATCATTTTTCTTTTTCTTCCTTTTAGAAGAACTAGGCACATCAGTATTATTTCTCTGAGAATCTTGCTCAATTCTCTTAGGTTGGCCTTTAGGATACAAAGGTTCCTGATTCATTCTACCAGTTCTAGTAGCCACTCTAATAGCATAATCATTTTTCTTACTATTCATTTCATTGAGCAAATCATTTTGAGACTTAAGTACTTCTTCTACTTGAGTGGTAACCATAGAAGCATGTTTCCTAACAAATTTAAGTTCACATCTAACATCAGCCATATAATCACCCAAGTGTTTAATCATATAGGTATTTTGTTTTAATTGTCTACCAAAATAAGCATTGAAGTCTTCTTGCTTAAACATAAAGTTATCAAACTCATCCAAGCACTGACTAGCAATTTTAGTAGGAGGGACTTCAGTTTTATCGTATCTATAGAGAGAATTTACCTTTACTACCTATGTCGGGTTATCGGGATCAGGAGGTTCTTCAATAGGTAATGGATCAAGATCATATGTTTCTTCAACAAAGTGGTAAATTAAGACCATGTATTTCTTCAATAGGAGGTAAATTCTTAACATCTTCAGCTTTAATACCTTTTTCTTTCATAGATTTCTTTGCCTCTTGCATATCTTGAGATCGAGAAATAGAACACCTCTCTTCTTGAGTTGGTTTAGGAATAGGCTCGAGAATTGGCTCAGGAGCTGGCTCAGGAAGTGTCCAATTATTTTCATTTGTCAACATATTATTAAATAGAATTTCAGCTTCATCCGGTGTTCTTTCCCTGAAAAGAGAACCAGCACAACTATCCAGGTAATCTCTGGAAGCATCGGTTAGTCCATTATAAAAGATATCAAGTATTTCATTTTTATTAAGAGGATGATCAGGCAAAGCATTAAGTAACTTGAGAAGCCTCTCCCAAGCTTGTGGGAGACTCTCTTCTTCAATTTGCACAAAGTTGTATATTTCCTTTAAAGCAGCTTGTTTCTTATGAGCAGAGAAATATTTAGCAGAGAAGTAATAATTCATATCCTGGGGACTACGCACACAACCAGGATCTAGAGAATTAAACCATATCTTAGCATCACCCTTTAATGATAAAGGAAATATTTTAAGGATATAAAAGTAGCGAGATCTGTCATCATTAGTGAACAGGGTGGCTATATCATTTAATTTAGTAAGATGTGCCACAACAGTTTAAGATTCATAGCCATGAAAAGGATCAGATTCAACCAAAGTGATTATATCAGGATCAACAGAGAATTCATAATCCTTATCGGGAACACAAATAGGTGAAGTAGCAAAAGCAGGGCCAGGCTTCATTCTATCTGTAAGAGATTCTTTACTCCATTTAACTAATAGCCTCTTAAGTTCGTTTATATCTTTGCAGGCAAAAATAGCTGCAGAAGATTCCATATCAAAAACATAACCCTCAGGAATAACATGCATATCTTCATCATCAATTTCATCAACATTATCAGTTTAAATAATTTCTTTCTCTCTAGCCCTAGCAATTTGTTCATCAAGAAATTCACCGAGGGGCACAATAGTATCAAGCATAGAAGTAGTTTCATCGTCAGTATCATGCATAGCAGAAGTGGCATCATCAATAACATGCGACATATCAGAACGAATAGCAGAAGCAGGTTTAGGTGTCGCAAGCTTACTCATAACAGAAGGTGAATCAAGTGCAGAGCTAGATGGCAGTTCCTTACCTCCCCTCGTAGTTGAGGGATAATTTTTTGTCTTAGCAACTTTAAAATTCTTCATAGTGTCCAGCAGATATAAATCCCAAGTGACTCAAAGAATAGAGCTACGCTCCCCGGCAACGGCGCCAGAAATTAGTCTTGATAACCCACAAGTGTAGGGGATCGCAACAGCTTTCGAGGGTAGAGTATTCAACCCAAATTTATTGATTCGACAAAAGGGGAGCCAAAGAATATTCTCAAGTATTAGCAACTGAGTTGTCAGTTCAGCCACACCTGAATAACTTAATATCTGCAGCAAGGTATTTAGTAGCAAAGTAGTATAATAGTAGTGGTAACGGTAACAAAAGAGTAATGAAAGCAAAAATAATATTTTTGGTGTTTTGTAATGATTGTAACAGTAACAACGAGAAAGTAAGTAAGCGTAAACCAGTATATGGAAAGCTCATAGGCATTGGATCGGTGATGGATAATTATGCCGGATGCGGTTCATCATGTAACAGTCATAACATAGGGTGACACAGAACTAGCTCCAATTCATCAATGTAATGTAGGCATGTATTCCGAATATAGTCATACGTGCTTATGGAAAACAACTTGCATGACATCTTTTGTCCTACCCTCCTGTGGCAGCGGGGTCCTAATGGAAACTAAGGGATATTAAGGCCTCCTTTTAATAGAGAACCGAAACAAAGCATTAGCACATAGTGAATACAAGAACTCCTCAAACTATGGTCATCACCGAGAAGTATCCCGATTATTGTCACTTCGGTGTTGTCGGATCATAACACATAATAGGTGACTATAGACTTGCAAGATAGGATCAAGAACACACATATATTCATGAAAACATAATAGGTTCAGATCTGAAATCATGGCACTCGGGCCCTAGTGACAAGCATTAAGCATAGCAAAGTCATAGCAACATCAATCTCAGAACATAGTGGATACTAGGGATCAAACCCTAACAAAACTAACTCGATTACATGATAGATATCATCCAACCCATCACCGTCCAGCAAGCCTACGATGTAATTACTCACGCACGGCGGTGAGCATCATGAAATTGGTGATGGAGGATGGTTGATGATGACGACGGCGACGAATCCCCCTCTCCGGAGCCCCGAACGGACTCCAGATCAGCCCTCCCGAGAGGTTTTAGCGCTTGGCGGCGGCTCCCTACAGTAAAACGCGATGAATTCTTCTCCTTGATTTTTTCTCTCCGAAAGCAAATATATAGAGTTGGAGTTGGCATCGGAGGAGCTCCAGGGGGCCCACGAGGTAGGGGGCGTGCCCTAGGAGGGCGCCCCCACTCTTGTGGACAGGGTGTGGGCCCCCTGGTCTTCATCTTTGGCAAGGATTTTTTATTATTTTTTCTAAGATGTTCCGTGGAGTTTCAGGTCATTCCGAGAACTTTTGTTTTCTGCACATAAAACAACATCATGGCAATTCTGCTGAAAACAGCGTCAGTCCGGGTTAGTTCCATTCAAATCATACAAGTTAGAGTCCAAAACAAGGGCAAAAGTGTTTGGAAAAGTAGATACGACGGAGACGTATCATGAGGCGTTTATTTCCTTGTGCCCATCTTGACCTGTTTGCTCAGGAACTGTGGAAATTCGTTAGGAGGTGCGCTAAGAGATTTGCAGTTTACCCGTGCCTTGACCTGGCGCTTTGCATCACGGTACCCGTGGGGCACGGACTAGGAGGGATGCGCCAGTTTTTGGGTTCGCGCGAGGGTGGCTCGCGAGAAGGCAGAGAGGAGAGAAATGCTCGCGAGGGCAACTGCCTAGCCCCCTCGCGAGGTGTGCGAGAGAAAGAACACGAGTGAACCAGAGCCGGAAAATGCAGTAAGAGGCGAGGGAACCGAATCAGCAAGGAACACCAAAGGCAAATTTCGATTTAAGAAAAAGCGAGCCAACCACGGAAAGCAAATGAAAAGCCGCGTCCGACACCTAGTCTAGTCTTCAACTATTCTCACCAGTGCGGAGCTAAGTGCTGCCACTAGGCGTGGGCGGGAGCCCCAGGGCCTGAGGCCGGCGCTCTTGAGACTCCGGGGCGTGTACAGCCCCACTCATTATTACGTGAGAGTGTCACGGGCGGCGATTCTTCACAGGCACCGGGCCTTCTTTACAAGCTCTGGGCCTTTCTTCATAGGCTCTGGGCCGTGCCTCACAGGCTCTGGGCCTTGCTGCATGGGTAGAACTTCTGGAGGTGCTGGATGTTCCAGGCGTTCTGGATGGGCATCCCGTCCTGCATCTCTAGGCGCGCTGCACCAGGCCTGGAGACATGGATGACCCTGAACAGGCCCTCCCACATGGGCGAAAGCTTGTGCTGCCCTTCCCAGGAGAGGACCCGCCTCAGGACGAGGTCTCCCACCTCGAGCGTCCTGGAGCGGATGTTGCGGCAGTGGTATCGCCGCGGCGCTTGTTGGTACCTTGCCGCCCTCAATGCAGATTCACGACGGCGTTCCTCCCCCAGCACGAGATCCATCCCCCGCGTGGTGTCCTACTGCGTTTCGTCGAACGCCAGGACCCGTGCGGAGCGATGCTTGACCTTGTGAGGAAGGACTGCTTCAGCTCCGTAGACGAGGAAGAATGGATTCTAGCCCGTTGGCTTGGTGGCGGTGGTGCGGATGGACCATAGCACCGACTGGAGCTCGTCGTGCCAGTCCCTGCCGCAAGCCTAAAGTTTCTTCTCGAAGGTCCTGGTCTTGAGGCCCCTCAGGACCTCTGCGTTGGCGCATTCGGCCTGACCATTGCTCCTGGGGTGCGCCACTGAGGCGTAGCAGATCTGCGTTCCAAGGTTAGCACAGTAGGTTTTGAAGAGGTTACTAGTAAACTGCGAGCCGTTATCTATGATGATGCGGTTGGGGACCCCGAAGCGGCTCACGAGGCCCTTGATGAACTTGACAGCAGAGCCGGCCGGGATGGTACGAACGGCTTCCACTTCCGCCCACTTGGTGAACTTGTCGATGGCGACGTAGAGATAGCGGTAGCCCCCTGGCGCCCAAGGGAATGGGCCTAAGATGTCCAGCCCCCAGACCGCGAACGGCCACGTGAGCGGGATGGTCTGGAGGCCCTGAGCTGGCTGGTGAATTTGCTTGGCGTGGAATTGGCAAGCTTCGCATGACTTCACCAGCTCGGCTGTGTCGTTGAGTGTCGTAGGCCAGTAGAATCCACTGCGGAACACCTTGCCAACGAGGGTCCGTGATGACGAGTGGTGCCCACAGTCCCCACCGTGTATGTCAACCAGCAACTCCCTTCCTTGATCATTGGAGATGCAGCGCAGCGTGACTTCGTTCGGTCGTTTCCTGTACAACTCACCATCTTGGATACAGTATGCCGTGGCCTGCCGGGCCACGCGCTCTGCGTCCTCTTCCTTCTCCGGCAGCGTCCCTTGCATTAGGTACTCCATGAATTCCTTGGTCCAGCATTCCTCATGGGGCTCGAGCGCCAAGAGCATCCTAGCTCCTGAGGTCGGGCCACAGGCTGGGGCTCCCGTGGCTAGAGGCTGTGGGAGCTCCAGCCGAGGCTGAGTCGTGCTTGAAAGTGGTGGTGTAGCTGATGGCTTGAAGAGCCGCTCCTCAAAGACGCCTGGCTCTTGCGGTTGCCGCTTGGATGCTCTTCTGGCGATGTCGTCGGCTTCCTGGTTGGTGCCCCGGGGCACGTGCTGCAGCTCCAGGCCCGAGAACTGATTTTCCATCTTACGCACCTCCGTGAGGTATGCCTCCATATGCTCGTCCTTTGGTTCGTATACCTTGTTGGAGAAATTTACGAGGAGTTGCGAGTCACCTCTGACGGTAAGGCGCTTCACCCCTAGAGCTGACGCAGCCTTCAGGCCAGCTATCAGGCCTTCGTATTCCGTGATATTGTTGGAGATCTTCTCGCCGTGCTGGAAGCAGAGTTGCACAGTGTAGTAGAGCTTGTCCTGAGTGGGCGAGATGAGCCTTGCCCAGCCCAGCATACGGGCGCCTGGCCGCCGATCGAAATACATAACCCAGCCGTCTGGAGCCTCGCTCCCTGGTGAGGTGGACCGGTCTTCACCTTCCTCAAGTGTCGGGGCATCCGTCCATTCTGCCACAAAATCAGCGAGTGCGGCCCCCTTGATGACCTTGGTAGTGCTGAACTCCAACTGGAACGCTTGCAGCTCGATGTTTCACTCAGCGACCCTTCTAGCTGAGTTGGGGCTCCTGAGCACCCTCTCCAATGGGTAGGCTGAGACGACCTTGATGGGGTGGCCCTGGAAGTAGTGTCGCAGCTTGCGTGAGGCCACCAAGAGTGCGAGCAGGAGTTACCGAGGCATGGGGTAGCGTGCCCTCGCGTCCCGCAGCACGGTGCTGATGAAGTACACCGGGTGTTCAACGAGGGCTGGCACACTATTGAGATCCGGGTCCTGCAGAGATTGGGGCATCTCCTGAAGTGGAGGGGTTCCCGAGACCTGACTGTCTTCGAGAGTTTTTGCGACGATATCCTACCAAGCTTGGTCTTCTGCCGCTGAGGCCTTTGCTGCGCCTTCCTGACCCTGCACCACTCCAGCTCCGACTTGGCGCGACGCGCCCTTGGCTTGGCGCTCCTCCCGAATCGCCACCAGCACCGCGCTGGCGGATTACGGGGTGGCGGCAAGGTAGAGCACCGGGGGCTCGAGAGGCCGTGGTGCCACCATAACTGGAGGGTTGGTGAGGTATTTCTTGAGGTCTTGAAAGGCTTGGTCAGCCTCCGGGGTCCACTCGAACAGGCCCTTCTTCTTCACGAGCTTGAAGAAGGGTAGGGCGCGCTCTCCCAGCTTGGAGATGAAACGCCCCAATGTGGTCACCCGCCCTGCTAGCTTCTGCATCTCTTTGAGGGTCTGCGGTGGGCTCATGTCCTCGATTGCCTTGATCTTCTCTAGGTTCGCCTCGATCCCCCTGTGGGATACAAGGAATCCCAGCAGCTTGCCGGAGGGGACGCCGAACACATACTTCTCCGGGTTAAGCCTCAAGTTCACTTGACGCAGGCTCTTGAAGGTCTCCTCCAAGTCTTGAATTAGTGTCCTCGCCTCGCGAGACTTTACCACTATGTCGTTGACGTAGGCCTCTGTGTTTCTCCCGAGCTGCCGCCCCAGGGCGATGTGCATCAGCCGCTGAAAAGTCGCGCCCGCGTTGCACAGCCCGAAGGGCATGCAGTGTAGTGATACACCCACATGGTGTCGGGAAGGCTGTCTTCTCCACATCTTCCACCACCATCTTGATCGATGATACCACGAGAACGCATCCGGGAAGCACAACAGGTCGCTTTTCGGCGGTGGAGTCGATGATCTGGTCGATCTGTGAGCGGAATGGATCTTGGGGCAGGCTTTATTAAGGTTGGTGAAGTCGACGCACATCCGTTCCTTCCCGTCTTTCTTCGGCACTACGACGGGGTTCGCCAGCCATTCGGGATATCGAACTTCGTGAATGGCACCCGCCGCCTCCAGCTTGCGGGTCTCCTAGATGATGAAGGCCTTCTTCTCAGTGGACTGCCGTCTAGCTCGCTGCTTCACGGGGCGTACGTTGGGGCATACCCTTAGATGATGCTGAATCACCTTCCTCGGGACCCCTACCAGCTGATTGGGTTCCCACGCGAATATCTCCTTGTTTGCGCGCAAGAACCTCACCAAGGCCTCCTCTTGACACGGGTCAAGGCCGGCGCCTATAGTAAAGGTGGCTTCCGAAGATCCGTCCTCGTCGACCGGCACCTGGTTGGTTTCCTCCTTGTCTTGGGTGAACAACTACTTCTTCTTGGTAGGCGCGGCCTCCTTAGCCTCGGGGGTACTGGTGCCAGCGGGCTGTGCTGCCGCCGCGGTCTTGAAGTCAAGCCTGAGCGCCGTCACGGCCTCCTTAGTGTCCCCCTTGATGGTGAGGACGCCTTTGCTCCCAGGCATCTTCATCAGGTTGTAGGCCGGGTGAGTCGCCTCCATGAACTGAGCGAGAGCTGGGTACCCGAGGATGGCGTTGTACAGGAGACCGATGCGGGCGACGTCAAAGTCTACCAGCTCGGTGCGGTAGTTGTCGCGTGTGCCGAAGGTGACGGGGAGGCGGATCTACCCCAGAGAGTGGGCAGCTCCACCACCAACTCCTGAGAAGGGCTTGCTGAGGCTGAGCCGCTCGAGCGACACGTGAAGAAGGCTGAAGGCTTCCACGAAGAGCAAGTTGAGGTCGGCACCGCCGTCGATGAGGGTCTTGGCAACAGCCACGTTGCAGATGGTGGGCGTGCAGAGCATTGGGAGCATGCCCGAGCCGGCGTTGGAGCCGGGGTGGTCTTCTGAGCCGAAAGTGAGGTCGGCCTCTAGCGCAGCCCAACCCAGCGGAGCCCCCGGGCGCTTGGAGGTGGCCCCGATCTGATGGAGGAACGGCTTGACGTGGCGATCTGAAGGCGGTGCTTGAGAGCCGCCCAACAGGGCCGCGACTGCGTGGTGCGCTGGCACCGCATAGCGAGCAGCTCAGAGGCCGCGGAGCTCCCCCCAGGACGCCACCGTGGATCCAGGGAGGTTGAGCAGCCAAGCGCGTGGCTCATCGGCGAGGGCCATGGGGAACTAGTTGCCCATGATCTTGTCGTCGCCTCCGGCCTCGAGGACAACCTCCTTGTACGCCAGCAGGGACGGCGACGGGTCCGCCACGCCGTCGTAACGCGGCGGTATCTCTGGCTTGAACTTGGTCGGCCACTGCACCCGCCGTAGGGCGGGGGCCCGGGCTCGGTACCCAGATGCCCCGCTGTCGATGTCAGCCGCAGGGGCGGATGGCGGGGCACCTGCCATGGGGGCGAAGTGCTGCGGCGCGGGGCGCAGGCTGGTGGAGAGGAGCTACGGCGCACCCCTACCTAGCGCGCCAAATGTCGGATGTGGGGTTCCGGCAAACCCTTAAGGTTCGAACTCTGGGGTGCGCGCGAAGTCTTTCCCTCCTACCGATCCACGCCCTAGCTCGCTGAGATCTCGCGGACGAACTCGATGAACTCGCAACACAGAAAGACACGAGATTTTATACTGGTTTGGGCCACCCTTGTGGTGTAATACCCTACTCCAGTGTGTGCGGTGGATTGCCTCTTGGGCTGATGATGAACAGTACAAAGGGAAAAATAGCCTCCTGAGGTTGAGGTGTTCTTGTGCTTGCCGAACTTGTGTGAGTGAGGACTCGATGCCCCTACTGTGGTGGCTAGCTCTACTTATATAGGCCCTGGTCCTCTGCCCAAATATTGAGCGGGAAGGGAGCCAACAACGGCGGGCAAATTTGAAAGGGGACATCTAGTACAAGCTATCCTGACAAAAGTGGTCTTCGCGTGCGAAAGGCTCTGGTGGTGACACCGTCTTGGGCTCCACGGTGACCTCCATCCTGCCGTCCTTCTGGTCTTGGTCTCGTTGCACCGATATGGCAACCTTTGCCTGATGCCTCGGTACTCCTCGCCTCTGCTGGCCTCCTTAGCACCAAAGAGGAAACAAGGACGCTGCGCGCGCTGGCGCCCGCCTGGCGCCCGCCTGGTGCCGATCTTCATGGCTCACGTCACGAGGGCCTCGTGAGGTTTTCCCCGCCTTGATATCTCTGCTCCTCATGAGCCTGCCTGGCTAGGCCACTCCTGAGGAGGTCTTGCGTCGTCCACCTCGCGAGGCTTGGCCCCTCGCGAGGGTCTTGAATGCTTTGTTGATGAAGATGGGCCGTACGGCCCGCTGACTTAGCCACGTCGCGGGCCGCAGGCAGGCAGGGGACCCCCATTCCCAGAACATCGACAAGTGCAGGCGTGGAAGAAGTCCTCTGCTCGGTGCGGCACTGACGTGGCTGTGTCTCTGGTCTGCATCCATTACAAGGAAGTTAAAGAAGAGAAGCTTGTACCCCTCAAGGTCGCCAATACCAGGAAACTTCACTTCCAGTCCTTCCTGGAGACCTTCATTGAAGCTGCCACTCGCATTGCTGATGGAATCGACCTGGACAAGTTTGTCGAGCCAGCTAGCCCTCCTCCTGCCGAGTGAACAAACTTTATGCTCAACTTTTATTTCCTCGGAATGCTGAGTTATTTTGTAACCGTTAAACTCCTTCGGGCTTGACGCCCGAGTACTCCCGTTCGTGGTTCCGAACCTTGCTGGATTTATCCGAACTTGGTTTTTCTTTGAATATAGTTGTTGTGCTTTTACCACTATCAAATCTCTTAACTCTGAGTGAAGCTTGATTCTTTGCTCGGAATACACGTTGTACTTGTGTCGCAACTCTGACGAGAGGATCATGGACATGAGCACTAAGTGCTGCACACGACCTGCACCTCGTTGTTCTTGCGGATCGGGAGGGAGCGCACATTGTACTTGTGAAACAGCTTCGTTGAGAGGGTCGTGGGTATGGGCACTAGGTGCGGCACACGACCTGCACCTCGTCGTCCTTGCGTATCGGGATGGAGCGCACATTGTACTTGTGATGCAGCTCCATCGAGAGGATCGTGGGTATGGGCACTAGGTGCTGCACACAACCTGCACCTCGTCGTCCTTGCGGATCGGGATGGAGTGGTTTTTTGAACTTAGGTGAGTACGGGGGCGCAGCTAAGCCCTCGAGTGGGAGGAATGCTCTCCACACGAAGTAGTTTTGTAAATTAGGCGAATCAGGTTTGCGGCTAAGCCCCCGAGTGGGAGGATTGCTCTCCACTCGGAGTGTTTTGAAACTTAGGCGAATCAGGTTTGCAGCCAAGCCCCCGAGTGGGAGGATTTCTCTCCACTCGGAGTGTTTTTGAAACTTAGGCGAGTACGAGGTCGCGGCTAAGCCCCCCAGTGGGAGGATTGCTCTCCACTGGGAGTGTTTTTGAAACTTAGGCGAGTACGGGTTCGCGGCTAAGAACCCCGAGTGGGAGGATTGCTCTCTACTCGGAGTGTTTTGAAACTTAGGTGAATCAGGTTCGCGGCTAAGCACCTGAGTGGGAGGATTGCTATCCACTCGGAGTGTTTCAAAACTTAGGCGAATCAGGTTCGCGGCTAAGCCCCCGAGTGGGAGGATTGCTCCCCACTCCGAGTGTTTTTGGAACTCAGGCGAGTACGGGGTCGCGGCTAAGCCCCCGAGTGGGAGGGTTGCTCTCCACTCGGAGTAGTTTTTGAAACTTAGGCGAATCAGGTTCGCGGCTAAGCCCCCGAGTGGGAGGATTTCTCTCCACTCAAAGTGTTTTTGAAACTTAGGCGAGTACGGGGTCGCGTCTACGCTCCCAAGTGGGAGGATTGCTCTCCACTCAGGCTGTTTTTGAAATTTAGGCGAGTAGGGGTTCGCGGCTAAGCCCCTGAGTGTGAGGATTGCTCTCTACTCGGAGGGTTTTGAAACTTAGGCGAATCAGGTTCACAGCCAAGCCCCCGAGTGGGAGGATTGCTCTCCACTCAGAGTGTTTTTGAAACTTAGGCGAGTACGAGGTCGCGGCTAAGCCCCCCATTGGAAGGGTTGCTCTCCACTCAGAGTGCTTTTGAAACTTAGGCGAGTACGGGGTCGCGGCTAAGCCCCCGAGTGGGAGGATTGCTCTCCACTCAGAGTGTTTTTGAAACTTAGGTGACTACGGGTTCGCGGCTAAGCCCCTGAGTGGGAGGATTGCTCTCCACTCAGAGTGTTTTGAAACTTAGATGAATCAGGTTCGCGGCTAAGCCACCGAGTGGGAGGATTGCTCTCCACTCAGAGTGTTTTGAAACTTAGGCGAATCAGGTTCGCGACTAAGCCCCAGAGTGGGAGGATTGCTCTCCACTCGGAGTATTTTTGAAACTTAGGTGAGTACGGGTCGTGGCTAAGCCCCAGTGGGAGGATTGCTCTCCACTCAGTGTTTTGAAACTTAGGCGATGCACGGGTCGTGGCTAAGCCCAGTCTGCAGGATTGCTCTCCACTCGGAGTATTTTTGAAACTTAGGTGAGTACGGGGTCGCGGCTAAGCCCCCGAGTGGGAGGATTGCTCTCCACTCAGAGTGTTTTTGAAAGTTAGGCGAGTTCGGGGTCGCGGCTAAGCCCCCGAGTGGGAGGATTGCTCTCCACTCGGAGTGTTTTTGAAACTTAGGCGAGTACAGGGTCGCGGCTAATCCCCCGAGTGGGAGGATTGCTCTCCACTCGGAGAGATTTTGAAACTTAGGCGAATCAGGTTCGTGCTAAGCCCCCGAGTCGGAGGATTGCTTTCCTCTCGGGATGATTTTGAAACTTAGGCGAGTACGGGTTCGCGGCTAAGCCCCCGAGTGGGAGGATTGCTCTCCTCTCGGAATTTTTTGAAACTTAGGCGAATCAGGTTCACGGCTAAGCCCCCGAGTGGGAGGATTGCTCTCCACTCGGAGTGGTTTGGAAACTTAGGCGAGTACGGGGTCGCGGCTAAGCCCCTGAGTGGGAGGATTTCTCTCCACTCGGAGTGTTTTTGAAACTTATGCCAGTACGGGGTCGCGGCTAAGCCCCCGAGTGGGAGGATAGCTCTCCACTCGGAGTGTTTTTGGGCGAATCAGGTTCGCGGCTAAGCCCCCGAGTGGGAGGATTGCTCTCCACTCGGAGTGTTTTAAAACATAGGCGAATCAGGTTCGCGGCCAAGCCCCCGAGTGGGAGGATTGCTCTCCACTCGGAGTGTTTTTGAAACTTAGGCGATTACGGGGTCGCGGCTAAGCCCCCTAGTGGGAGGATTGCTCTCCACTCGGAGTGTTTTTGAAACTTAGGCGAGTACGGGGTCGCGGCTAAGCCCCCGAGTGGGAGGATTGCTCTCCACTCAGAGTGTTTTTGAAACTTAGGTGAGTATGGGTTCGCGGCTAAGCCCCTGAGTGGGAGGATTGCTCTCAACTCGGAGTGTTTTGAAACTTAGACGAATAAGGTTTGCGGCTATGCCACCGAGTGGGAGGATTGCTCTCCACTCAGAGTGTTTTGAAACTTAGGCGAATCAGGTTCACGGCTAAGCCCCCGAGTGGGAGGATTGCTCTCCACTCGGAGTATTTTTGAAACTTAGACGAGTACGGGGTCGCGGCTAAGCCCCTGAATGGGAGGATTACTCTCCACTCAGAGTGTTTTTGAAACTTACGCGAGTAGGGGGTCGCAGCTAAGCCCCCGAGTGGGAAGATTGCTCTCCACTCGGAGTGCTTTTGAAACTTAGGCGAGTACAGGGTCGCGGCTAAGCCCCCGAGTGGGAGGATTGCTCTCCACTCGGAGTGTTTTTGAAACTTAGGCCAATCAGGTTCGCGGTAACCCCCCGAGTGGGAGGATTGCTCTCCGCTCGGAGTGTTTTTGAAACTTAGGCGAGTACGGGGTCGCGGCTAAGCCCCTGAGTGGGAGGATTGCTCTCCACTTGGAGTGTTTTTGAAACTTAGGCGGTGACGGGGTCGCGACTAAGCCCCCGATTGGGAGGATTGGTCTCCACTCGGAGTATTTTTAGGCGAATCAGGTTCGCGGCTAAGCCCCCGAGTGGGAGGATTGCTTTCCACTCGACGTGTTTTGAAACTTAGGCGAATCAGGTTTGCGGCTAAGCCACCCACTAGGGGGTTTAGACACATGTGTTTATGGGATAACAATCATTAAGATACTGCAAAAATCTTGTCTTTGATAAGCAAACTCAAGGATTCTTATTACACCTCGTCGATCCGAGTGTTCATGTATAAAAACGGCGGAGCAGCTCCGCATTCCACGAGCGTGGCTCGTCTTCTTTCTTGGCTACATTGTAGACGTGATATGCCCCGTTGTGGAGCACTTTAGTGATGATGAAGGGACTTTCCCAGGCCGAAGCGAGCTTGTGAGGTCGTTTCTGATGCACCCAAAGAACAAGGTCTCCCTATGGTTGTTTTGCTTTTACCACTATCAAATCTCTTAACTCTGAGTGAAGCTTGATTCTTTGCTCGGAATAAACGTTGTACTTGTGTCGCAACTCTGATGATAGGGTCATGGACATGAGCACTAGGTTTTGCACACGAGCTGCACCTCGTCGGTCTTGCGGATTGGGAGGGAGCACACATTGTACTTGTGACACAGCTCCGTCGAGAGGGTCGTGGGTATGGGCAGTAGGTGCTACACACGACCTGCACCTCGTCGTCCTTGTGGATCGGGATGGAGCGCACATTGTACTTGTGATGCAGCTCCATCGAGAGGGTCGTGGGTATGGGCACTAGGTGCTGCACACGACCTGCACCTCGTCGTCCTTGCGGATCGGGGTGGAGCGGTTTTTTGAACTTAGGCGTGTACGGGGGCGCAGCTAGGCCCTCGAGTGGGAGGATTGCTCTCCACTCGGAGTAGTTTTGTAACTAGGCAAATCAGGTTCTCGGCTAAGCTCTCGAGTGGGAGGATTGCTCTCCACTTGGAGTGTTTGGAAACTTAGGCGAATCAGGTTCGCAGCCAAGCCCCCGAGTGGGAGGATTTCTCTCAACTCGGAGTGTTTTTGAAACTTAGGCGAGTACGAGGTCGCAGCTAAGCCCCCAAGTGGGAGGATTGCTCTCCACTCGGAGTGTTTTTGAAACTTAGGCGAGTACGGGTTCACGGCTAAGCCCCCGAGTGCGAGGATTGCTCTCTACTCGGAGTGTTTTGAAACTTAGGCGAATCAGGTTCGCGGCTAAGCACCCAACTGGGAGGATTGCTCTCCACTCATAGTGTTTCGAAACTTAGGCGAATCAGTTTCGTGGCTAAGCCCTCGAGTGGAAGGATTGCTCTCCACTCGGAGTGTTTTTGAAACTTAGGCGAGTACGGGGTCGCGGCTAAGCCCTCGATTGGGAGGGTTGCTCTCCACTCGGAGTAGTTTTTGAAACTTAGGCGAATCAGGTTCGCGGCAAAGCCCCCGAGTGGGAGGATTGCTCTCCACTCAGAGTGTTTCTGAAAATTAGGCGAGTGCGGGGTCACGGCTAAGCTCCCGAGTTGGAGGATTGCTCTCCACTCGGAGTGTTTTTGAAACTTAGGCGAATCAGGTTCGCCGCTAAGCCCTCGAGTGGGAGGATTGCCCTCCACTCGGGGTGTTTTTGAAACTTCGGCGAGTACGGGTTCGTGGCTAAGCCCCCGAGTGGGAGGATTGCTCTCCACTCGGAGTGTTTTGAAACTTAGGCGAATGAGGTTCACAGCCAAGCCCCCGACTGGGAGGATTGCTCTCCACTCGGAGTCTTTTTGAAACTTAGGCGAGTATGGCGTCGCGGCTAAACCCCCAGTGGGAGGATTGCTCTCCACTCGGAGTGTTTTTGAAACTCAGGCGAGTACGGGGTCGCGGATAAGCCATCGAGTGGGAGGATTGCTCTCCACTCAGAGTGTTTTTGAAATTTAGGTGAGTATGGTTTCGCAGCTAAGCCCCTGAGTGGGAGGATTGCACTCCACCGGGAGTGTTTTGAAACTTAGACGAATCATGTTCGCGGCTAAGCCACCGAGTGGGAGGATTGCTCTCCACTCAGAGTGTTTTGAAACTTAGGCAAATCAGGTTCGCGGCTAAGCCCCCGAGTGGGAGGATTGCTCTCCAATCGGAGTATTTTTGAACTTAGGTGAGTACGGGGTCGCGGCTAAGCCCCCGAGTGGGAGGATTGCTCTCCACTCAGAGTGTTTTTGAAAATTAGGCGAGTACGGGGTCGTGGCTAAGCCCCCGAGTGGGAGGATTGCTCTCCACTCGGATTGTTTTTGAAACTCAGGCGAGTACGGGGTCGCGGCTAAGCCCCCGAGTGGGAGGGTTGCTCTCCACTCGGAGTGTTTTTGAAACTTAGGTGAATCAGGTTCGCGCTAAGCCCCCGAGTGGGAGGATTGCTCTCCACTCGGGGAGTTTTTGAAACTTAGGCGAGTACGGGTTCGCGGCTAAGCCCCCGAGTGGGAGCATTGCTCTCCACTCGGAGTGTTTTGAAACTTAGGCGAATCAGGTTCGCGGCTAAGCCCACGAGTCGGAGGATTGCTCTGTACTCAGAGTGTTTTGAAACTTAGGCAAATCAGGTTCGCGGCTAAGCCCCCGAGTGGGAGGATTGCTATCCACTCGGAGTATTTTTGAAACTTAGGCGAGTACGGGGTCGCGGCTAAGCCCCCGAGTGGGAGGATTTCTCCCCAGTCAGAGTGTTTTTGAAAATTAGGCGAGTCAGGTCGTGGCTAAGCCCCAGTGGGAGGATTGCTCTCCACTCAGTGTTTTGACACTTAGGCGAGCACGGGTGTGGCTAAGCTCCCCAGTGGTAGGATTGCTCTCCACTCGGGTGTTTTGAAACTTAGGCGAATCAAGTTCGCGCTAAGCCTCAGTGGGAGCATTGCTCTCCTGGGGGGTGTTCAAACTTAGGCAAGTACGGGGTCGCGCCTAAGCCCCCGAGTGGGAGGATTGCTCTCCACTCGGAGTGTTTTTGAAACTTAGGCGAGTACAGGGTCGCGGCTAAGCCCCCGAGCGGGAGGATTGCTCACCACTAAGAGTGTTTTTGAAACTTAGGTGAGTATGGTTGCGCAGCTAAGCCCCTGAGTGGGAGGATTTCTCTCCACTCGGAGTGTTTTTGAAACTTAGGCGAACCAGGTTCGCCACTAAGCCCTCGAGTGGGAGCATTTCTCTCCACTCGGGGTGTTTTTGAAACTTAGGCGAGTACAGGTTCACGGCTAAGCCCCCGAGTGGGAGGATTGCTCTCCACTCGGAGTGTTTTGAAACTTAGGCGAATGAGGTTCGCAGCCAAGCCCCCGAGTGTGAGGATTGCTCTCCATTCGGAGTGTTTTTGAAACTTAGGCGAGTACAGGGTTGTGGCTAAGCCCCCGAGTGGGAGGATTGCTCTCCACACGGAGTGTTTTTGAAACGTAGGCGAGTACGGGGTCGCGGCTAAGCCCCCGAGTGGGAGGATTGCTCTCCCCACAGAGTGTTTTTGAAACTTAGGTGAGAACGGTTTCGCAGCTAAGCCCCTGAGTGGGAGGATTGCTCTCCACTCGGAGTGTTTTGAAACTTAGACGAATCAGGTTCGCGGCTGAGCCACCGAGTGGGAGGATTGCTCTCCACTCAGAGAGTTTTGAAACTTAGGCGAATCAGGTTCGCGGCTAAGCCCTCGAGTTGGAGGATTGCTCTCCACTCGGAGTGTTTTGAAACTTAGGCGAATGAGGTTCACAGCCAAGCCCCCGAATGGGAGGATTGCTCTCCACTCGGAGTCTTTTTGAAACTTAGGCGAGTACGGGGTCGCGGCTAAACCCCCAGTGGGAGGATTGCTCTCCACTCGGAGTGTTTCTGAAACTTAGGCGAGTACAGGGTCGCGGCTAAGCCATCGAGTAGGAGGATTTCTCTCCACTCAGAGTGTTTTTGAAACTTAGGTGAGTACGGTTTCGCAGCTAAGCCCCTGAGTGGGAGGATTGCTCTCCACCCAGAGTGTTTTGAAACTTAGACGAATCAGGTTCGCGGCTAAGCCACCGAGTGGGAGGATTGCTCTCCACTCAGAGTGTTTTGAAACTTAGGCGAGTACGGGGTCGCGGCTAAGCCCCCGAGTGGGAGGATTGCTCTCCACTCAGAGTGTTTTTGAAACTTAGGCGATGCACGGGTGTGGCTAAGCCCCAGTGGGAGGATTGCTCTCCACTGGAGTGTTTTGAAACTCAAGCAGATGCAGGTCGCGGCTAAGCCCTCGAGTGGGAGGGTTGCTCTCCACTCGAAGTGTTTTTGAAACTTAGGTGAATCAGGTTCGCGCTAAGCCCCCGAGTGGGAGGATTGCTCTCCACTCGGGGAGTTTTTGAAACTTAGGCGAGTACGGGTTCGCGGCTAAGCCCCCGAGTGGGAGCATTGCTCTCCACTCGGAGTGTTTTGAAACTTAGGCGAATCAGGTTCGTGGCTAAGCCCCCGAGTCGGAGGATTTCTCTCCACTCAGTGTGTTTTGAAACTTAGGCGAATCAGGTTCGCGGCTAAGCCCTCGAGTGGGAGGATTGCTCTCCACTCGGAGTATTTTTGACACTTAGGCGAGTACGGGGTCGCGGCTAAGCTCCCGAGTGGTAGGATTGCTCTCCACTCGGAGTGTTTTTGAAACTTAGGCGAATCAGGTTCGCTGCTAAGCCCTCGAGTGGGAGCATTGCTCTCCACTCGGGGTGTTTTTGAAACTTAGGCGAGTACGGGGTCGCGGCTAAGCCCCCGAGTGGGAGGATTGCTCTCCACTCGGAGTGTTTTTGAAACTTAGGTGAGTACAGGGTCACGGCTAAGCCCCCAAGTGGGAGGATTGCTCTCCACTCAGAGTGTTTTTGAAACTTAGGTGAGTACGGTTGCGCAGATAAGCCCCTGAGTGGGAGGATTTCTCTCCACTCGGAGTGTTTTTGAAACTTAGGCGAATCAGGTTCGCCGCTAAGCCCTCGAGTGGGAGCATTGCTCTCCACTGGGGGGTGTTGAAACTTAAGCGAGTGCAGGTGGCAGCTAAGCCCCGAGTGGGAGGATTGCTCTCCACTCAGAGTGTTTTGAAACTCAGTGAATGAGTTTGCAGCCAAGCCCCCAGTGTGAGATTGCTCTCCATTGAGTGTTTTTGAAACTTAAGTAGTCTGGGGTTGTGGCTAAGCCCCCGAGAGGGAGGATTGCTCTCCACTCGGAGTGTTTTTGAAACTTAGGCGAGTACGGGGTCGCGGCTAAGCCCTCGAGTGGGAGGATTGCTCTCCACTCAGAGTGTTTTTGAAACTTTTGTGAGTACGGTTTCGCAGCTAAGCCTCTGAGTGGGAGGATTGCTCTCCACTCGGAGTGTTTTGAAACTTAGACGAATCAGGTTCGCGGCTAAGCCACCAAGTGGGAGGATTGCTCTCCACTCAGTGAGTTTTGAAACTTAGGCGAATCAGGTTCGCGGCTAAGCCCCCGAGTGGGAGGATTGCTCTCCACTCGGAGTATTTTTGAAACTTAGGTGAGTACGGTGTCGCGGCTAAGCCCCCGAGTGGGAGGATTGCTCTCCACTCAGTGTGTTTTTGAAACTTAGGCGAGCACGGGTGTGGCTAAGCCCCCGAGTGGGAGGATTGCTCTCCACTCGGAGTGTTTTTTAAACTTAGGCGAGTACAGGGTCGCGGCTAAGCCCCCGAGTGGGAGGATCGCTCTCCACTCGGAGTGTTTTTGAAACTTTGGCGAATCAGGTTCGCGCTAAGCCGCCGAGTGAGAGGACTGCTCTCCACTCGGTGTGCTTTTGAAACTTAGGCGAGTACCGGTTCGCGGCATAGCCCCCAAGTGGGAGGATTGCTCTCCACTCGCAGTGTTTTGAAACTTAGGCGAAATAGGTTCGCGGCTAAGCCCCCGAGTGGGAGGATTGCTCTCCACTTGGAGTGTTTTTTAAATGTAGGAGAGTACGGGGACGCGGCTAAGCCCCTGAGTGGGAGGATTGCTCTTCACTCGGAGTGTTTTTGAAACTTAAGCGTGTACGGGGTCGCGGCTAAGCCCCCGAGTGGGAGGATTGCTCTCCACTCGGAGAGTTTTTAGGCGAATCAGCTTCGCGGCTAAGCCCCCGAGTGGGAGGATTGCTCTCCACTAGGAGTGTTTTGAAACTTAGGCGAATCAGGTTCGCATCCAAGTCCCCGAGTGGGAGGATTGCTCTCCACTTGGAGTGTTTTTTAAACTTAGGCGAGTACGGGGTCGCGGCTAAGCCCCCTAGTGGGAGGATTGCTCTTCACTCGGAGTGTTTTTGAAACTTAGGCGAGTACGGGGTCGCGGCTAAGCCCCCAAGTGGGAGGATTGCTCTCCACTCAAAGTGTTTTTTGAAAATTAGGCGAGTACAGGGTCGCGGCTAAGCCCCCGAGTGGGAGGATTGCTCTCCACTCAGAGTATTTTTGACACTTAGGCGAGTACGGGGTCGCGGCTAAGCTCCCGAGTTGTAGGATTGCTCTCCACTCGGAGTGTTTCTGAAACTTAGGCGAATCAGGTTCGCTGCTAAGCCCTCGAGTGGGAGCATTGCTCTCCACTCGGGGTGTTTTTGAAACTTAGGCGAGTACGGGGTCGCGGCTAAGCCCCCGAGTGGGAGGATTGCTCTCCACTCGGAGTGTTTTGAAACTTAGGTGAGTCTGTGGTCACGGCTAAGCCCCAGTGGGAGGATTGCTCTCCACTCAGAGTGTTTTTGAAACTTAGGTGAGTACGGTTGCGCAGATAAGCCCCTGAGTGGGAGGATTTCTCTCCACTCGGAGTGTTTTTGAAACTTAGGCGAATCAGGTTCGCCGCTAAGCCCTCGAGTGGGAGCATTGCTCTCCACTCGGGGTGTTTTTGAAACTTAGGCGAGTACAGGTTCGCGGCTAAGCCCCCGAGTGGGAGGATTGCTCTCCACTCAGAGTGTTTTGAAACTCAGGCGAATGAGTTTCGCAGCCAAGCCCCCGAGTGTGAGGATTGCTCTCCATTCGGAGTGTTTTTGAAACTTAGGCGAGTACGGGGTTGTGGCTAAGCCCCCGAGTGGGAGGATTGCTCTCCACTCGGAGTGTTTTTGAAACTTAGGCGAGTACGGGGTCGCGGCTAAGCCCTCGAGTGGGAGGATTGCTCTCGACTCAGAGTGTTTTTGAAACTTAGGTGAGTACGGTTTCGCAGCTAAGCCTCTGAGTGGGAGGATTGCTCTCCACTCGGAGTGTTTTGAAACTTAGACGAATCAGGTTCGCGGCTAAGCCACCGAGTGGGAGGATTGCTCTCCACTCAGTGAGTTTTGAAACTTAGGCGAATCAGGTTCGCGGCTAAGCCCCCGAGTGGGAGGATTGCTCTCCACTCAGAGTATTTTTGAAACTTAGGTGAGTACGGTGTCGCGGCTAAGCCCCCGAGTGCGAGGATTGCTCTCCACTCAGAGTGTTTTTGAAACTTAGGCGAGTACGGGGTCGCGGCTAAGCCCCCGAGTGGGAGGATTGCTCTCCACTCTGAGTGTTTTTTAAACTTAGGCGAGTACAGGGTCGCGGCTAAGCCCCCGAGTGGGAGGATTGCTCTCCACTCGGAGTGTTTTTGAAACTTAGGCGAATCAGGTTCGCGCTAAGCCGCCGAGTGGGAGGACTGCTCTCCACTCGGTGTGCTTTTGAAACTTAGGCGAGTACCGGTTCGCGGCTAAGCCCCCAAGTGGGAGGATTGCTCTCCACTCGCAGTGTTTTGAAACTTAGGCAAAACAGGTTCGCGGCTAAGCCCCCAAGTGGGAGGATTGCTCTCCACTTGGAGTGTTTTTTAAACGTAGGCGAGTACGGGGTCACGGCTAAGCCCCTGAGTGGGAGGATTGCTCTTCACTCGGAGTGTTTTTGAAACTTAAGCGTGTACGGGGTCGCGGCTAAGCCCCCGAGTGGGAGGATTGCTCTCCACTCGGAGAGTTTTTAGGCGAATCAGCTTCGCGGCTAAGCCCCCGAGTGGGAGGATTGCTCTCCACTAGGAGTGTTTTGAAACTTAGGCGAATCAGGTTCGCATCCAAGTCCCCGAGTGGGAGGATTGCTCTCCACTTGGAGTGTTTTTTAAACTTAGGCGAGTACGGGGTCGCGGCTAAGCCCCCTAGTGGGAGGATTGCTCTTCACTCAGAGTGTTTTTGAAACTTAGGCGAGTACGGGGTCGCGGCTAAGCCCCCTAGTGGGAGGATTGCTCTCCAATCCGAGAGTTTTGAAAGTTAGATGAATCGGGTTCGCGGCTAAGCCACCGAGAGGGAGGATTGCTCTCCACTCAGTGTTTTGAAACTTAGGCGAATTAGGTTCGCGGCTAAGCCCCCGAGTGGGAGGATTGCTCTCCACTCGGAGTATTTTTGAAACTTAGGTCAAGACGGGTTCAAGGGCTAAGCCCCAGTAGGAGGATTGCTCTCTACTCAGTGTGTTTTGAAACTTAGGCGATGCACGGGTGTGGCTAAGCCCCCGAGTGGGAGGATTGCTCTCCACTCGGAGTGTTTTTGAAACTTAGGCAAGTACAGGGTCGTGGCTAAGCCCCCGATTGGGAGGATTGGTCTCCACTCGGAGTGTTTTTGAAACTTTGGCGAATCAGGTTCGCGGTAAGCCCCCGAGTTGGGGGATTGCTCTCCACTCGGGGTGTTTTTGAAACTTAGGAGAGTACGGGTTCGCGACTAAGCCCCCGAGTGGGAGGATTGCTCTCCACTCGGAGTGTGTTGAAACTTAGGCGAATCGGGTTCGCGGCTAAGCCCCCGAGTGGGAGGATTGCTCCCCACTCGGAGTGTTTTTGAAACGTAGGCGAGTACGGGGTCGCGGCTAAGCCCCTGAGTGGGAGGATTTCTCTCCACTCGGAGTGTTTTTGAAACTTAGGCGAGTACGGGGCCGCGGCTAAGCCCTCGAGTGGGAGGATTGCTCTCAACTCGGAGTGTTTTTAGGCGAATCAGGTTCGCGGCTAAGCCCCCGAGTGGGACGATTGCTCTCCACTCGGAATGTTTTGAAACTTAGGCGAATCAGGTTCGCAGCCAAGCCCCTGAGTGGGAGGATTGTTCTCCACTCGGAGTGTTTTTTAAACTTAGGCGAGTACGGGGTCGCGGCTGAGCCCCCCAGTGGGAGGATTGCTCTCCACTCGGAGTGTTTTTGAAATTTAGGCGAGTACTGGGTCGCGGCTAAGCCCCCGAGTGGGAGGATTGCTCTCCACTCAGAGTGTTTTTGAAACTTAGGCGAGTACGGGGTCGCGGCTAAGCTCCCGAGTTGGAGGATTGCTCTCCACTCGGGGTGTTTTTGAAACTTAGGCGAGTACGGGTTCGCGGCTAAGCCCCTGATTGGGAGGATTGGTCTCCACTGGGAGTGTTTTGAAACTTAGGTGAATGAGGTTCGCAGCCAAGCCCCCGAGTGGCAGGATTTCTCTCCACTCGGACTGTTTTTTAAACTTAGGCGAGTACGGGGTCGCGGCTAAGCCCCCCAGTGGGAGGATTGCTCTCCACTCGGAGTGTTTTTGAAATTTAGGCGAGTACGGGGTCGCGCCTAAGACCCCGAGTGGGAGGATTGCTCTCCACTCATAGTGTTTTTGAAACTTAGGTGAGTACGGTTTCGCGGCTAAGCCCCTGAGTGGGAGGATTGCTCTCCACTCGGAGTGTTTTGAAACTTAGACGAATCAGGTTCGTGGCTAAGCCACCGAGTGGGAGGATTGCTCTCCACAGAGTGTTTTGAAACTTAGGCGAATCAGGTTCGCGGCTAAGCCCCCGAGTGGGAGGATTGCTCTCCACTCGGAGTATTTTTGAAACTTAGGTGAGTACGGGGTCGCGGCTAAGCCCCCGAGTGGGAGGATTGCTCTCAATTCAGAGTGTTTTTGAAACTTAGGTGAGTACGGGGTCGCGGCTAAGCCCCCGAGTGGGAGGATTGCTCTCCACTCGGAGTGTTTTTGAAACTCAGGCGAGTACGGGGTCGCGGCTAAGCCCCCAAGTGGGAGGGTTGCTCTCCACTCGGAGTGCTTTTGAAACTTAGGCGAATCAGGTTCGCGCTAAGCCCCCGAGTGGGAAGATTGCTCTCCACTCGGGGTGTTTTTGAAACTTAGGCCAGTACGGGTTTGAGGCTAAGCCCCCGAGTGGGAGCATTGCTCTCCACTCGGTGTGTTTTGAAACTTAGGTGAATCAGGTTCGCGGCTAAGCCCTCGAGTCAGAGGATTGCTCTCCACTCAGAGTGTTTTGAAACTTAGGCGAATCAGGTTCGCGGCTAATCCCCCGAGTGGGAGGATAGCTCTCCACTCGGAGTATTTTTGAAACTTAGGCGAGTACAGGTTCGCAGCTAAGCCCCCGAGTGGGAGGATTGCTCTGCACTCGGAGTGTTTTTGAAACTTAGGCGAGTACGGGGTCGCGGATAAGCCCCCGAGTGGGAGGATTGCTCTCCACTCGGAGTGTTTTGGAAACTTAGGGGAGTACGGGTTCGCGGCTAAGCCCTCGAGTGGGAGGATTACTCTCCACTCAGAGTGTTTTGAAACTGAGGCGAATCAGGTTCGCGGTGGAGGATTGCTCTCCACTCGGAGTGTTTTTGAAACGTAGGCGAGTACCTGAATGGGAGGATTGCTCTTCACTCGGAGTGTTTTTGAAACTTAGGCGAGTACGGGGTCGCGGCTAAGAGTGAGAGGATTGCTCTCCACTTGGAGTGTTTTTAGGCGAATCAGGTTCGCGGCTAAGCCCCCGAGTGGGAGGATTGCTCTCCACTCGGAGTGTTTTGAAACTTAGGCGAATCAGGTTCGCAGCCATGTCCCCGAGTGGGAGGATTGCTCTCCACTCGGAGTGTTTTTGAAACCTAGGCGAGTACGGGGTCGCGGCTAAGCCCCCTAGTTGGAGGATTGCTCTCCACTCGGAGTGTTTTTGAAACTTAGGCGAGTACGGGGTCGCGGCTAAGCCCCCTAGTGGGAGGATTGCTCTCCAATCAGAGAGTTTTGAAAGTTAGATGAATCAGGTTCGCGGCTAAGCCACCGAGTGGGAGGATTGCTCTCCACTCAGAGTGTTTTGAAAGTTAGGCGAATTAGGTTCGCGGCTAAGCCCCCGAGTGGGAGGATTGCTCTCCACTCGGAGTATTTTTGAAACTTAGGTGAGTACTTGGTCGCGGATAAGCCCCTGAGTGGGAGGATTGCTCTCCACTCAAAGTGTTTTTTAAACTTAGGCGAGTACGGGGTCACGGCTAAGCCCCCGAGTGGGAGGATTGCTCTCCACTCGGAGTGTTTTTGAAACTTAGGCAAGTATAGGGTCGTGGCTAAGCCCCCGAGTGGGTGGATTGGTCTCCACTCGGAGTGTTTTTGAAACTTTGGCGAATCAGGTTCGCGCTAAGCCCCCGAGTGGGAGGATTGCTTTCCATTCGGGGGTGTTTTTGAAACTTAGGCGAGTACGGGTTCGCGACTAAGCCCCCGAGTGGGAGGATTTCTCTCCACTCGGAGTGTTTTGAAACTTAGGCGAATCAGGTTCGCGGCTAAGCCCCCCGAGTGGGAGGATTGCTCTCCACTCGGAGTGTTTTTGAAACGTAGGCGAGTACAGGGTCGCGGCTAAGCCCCTGAGTGGGAGGATTTCTCTCATCTCGGAGTGTTTTTGAAACTTACGCGAGTACGGGATCGCGGCTAAGCCCCCGAGTGGGAGGATTGCTCTCCACTCGGAGTGTTTTTAGGGGAATCAGGTTCGCGGCTAAGCCCCGAGTGGTAGGATTGCTCTTCACTCGGAATGTTTTGAAACTTAGGCGAATCAAGTTCGCAGCCAAGCCCCTGAGTGGGAGGATTGCTCTCCACTCGGAGTGTTTTTGAAACTTAGGCGAGTACGGGGTCGCGGCTGAGCCCCCAGTGGGAGCATTGCTCTCCACTCGGAGTGTTTTTGAAATTTAGGCGAGTACGGGGTCGCGGCTAAGCCCTCGAGTGGGAGGATTGTTGTCCACTCAGAGTGTTTCTGAAACTTAGGCGAGTATGGGGTCGCGGCTAAGCTCCCGAGTTGGAGGATTGCTCTCCACTCGGAGTGTTTTTGAAACTTAGGCGAATCAGGTTCGCAGCCATGTACCCGAGTGGGAGGATTGCTCTCCACTCGGAGTGTTTTTGAAACTTGGGCGAGTACGGGGTCGCGGCTAAGCCCCCTAGTGGGAGGATTGCTCTCCACTCGGAGTGTTTTTGAAACTTAGGCGAGTACGGGGTCGCGGCTAAGCCCCCTAGTGGGAGGATTGCTCTCCAATCAGAGAGTTTTGAAAGTTAGATGAATCAGGTTCGCGGCTAAGCCACCGAGTGGGAGGATTGCTCTCCACTCAGAGTGTTTTGAAACTTAGGCGAATTAGGTTCGCGGCTAAGCCCCGAGTGGGAGGATTGCTCTCCACTCGGAGTATTTTTGAAACTTAGGTGAGTATGGGGTCGCGGCTAAGCCCCTGAGTGGGAGGATTGCTCTCCACTCAGAGTGTTTTTTAAACTTAGGTGAGTACGGGGTCGCGGCTAAGCCCCCGAGTGGGAGGATTGCTCTCCACTCGGAGTTTTTTTCAAACTTAGGCAAGTACAGGGTCGTGGCTAAGCCCCCGAGTGGGAGGATTGGTCTCCACTCGGAGTGTTTTTGAAACTTTGGCGAATCAGGTTCGCGCTAAGCCCCCGAGTGGGAGGATTGCTCTCCACTCAGGGGTGTTTTTGAAACTTAGGCGAGTACGGGTTCGCGACTAAGCCCCCGAGTGGGAGGATTGCTCTCCACTCGGAGTGTTTTGAAACTTAACCGAATCAGGTTCGCGGCTAAGCCCCCAAGTGGGAGGATTGTTCTCCACTCGGAGTGTTTTTGAAACGTAGGCGAGTACAGGGTCGTGGCTAAGCCCTTGAGTGGGAGGATTTCTCTCATCTCGGAGTGTTTTTGAAACTTTGGCGACTACGGGGTCGCGGCTAAACCCCCGAGTGGGAGGATTGCTCTCGACTCCGAGTGTTTTCAGGCGAATCAGGTTCGCGGCTATGCCCCCGAGTGGGAGGATTTCTCTTCACTCGGAATGTTTTGAAACTTAGGCGAATCAAGTTCGCAGCCAAGCCCCTGAGTGGGAGGATTCTCTCCACTCGGAGTGTTTTTGAAACTTAGGCGAGTACGGGGTCGCGGTTGAGCCCCCAGTGGGAGGATTGCTCTCCACTCGGAGTGTTTTTGAAATTTAGGCGACTACGGGGTCGCGGCTAAGCCCTCGAGTGGGAGGATTGCTCTCCACTCAGAGTGTTTTTGAAACTTAGGCGAGTACGGGGTCGCGGCTAAGCTCCCGAGTTGGAGGATTGCTCTCCACTCGGAGTGTTTTTGAAACTTAGGCGAATCAGGTTCACCGCTAAGCCCTCGAGTGGGAGGATTGCTCTCCACTCTGGGTGTTTTGAAACTTAGGTGAATGAGGTTCGCAGCCAAGCCGCCGAGTGGGAGGATTGCCCTCCACTCCGAGTGTTTTTGAAACTTAGGCGAGTACGGGGTCGCGGCTAAGCCCCCCAGTGGGAGGATTGCTCTCCACTCGGAGTGTTTCTGAAACTTAGGAGAGTACGGGGTGGCGCCTAAGCCCTCGAGTGGGAGCATTTCTCTCCACTCAGAGTGTTTTTTAAACTTAGGTGAGTACGGTTTCGCGGCTAAGCCCCTGAGTGGGAGGATTGCTCTCCACTCGGAGTGTTTTGAAACTTAGACGAACCAGGTTCGCGGCTAAGCCACCGAGTGGGAGGATTGCTCTCCACTCAGAGTGTTTTGAAACTTAAGCGAATCAGGTTCGCGGCTAAGCCCCCGAGTGGGAGGATTGCTCTCCACTCGGAGTATTTTTGAAACTTAGGTGAGTACGGGGTCGCGGCTAAGCCCCCGAGTGGGAGGATTGCTCTCCACTCAGAGTGTTTTTGAAACTTAGGCGAGTACGGGGTCGCGGCTAAGCCCCCGAGTGGGAGGATTGCTCTCCACTCGGAGTGTTTTTGAAACTTAGTCGAGTACGGGATCGCGGCTAAGCCCCCGAGTGGGAGGATTACTCTCCACTCGGAGTGCTTTTGAAATTTAGGCGAATCGGGTTCGCGCTAAGCCCCCGAGTGGGAGGATTGCTCTCAACTCGGGGTGTTTTTGAAACTTAGGCGAGTACGGGTTCGCGGCTAAGCCCCCGAGTGGAAGCATTGCTCTCCACTCGGAGTGTTTTGAAACTTAGGCGAATCAGGTTCGCGGCTAAGCCCCCGAGTCGGAAGATTGCTCTCCACTCAGAGTGTTTTGAAACTTAGGTGAATCAGGTTCGCGGCTAAGCCCCGAGTGGGAGGATTGCTCTCCACTCGGAGTATTTTTGAAACTTTGGCGAGTACGAGGTCGCGGCTAAGCCCCCGAGTGGGAGGATTTCTCTCCACTCAGAGTGTTTTTGAACTTAGGCGAGTACGGGGTCGATGCTAAGCCCCCGAGTGGGAGGATTTCTCTCCACTCAGAGTGTTTTTAAAACTTGGGTCGCGGCTAAGCTCCCGAGTGGGAGGATTGATCTCCACTCGGAGTGTTTTTTAAACTTAGGCAAATCAAGTTCGCCGCTAAGCCCTCGAGTGGGAGGATTTCTCTCAAATCGGAGTGTTTTGAAACTTAGGCGAATGAGGTTCGCAGCCAAGCCCCCGAGTGTGAGGATTGCTCTCCACTTGGAGAGTTTTTGAAACTTAGGCGAGTACGGGGTCGCGGCTAAGCCCCCGAGTAGGAGGATTGCTCTCCACTCGGAGTGTTTTTGAAACTTAGGCGAGTACAGGGTCTCGGCTAAGCCCCCGAGTGGGAGGATTGCCCTCCACTCAGAGTGTTTTTGAAACTTAGGTGAGTACGGTTTCGCGGCTCAGCCCCTGAGTGGGAGGATTGCTCTCCACTCGGAGTGTTTTGAAACTTAGACGAATCAGGTTCATGGCTAAGCCACCGAGTGGGAGGATTGCTCTCCACTCATAGTGTTTTGAAACCTAGGAGAATCAGGTTCGCGGCTAAGCCCCCGAGTGGGAGGATTGCTCTCCACTCGGAGTATTTTTGAAACTTAGGTGAGTACGGGGTCGCAGCTAAGCCCCCGAGAGGGAAGATTGCTCTCCACTCAGAGTGTTTTTGAAACTTAGGCGAGTATGGGGTCGCGGCTAAGCCCCCGAGTGAGAGGATTGCTCTCCACTCGGAGTGTTTTTGAAACATAGGCGAGTACAGGGTCGCGGCTAAGCCCCCGAGTGGGAGGATTGCTCTCCACTCGTAGTGTTTTTGAAACTTAGGCGAATCAGGTTCGCGCAAAGCCACCGAGTGGGAGGATTGGTCTCCACTAAGGGTGTTTTTGAAACTTAGGCGAGTACGGGTTCGCGGCTAAGGCCCCGAGTGGGAGGATTGCTCTCCACTGGGAGTGTTTTGAAACTTAGGCGAATCAGGTTCGCGGCTAAGCCCCCGAGTGGGAGGATTGCTCTCCACTCATAGTGTTTTTGAAACGTAGGCCAGTACGGGGTCGCGGCTAAGCCCCTGAGTGGGAGGATTGCCCTTCACTCGGAGTGATTTTGCAACTTAGGCGAGTACGGGGTCGCGGCTAAGCCCCGAGTGGGAGGATTGCTCTCCACTCGGAGTGTTTTTAGGCGAATCAGGTTCGCGGCTAAGCCCCCGAGTGGGAGGATTGCTCTCCACTCGGAGTGTTTTGTAACTTAGGCGAATCAGGTTCGCAGCCAAGTCCCCGAGTGGGTGGATTGCTCTCCACTCTGAGTGTTTTTGAAACTTAGGCGAGTATGGGGTCGCGGCTAAGCCCCATGGTGGGAGGATTGCTCTCCACTCGGAGTGTTTTTGAAACTTAGGCGAGTACGGCGTCGCGGCTAAGCCCCCTAGTGGGAGGATTGCTCTCCACTTAGAGTGTTTTTGAAACTTAGGTGAGTACGTTTCGCGGCTAAGCCCCTCAGTGGGAGGATTGCTCTCCACTCGGAGAGTTTGGAAAGTTAGATGAATCAGGTTCGCGGCTAAGCCACTATGTGGGAGGATTGCTCTCCACTGAGAGTGTTTTGAAACTTAGGCGAATTATGTTCGCGGCTAAGCCCCCAAGTGGGAGGATTGCTCTCCACTCGGAGTATTGTTGAAACTTAGGTGAGTACGGGGTCGCGGCTAAGCCCCCGAGTGGGAGGAATGCTCTGCACTCAGAGTGTTTTTGAAAGTTAGGCGAGTACGGGGTCGCGGCTAAGCCCCCGAGTGGGAGGATTTCTCTCCACTCGGAGTGTTTTTGAAACTTAGTCAAGTATAGGGTCGTGGCTAAGCCCCCGAGTGGGAGGATTGGTCTCCACTCGGAGTGTTTTTGAAACTTAGGCGGATCAGGTTCACGCTAAGCCCCCAAGTGGGAGGATTGCACTCCACTCAGGGGTGTTTTTGAAACTTAGGCGAGTACGGGTTCGCGACTAAGCCCCCGAGTGGGAGGATTGCTCTCCACTCGAAGTGTTTTGAAACTTAGGCGAATCAGGTTCGCGGCTAAGCCCCCTAGTGGGAGGATTGCTCTCCACTCGGAGTGTTTTTTAAACGTAGGCGAGTACGGGGTCGCGGCTAAGCCCCTGAGTGGGAGGATTTCTCTCCACTCGGTGTGTTTTTGAAACTTAGGCGAGTACGGGGTCGCGGCTAAGCCCCCGAGTTGGAGGATTGCTCTCCACCCGGAGTGCTTTTAGGCGAATCAGGTTCGCGGCTAAGCCCCCGAGTGGGAGGATTGCTCTCCACTCGAAATGTTTTGAAACTTAGGCGAATCAGGTTCGCAGCCAAGCCCCAGAGTGGGAGGATTGCTCTCCACTAAGAGTGTTTTTGAAATTTAGGTGAGTAAAGATTCGCGGCTAAGCCCCCGAGTGGGAGGATTGCTCTCCACTAAAAGTGTTTTTGAAACTTAGGCGAGTACGGGGTCGCGGCTAAGCCCCCGAGTGAGAGGATTGCTCTCGCTTGGAGTGTTTTGAAACTTAGGCGAGTATAGGGTCGCGGCTAAGCCCCCGAGTGGGAGGATTGCTCTCCACTCGGAGTGTTTTTTAAAGTTAGGAGAATCAGGTTCGCGCTAAGCCGCCGAGTGGGAGGATTGCTCTCCACTCGGGGTGTTTATGAAACTTAGGCGAGTACGGGTTCGCGGCTAAGCCCTCGAGTGGGAGGATTGCTCTCCACTCGGAGTGTTTTGAAACTTAGGCGAATCAGGTTCGCGGCTAAGCCCCCGAGTGGGAGGATTGCTCTCCACTCGGAGTGTTTTTAGGCGAATCAGGTTCGCGGCTAATCCCCCGAGTGGGAGGATTGCTCTCCACTCGGAGTGTTTTGAAACTTAGGCGAATCAGGTTCGCAGCCAAGCCCCCGAGTGGGAGGATTGCTCTCCACTCGGAGTGTTTTTGAAACTTAGGCGAGTACGGGGTCGCGGCTGAGCCCCCCAGTGGGAGGATTGCTCTCCACTCGGAGTGTTTTTGAAATTTAGGTGAGTACAGTGTCGCGGCTAAGCCCCCGAGTAGGAGGATTGCTCTCCACTCAGAGTGTTTTTGAAACAAAGGTGAGTACAGTTTCGCGGCTAAGCCCTTGAGTGGGAGGATTGCTCTCCACTCGGAGTGTTTTGAAACTTAGACAAGTCAGGTTCGCGGTAAGCCACCGAGTGGGAGGATTGCTCTCCACTCAGTGTGTTTTGAAACTTAGGCGAATCAGGTTCTCGGCTAAGCCCCCGAGTGGGAGGATTTCTCTCCACTCGGAGTATTTTTTAAACTTAGGCGAGTACGGGGTCGCGGCTAAGCCCCCGAGTGGGAGGATTGCTCTCCACTCAGAGTGTTTTTGAAACTTAGGCGAGTACGGGGTCGCGGCTATGCCCCTGAGTGGGAGGATCGCTCTCCACTCGGTGTGTTTTTGAAACTCAGGCGAGTACAGGGTCGCGGCTAAGCCCCCTAGTGGGAGGATTGCTCTCCACTCGGAGTGTTTTTGAAACTTAGGCGAATCAGGTTCGTGCTAAGCCCCCGAGTGGGAGGATTGCTCTCCACTCGGGGTGTTTTTGTAACTTAGGCGAGTACGGGTTCACGGCTAAGCCCCCGAGTGGGAGGATTGCTCTCCACTCAGAGTGTTTTGAAACTTAGGCGAATCAGGTTCGCGGCTAAGCCCCCGAGTGGGAGGATTGCTCTCCACTCGGAGTGTTTTTGAAACTTAGGCGAGTATGGGGTCACGGCTAAGCCCCTGAGTGGGAGGAAATCTCTCCACTCGGAGTGTTTTTGAAACTTAGGCGAGTACGGGGTCGCGGCTAAGCCCCCGAGTGGGAGGATTGCTCTCCACTCGGAGTGTTTTTAGGCGAATCAGGTTCGCGGCTAATCCCCCGAATGGGAGGATTGCTCTCCACTCGGAGTGTTTTGAAACTTAGGCGAATTAGGTTCGCGGCTAAGCCACCCACTGGGGGGGTTTGAGACACATGTGTTTATGGGATAACAATAATTAAGATACTACAAAAATCTTGTCTTTGATAAGCAAACTCAAGGATTCTTATTACAACTCGTCGATCCGAGTGTTCAGGTATAAAAATGGCGGAGCAACTCCGCATTCCACGAGCGTGGCTCGTCTTCTTTCTTGGCTACGTTGTAGAGGTGATATGCTCCGTTGTGGAGCACTTTGGTGATGATGAAGGGACCTTCCCAGGCCGGAGCGAGCTTGTGAGGTCGTTTCTGATGCACCCGGAGCACAAGGTCTCCGTCTTGGAATGGTCGACCCCTGACATTGCGGGCATGGAAACGACGCAAGTCTTGTTGGTAGATGGTCGACCAGATTAGAGCCATTTCACGTTCTTCCTCCAAGAGATCTACTGCGTCTTGGCGTGCCTGCTCAGCTTCAGCTTCTGAGAAAAATTCCACTCGGGGAGCGTTGTGCAGTATGTCGCTTGGAAGTACAGGTTCAGCGCCATACACCTTGAAGAAAGGGGTTCGGTCAGTCGACCGATTCGAAGTTGTTCTCAGGCCCCATAAGATAGATGGCAATTCAGTCACCCAAGCTCCAGTGGCATGCTTGAGATCGCGCATTAGTCGGGGTTTCACTCCTTCAAGGATCAAACCATTCACCCTTTCTGCCTGCCCATTCGACCGCGGGTGCGCAACAGATGCGTAGTCGACCCGAGTGCCTTGGGAAGCGCAGAATGCTCTGAAGTCATCAGAATCAAAGTTGGAGCCATTATCTATGATAATGCTGTGAGGGACTCCATATCTGAATATCAGCTCTCTGATGAAACTGATGGCAGTGCTTGAATCAAGATTCTTGATAGGCTTGGCTTTGATCCATTTAGTGAATTTGTCGACTGCCACAAGAAAATGAGTGAAACCACTTCTGCCGGTCTTGAAGGGTCCAACCATATCCAACCCCCAAGCAGCAAACGGCCAGACGAGTGGAATAGTCTTCAAGGCAGATGCAGGCTTGTGTGACATGTTTGAGTAGAACTGAGCCTTCACACTTGTCGATTATATCTTTTGCCATCTCATTTGCATGTGGCCAGTAGAATCCCGCTTGGTATGCTTTGGCTATGATGGTCCGAGAGGACGCATGGTGACCACAGGTCCCCGAGTGGATATCATTTAGAATCATTCGACCTTCCTCTGGTGTGATACATCACTGAGCGACCCGGTGACACTTTCTCTGTAAAGTTGATCACCTATCACCGTGAAGGCTTTGGATCGACGGACAATCTGACGGGCCTCATCTTCATCCCCCAGAAGCTCCTTCCTGAGCACGTATGCAATGTATGGCACCATCTAGTCGGGAGTAATTACCAAAACTTCCATGATTAGGTCGACTACGGCCGGGACTTCAATCTTAGTCGGATCAGTAGATCTTTTCGGTTGCGGGGGCTCTTCTGTGAAAGGATCCTCTTGGACTGACAGGGAATGGAGATGCTCCAAGAACACATTGCTGGGTATAGGCTTCCGAGTGGAACCTAACTTCGCCAGGTCATCTGCTGCTTGATTCTAGATTTGGGGTATGTGGTGGAGCTCTAACCCCTCAAACTTCTTTTCCAACTTTCTTACTGCATTGCAATAACCAGTCATAGCTGGGCTCCTGATATCCCACTCCTTCATCACTTGATTGACCACTAAATCTGAGTCGCCGTAAACCATCAGGCGTTGGACGCCGAGTGAATTGGCCATACGCAACCCATACAGAAGTGCCTCATATTCGGCTTCATTGTTGGAAGAATCAAAGTGAATCTGGAGAACATATTTGAGATTGTCACCTCTGGGAGATACCAGAACTACACCAGCACTAGAGCCATTCAACATCTTGGACCCATCAAAGAACATAGTCCAATGTTCTGACTGAATCTGAGTCGGTTGCTGCTGTTCAATCCACTCGGCGAGGAAATCTGCTATTGCTTGGGACTTGATAGCTTTCTTTGCCTCAAACTTGATATCCAACGGAAGGAGTTCAATCGCCCATTTTGCCACTCGACCAGTTGCATCCCTATTGTTCAAATTTACGATAATGGGCGTCACGACGATCGAAACCGAGTGGTCTGAAAAGTAGTGTGCAACTTTCTTTGTGGTCATGTAAATTCCATAGACAAGCTTCTGATAATGTGGATATCTCTGCTTGGACGGAGTCAAGACTTCATAAATATAATACACTTGTCGGATGTGGGGTTCTGGCAAAACCCTTAAGGTTCGAACTTTGGGGTGCGCACGAAGTTCTTTCCCCCTACCGATCCACGCCCTAGCTCGCTAAGATCTCGCGGACGAACTCGACGAACTCACAATGCAGAAGACACGAGATTTATACTGGTTCGGGCCACCGTTGTGGTGTAATACCCTACTCCAGTGTGTGGTGGTGGATTGCCTCTTGGGATGATGATGAACCGTATAAAGGGAAGAACAGCCTCCTGAGGTTGAGGCGTTCTTGTGCCTGTCTAACTTGTGTGGAGCGGACTCGATCAGATGAGATCTCGTTTTTCCCTACTGTGCTGGCTAGTTCTACTTATATAGGCCCTGGTCCTCTCCCCAAATATTGAGCGGGAAGGGAGCCAACAACGGTGGGCAAATTGAAAGGGGACAGCTAGTCCAAGCTATCCTGACAAAAGTGGTCTTCGCCTGCAAAAGGCTCTGGTGATGATGCCGTCTTGGGCTCCATGGTGACCTCCGTCTTGCTGTCCTACTGGTCTTGGTCTTGTTGCACCGATATGGAAACCTTTGCCTGACGCCTCGGTACTCCGCGCCTGCGCTTGCCTCCTTAGCACGAAAGAGGAAACAAGGACGCTGCACGCTGGCGCCCGTCTGGTCTTGATCGTCATGGCTCGCGTCACGAGAGCCTCGCGAGGTTTGCCCTGCCTTGATATCTCTGCCCCTCGCGAGCCTGCCTGGATAGGCCACTCCGGAGGAGGTCTTGCATCATCCGCCTCGCGAGGCTTGGCCCCTCGCAAAGGTCTTGAATGCCTTGTTGATGATGATGGGCCGTACGGCCTGCTAGCATAGCCACACCGTGGGCCGCAGGCAGGCAAGTCTGGGGACCCCCGTTCCCAGAACGCCGACAGTAGCCCCCGGGCCCAAGGTGCGCTCGGGCTTGGCTTCGAGGCGAAGCCAAAGGTCAAGCGCGGAGCGCCGCAGGCCCCAAAAGCCTACGGCCTTGGTCGACGCGTGGCGGTTGATTGGACGCGGGCGTCTCTGCTTGTGCTTGTTATTTCCTGACGTTCACCCTTGGTTGACCAGGCCGACGCCTTCGGCGAAGAAAAGGAAGGAGGGTATGGCGGCCGCGCCTCCTTCCATGGAGAAGGGAGGCAGCAGCACTCGCACTTCCCCAACCTGGTCACCCTCGCGAGGCCAAGAAGAGCATCGCCGTGGGGAGTCTGCCCCCATGGCCCCTCTGGCTCCTGAGGTGCCGGCGTCTGGCCCGGCTGAAGAGGTCCCGACTACTCTGGAACCCGTAGTCTCCCAGGCCTTGGTGACGACGTCGCCTCCTTCCACTGCTGCACCTCCACTCCCATGTTCTTCTGCTTTTGCTACTATCCTGGAGCGTGCTCTTTCGGAGATGACCCAGCTGTGGGAAGATCTCTTGAGCGCGGACCCGCGCCTGGTGGTCGGGCGCCTGGAGCTAGCTTCTGGCTGGCTTCACTCTGACTTGGCGGTTCGCGCGACGCTGAGCCAGGCCACGGCGTCTTCTGAGAAGGAAAGCAAAGCGCCACCAATGCTGAAGTCGATCGTGAGGTGGCGCTGAAGGACGCTAAGGCCGCCCGCGACCACTGCGAAGAGCTGGAGGACGAGTTGAAGAACCTGCACGACCAGCATGCTGAAGAAGCACGCGGCCGCCTGGTGAAGGAGGAGGAGATGAAGGCCCGGGAGGACGCCGTCAAGAACCGTGATGCTGAGCTGGAGGAGTTGGGGGAAGACGCAGGCCACCGAGCGCAGCTGGCTGGAGGAGCTGGAGCGGAAGGTGAAGTCGAGTGAGGCCGATCTTGACGCCAAGGCGCGGGTCCTGGCCGAAGACCGCGTGGCCTTTGCAGATCTCGAGGAGAGGTCTCGCAAGGCACTGAAGACGCTCTACGAGCACGGCTTGGAGAGGCCGCTGACCACTGACGAGGACGGCCCCACCCTACTGCTTCCTCCCTTGGTGAAGGCACTTGAGGAAGTTGTGGAGGGTATCGGTGCCATGGCAGAGGCAGAAGCTCGCGTCCTATCTTCAGTTGCATTAACTCGTGTCTTCAGCCACCTACACCTTCGTGACCCCAGCGCTCGTCTTGACGAGCTGCTGGAGCCTGTGGCTGAAGATCACTGCGAAGCCGCCGCTGCAGCCATGCAAGGTCAGGTGGAGGCCCTGCTGAAGAGGTTCCTTGGCTTTGCCTCCGCACCCTTGTCCGGTGATGCCGCCGATCCTGCAGCTGGTGGTGCGGGTGAAGACGTCGTTACCCGGGGAGGAGCACCTTCTGCAGGCGATGGCGGTGTCCAGGGGTGACCTGCAGCTAATCTCCAGTTTTGTTCGTGTAACATGCATCAGGCCTCGTGGAGGTGTCGGTTCAATATCCGGCGTATCTCGTAGTAGGGGTCCTAAGCTAGGCGTCTTGGAGCGATGGTAACATGGACACTGGATTTTACCCAGCTTCGGGCTCTCTTGATGAGATAATACCCTACGTGCTGCTTTTGATTGTATTCATATGGGTGTAATACAGAGTACATGTATCTACCACGAGATTGTAGTAATGAATATGAGATTGTCTATTGACTAGCCTGGCCTCGGTTTATATAAGACACCGGAGGCCTAGGGTTTAGGAGAGTCCTTGTCTTGGGCGCCAAGTCTTGTGGAGTCTTCCTTGTATGCGGCAGGGGTCGTCTGAACTGGCCCATGAGTATGCGGCCATGGGGTCCTCGGCCCAATCTAACTGATCGGGAGACGATGTGGTGAGTACCCCCTAGTCCAAGACACCGTCAGTAGCCCCCTGAACCGGTCTTCAAGTTGGGGACGCTTGTCGATTCTTCCGAACTGTTCTTCATCTTTGGTCGTCGGTCTTGAAAACTGGTTCAACAAATCTTCCCATCTTCGATCTTGAGGATCGCCAAAGTGCATCCGAAGAGTTTACACGTCGGGTATCCGAGGAGCCCCTTTAAGTTTCCGTCCTTTATCACTACCTTGTTATTTTCACGCCCACCTCTGGTTTGAAGTTGTTCCCGAGCGGCAACGTCCTCTTGCATCCGAGCTCCAACGCCGGATTGCATTCGAGGTATCTTTAGCAGCCGAGCACCAGCGTCGGACTGCCTCCGAGCTCCAACGTCAGAATGTATCCGAGCTCCAGCGCCGTACTATGTCCAAGCTCCAACGCCGGACTGTATCCGAGGAGTCATAGATCACCTTGGTTCAAAAAGGTTGAAGGAGTTTAGCCGAGATTAATGCCGGAAATTCCCTCTACGGAGCCAGCCACTGGCGTCCGAGCTTTATGCCGGACTGCTTTCGGGGTGTCTATTGTAGTCGAGCACCAACGCCGGACTGTATCTGAGGTGGTGCACCACCTCGACCATGGACTAATTTTTATGAATTTAATTCCGAATTGTGCAATGTAATCTCTGTCGATATGTATAGCCAGTAGCCCTCAAGGTGCATGTTGGCCTAATATCCGGGATGCACCTGAAGGAAAAAACAAACCGCTGACCCTAGTAGCCCCTGAGACTCAGGTCAATTCATAAAATCAGCCTGAGGATCAATTCCCAGCTCGGCAGTGTACTTAGGAATAGAAACGCGGTGTGCAAAGTCCTCGAGACTCAGGTTGGGTGCGGCCGACCAACCTGAGGATAATAATCTCCTCGAAAACTATATTGCGCTTTAAATTTTCTGCATTGGATTGCCAATGCAGTAGCCCCCGAGACACTGGTCGGGTGGCAACACCAGATCAGGGGATCAATGTGGCCTTTTAATATTTGTAAATAATAAGCCCGAAGCCTAGTAGCCCCGAGCCTCAATGCAGGCACGGAAGGCCGAATTAAGGATCGATATCCATAGTAAAATCACAAATTATGTGTAATGACTCTATGTATCCAAGGACTTTACATCATTAATGCTCGGATCCGCATTGTACAAAACTTTGTTGACCGACCATTGACTTCAACCTCCTCGCCAGCAGCCGAGGAGTGTTTGTCATACTTTATAAAGCCTTTATGAGGGCAAAGATGTACGGAAAACAAGGCAATCCGGCCATACGGTTTTATAAACAAAGGTACGCACAGAGACATGTTATATTATTGTTTAACATAAGAAACATCGTCCAAAGAAAATAGTCCCGTTATCGGTTCCTTTCTTTGGGTTGTCACGCTAAGCATGATCATGAAACCTCAACTCCGATCAACGTGGGAGGAAAATACTGAGGATTTAGTTCGGGGAAAGCTTCCAAACTCTGTGGTCTAAATGAACCCAAATTTTCACTTCCGTTGCGACCGTTTATAATCTGTAAATGACCCATCATCGACTTCTACCCCCTTGTAGATGCTACGCAGGGTGTTTCCGAAATAACAAAACAACCCTTAGCCGACGTCTCGGTGCCTGAAGGCGGTTGTGTTGGCGGAAACAAGGCAATCAGATATGCGGGCTTTATAACTTTCACTTAGTCATAGGAGCTTAAAGTTGGGAGGCCAGCAAGTAGCCCCCCGATTAGTGTTCGGCGACAGCCGAGGTCAAGCCGTAAACACTTCGGCCAATGTTATGAACGGCCCGTCATTTAATATAGTCATCGGACCGCTGGCCAATTTACGCTTATTGTGACAGTCAGTTTTCGGCTTTCTCCACTGCGGTGGTTAACCATGCGAGCTGGAGGCACAATCGCAGTGGTTATCCCTTTGCACACTTAGCCGAACAAAGCAGAACATAGGAGGCAAGCACAGAAGCTGGGCAACCCAACTATTGACCGAAGACACAATTCGAAACTGATGCATATATAGCAATATCCGAGAATTTTTGCTGAATCTCTAAAGGTGTCCGGCTTTGCACTGCGAGACTTATGCGGGAAACACAAAAATAGTTTAAAAGTGCCATAGGCTTGGAAAACTAAAAAACCTTAGGAAAAACTTGCCGTCCGAACTGGATCAAGTGTTCGGTGCCAATCCAAAAAATTGGTCTTAGAGAAAAAAGTGCTTATGTCATGCTTTTAACATGACGCATCCTATCACAAGACTTCAAGGGGTCGGCCTTCGGCTTCAACCTCCCTATCCCGAAGGCGGGGTGTTTCTGTAAGGCCAGTTTAGTGAACTAAAACTCGAATGGCTTGAGAGAGAAATCAGGCTACCCGGCTATTGACCACACACTTGCGTCGAAAAAGGAGTGATAGAAAAAGACTTCGCAGCGACTGAGAAGAAACATTTATTGTAAAACAGCTCATGCAAATTTAAGAGCCCCCAAGTGACTTGGGTAAAATAATTTTATGTATAATGATTGTATGTACCAAAGTACTTATATCATAACTGTGTTCACCCGAACTTTATACGTGTATTAACCGACCGTCGGCTAATCCCTCTTCGGTCAAGGGCCGAAAAGTGTTATGTACTCCACCTGTCGAGAATATCGACGGTGTTTCCGATAACCAGGCAATCAGGCCATAAGGCTGTAACAGGCAAAGCGTGCTCAGGGAACTTATGCTATATTACTGACAAAGTGTAAGAAGCATCTTCGAAGAAAATAGTACCCCCACTGTCGGTGTCAAAACCGGCGGATCTCGGGTAGGGGGTCCCGAACTGTGCGTCTAGGCGGATGGTAACAGGAGACAAGGGACACGATGTTTTACCCGAGTTGGGCCCTCTCGATGGAGGTAATACCCTACCCCGCTTGATTAATATTGATGATATGGGTAGTACAAGAGTAGATCTACCACGAGATCAAGGAGGCTAAACCCTAGAAGCTAGCCTATGGTCTAATTGTTGTTGGTCCTACGGACTAAAACCCTCCGGTTTATATAGACACCTGATAGGTTAGGGTTACACGAGTCGGTTACAATGGTAGGAGATCTACATATCCGTATCGCCAAGCTTGCCTTCCACGCCAAGGAAAGTCCCATCCGGACACGGGACGAAGTCTTCAATCTTGTATCTTCATAGTCTTGGAGTCCGGCCGTGATGATAGTTCGCTATCCGGACACCCCTAGTCCAGACTCCTCGGTAGCCCTGAACCAGGCTTCAATGACGACGAGTCCGGCGGCATATTGTCTTCACCATTGCAAGGCGGGTTCCTCCTCCAAATACTTCATAGAAGGTTTTGAACACCAGGATAGTGTCGGTTCGCAAAACAAGTTCCACATAACACGAGAGAGAATAATTTTGCCCAGATCTGCGGCGACGATTCTGGGCGTGACATCACACCCGACCAGGCCTTTATATGAATCGTTTTTACCATTCCACCTTAGCGCGTTTGGCGGCGGTTTCACGCACGTCTTATCAAAGCATAGATCGTGCCCCTTATTCCGGGATTCTCATCAATACGGACGTGGGTAACCCATCGCGCCATTGATTATGGCGCTTGGGAGATAAGCGAGTTTTACCGGGCTGGTGGGGGCGATAGCCGTCCGTCCATATAAGGGATAAGGATCCACCTTTTCACCTCGCCTTCTTCCTCCTTTGCTCATACATTTCCCAAGACTCAAGCTCCAGCGCTCAAGTCCGCACATCCCACCTCAACCTTCTCCAACCATGTCGGGAGGCGGGAGGCGGGTGGATGGCCACCTCCGTCACGGAGGGCACATCACACGCTGCGGGAGGCGGATATTTGTCCAGCGACATCGCAGCAGAGGCTGCCCGACGCAGGGCAGCTCATTCAACCCCTGGCCCCATGAGAGGGTGGTGTTTCTCCCCACTTCCTCCATGGACTAGGTTTTCCACTTCACCCATTTGTCCGGGGCTCATGTTCTACTACGGCCTGGACTTCCACGACCTGGCCCCGAATTTTATCCTCAACATCTCGGCGTTTATCGTCGCGTGCGAGGCCTTCCTCTGCATCCAGCCCCACTTCGGCCTATGGCTGAAGATATTCAATGTCAGGCCGAAGGTAGTGGGCGGTCGTCAAGCAGAGTGCGGAGGTGCCATGGTTGGCAAGATGGCCAAAGTCCTATGGCTCGAGGGCGCCTTTGTGGAGACAATAAAGGGCTGGCAATCGGGGTGGTTCTACATCACCGAGCCACGCGACCCCGAATGGGTGGCGGCCCCCAAATTCAGATCCGCTTCCCACACGGCTCGTCATGGAAAGAGACGGGCTGGCGTGGGGAATTAGGAAGAGCTATCCGGACTCCAAACATGCGTCCAAACCTGGTGGACAAGAATCTCGGGCTTGTCGGCGTAATCCGGTGATGCTCATCCGCGGATTCTCCCATGCCAAAACGGCCCTTTAATTTGTGGGAGTTCGATCCGACCTGACACGAACCTTGAGTCGGCTCTTGACACTACGCACGAAGATGCAGGAAGGTCTTTGTTCAAGGCGCTGAAGCCCCGCATCGCTAACAAAGATCGCGGATACATTTCGCGGTGTCAAGCGGCGAGGTAAGTTATTTACCTTTACGGGACTCTTTTTCATAGATTGACTCTATGTGGGATCTAAAAATCCCTAATCTTTGACAGACTGGCTGAAGACATCCGGACAGATTAATTGTCCGCTCCTTTGCCGGAAGACCAGCGACGCCTTGATTGTGAGGGTGCTGGCTCCGTACCCATGTGGTGCCGGAGAAGAAGGCCAAGAAGGAGGCCATGGGAACTCGAAGGAGCTCCGGCGCCAGTCTTGTCGGTCTGAAGCGAATCTTCTCCCGAGGACGAGGAGGAGGAAAAAAGCTTCTTCTAGCGGGGAGGAGAGGAAAAGGAAGGTCGCCCCAACCTGGGGAGGCCGGAGGGTCAAGAAGGAAGAACCCTTCCTCCGGACTTCTCCACCAACGTCGACGACGACGAGGAGGATTGGCCAACAAGGGCCAAGCCCCTGGCGAGATCGTAAGTGTCCGGATAACCATGGCTTCTTTATCATTGCATAGTGATCTCTAATGTCGAACAATCATGCAGCCCGCCCAAGGGCGAGTTCATCATTTAAATCGGCGGGTCCTCGAGTTCGTTGGAAATGGAAGTACTTCACTCCGACCGCCTCCTCACCTCACGCTGCGGACGCCTTGCCCGGTGGGGCCCCAAGGGGCTTGGTCAAGAGGAGGTGGCGGGAGGCGCCACAAGGCAACCTCCCGGACTCGAGCGCATGGGGGCAAGACCCCGGGGGCTCTAAGCCCGACCCTTGTCCGGACTCCATGTCGGAACCTTCAGCGTTCCCGAGTCCGGCAAGCGGTCCTTCAGAAGAAGGGTAAGACGCCGTGTCCTCCGTCCAAGCTGGAGGCACCGGATAGCTCTTGGGCGCTAACAGGCGCCTCCATCGAGGAGGAGCACCGCCTTTGTTATGAGTCGGTGATCCGGACAGATTCGATCCACCAAGATCGGGTGACCGAAGCCTGTACCAGCCTTCTAATAGGCTTTGAGGTAAGTTTAGAATATGTAAAAATATTACCGCATAGACAGTAGCCCTGATGCTTAGTTCGTGTTCGGAAATAAAAGCGGACTAAGGATCTAAAAGATATACATGAAGTCTAACATAAGTATGTCAATATGGGAATGCAGGTTCTTGCTTTGACCTCTGCCTTGTGACTGCGGAGGTCAATGCATTGAAGCGAGCCTCGGCGGTCGAGAACGAGCTCGGCCAAGCCAAGAAGCAGCTCGAGGACAAGGAAGGTAAGTAGTACCTTATTTAAAGAAATACCTTATAGAAAGGTTTGGTTGCAAAAATAACAGGAATAACATGGGTGCTGCGGGGGCCACGAGCGAGGTGGCGACCACGAAGGAAGCGGTGTCCGTGGTCGGCTCAAAGCTGCAGGCGACCGAGCGAGAGAAGGGGAGGCGCAGCTGGCCAAAATGCGGCAAGAGCTCCAAGCTCTCGTGGAAAAACACAAGAGTTTGGAGCGTGACTCGAAGACTCGAGAGTCCGAGCTCGCCTCGGCTCTTGAGAGTGCCAAAGCTGCTAAGGCCGAGGCCCAAAAAGCCCTCCAAGAGATTGAGTCATTAAAGAAGATAGCGGTGGGTAAGGCATTCTTTATGCAAAGCAAGCATGTGAAAGTGAATTACCTATTACTTACCCGGATTCGGAGCTCTCCAGGAGCATTCGCAGATTTGCCCCGTAGTGTATCTGATGCTGCCGCATTCTACCGCGCCAAGGAGGGAGCTCGGCGGAAAAGGTGTTACGGTCTCGGTATCTTTGAGACCGGACATCCGATGCCTGAGCGACCAGTGAAGCAGCTGGTCGAGCTCCACAAGGTCGCCGAATAGGCCATGAAGGGCCTTATAAGCGCGGTGTGGCCATTGGAAGCCATGCACAGGAGCTACTTGGCTTAGTGCAGCGATCGGTGGATGCCTGCCCACGGATTGAAGTCATCAAGCGCTCCGTCTGCATTGAAGGTGTCCGTCGGGCACTTGCCCGTGCTAAAGTGCCTTTGGGGCAAGCTGGATCTGGAGAAGCTTGTGACGGACGGCCACCGAAGGGCAAGGAGCATCGCACGCCCGAAATGTACTATGAGGGCCTTGAAGGGTGCTGCCGAATAGCGGATGAGTGCTCCAAAGATGTAATTTTTGAATAGACTCGCATTTGTTATCTGTCGCTGAAAACTTGTTCATATCGCTAAGCAATGCTTGTTAATTTAAAATATTACCTTACATGCGGCCGTTTATCAAAGTTGAGAGATGGCAAGTCGTTGGCTTCACCCCCATGCCACGAGTCTTTGGGTGTTCGGGATAAACTTGAGCACTCTTGTTCCCATTCTTGGGTCCATCTAGGGAGGCGCTCAACGCAACAAACAAGGCAACCGGACTTATAATGCTTGAACACTCTCACTTAGCCATAGAATTCTATAATTTTAAATTTCGTGAAGCCCCTAGTATTCGGAAGACCGAGTTCGGGCGCTATCACGCCTTGGCGGACAACTCGGTTCCTCGCTCTAAGCGGCATAAGTCTTTAGGGACCGAAAAACCTCTCGAATAGCGACCGGCTCTCACCCTATCATGACGGTCAGTTTTAGCTTTCTCCATCGAGGTGCTCGACCCAGCTCAAGCTGCGGCACAATCGCAGTGGTTCTCCAGTGCTACCTTAGCGATATAACGAGCGTAAGGTACCAAAACACGGAGCAGGCAAACCCAACTATTGACACAAGACATGATTGAGCCGATTCATATAATGCTATAAGTTCGGGGTGCCGCACTTGTGAAAGTGTTCGGAATTATCACACCATAATTTTGGGGTACTTATGCCCTTGGTGTATTGGCCGTGCCAAAGTGTACGGTTGCAACATGTCATGAAATGAACATATGTATAGATAAAGGAAGTAGTGCAATAATAAGCAAAAGCTATGTATTGTTTATTCAAAAGGTACTGCAATGAAAGCGAGCGATACAAATAGTCACGATAAGCAAGGGATGGGACTATCTAACATGTCCCCCTCCGAGGGGTAAGCTGCGGGTGGTATGTAAAACAGGTATAATGCTCGTAATAGAGACCACTGAACACTTGACGTGGCTTTACGCTTCCCTGGCTGTTGCATCGTGAGTTGGCGATTCTAGTGCGGACGGGACTTCGAAATCGGAGTCTGAAAGTAAGAAAAGGAAGAAAAGGAAAAGGAATGACACAATCGGGGGCCCACAGTGCGGTCGAGCCGCATTCTTGGCGTGTCGTGGTCTTGCCCTCCCCATATGCCCATGGTATCTCAGGCGTAATTATGTACGCGTAATACTAGCTTCGCAATTTCGCGAGGGCTGGGTTGGGGCGGATTACTACGCGTGCTTGAATCGCGCTGACGGTCTTGTTGTAGGTTACTCGGTAGCGCAGCGGTGTCCGGGCGCTTAGTGGCGGACTCGAGAATTCTGTGAGAGGCTGCATTGTACCTCCGCCCGCGAGGGACGCCGTGTGCTCCTCCGTTCGAGAGAGCGTTCGGTGTTTCCATTGACCGTGATTACTCCTCGAGGGCCTGGCATTTTGAGCTTGAGGTATCGTGAGTGCGGCACCGCATTGAATTTTACCAAATGCGGTTCGTCCGAAGCGATGCATGATAGCCGCTGCATGAGCGGGACGATGTCGAAGATTAACTCTTCGCTTCGAAGTTATCCGGGATCGAAGACCACCGAATGTGGCGAGCCCGTACAACTGGCCTCTACACCCGGTATGGCGCCTTTAAAGGTCTTCTTTGTAGGTTTAATCTGGAGGGTCTATGCCCATTTTTGCGACCGTATCCGATAAAGCAGGTTCAGGCTGCTGCCGCCGTCCATCAGGACTCTTGTGAGGTGAAACCCGTCAATGATTGGGTCAAGAACCAATGCGGCGAACCCGCCGTGACGAATGCTAGTGGGGTTGTCCCTTCGATCGAAGGTTATCGGGCAGGAAGACCATGGGTTGAACTTTGGGGCGACTGGCTCCATCGCATATACGTCCCTTAGTGCACGCTTCCGCTCCCTTTTGGGTATGTGGGTTGCGTATATCATGTTCACTGTCCGCACTTGTGTGGGAAAACCTTTTTGTCCTCTATTGTTTGGCGGTCGGGGCTCTTCCTCGTCATCGCTATGCAGCCCCTTGTCATTGAGTTCGGCACTTAACTTGCCTACTTGCTTGAACACCCAACAATCCCTGTTGGTGTGATTGGCTGGCTTTTCGGGGGAGCCATGTATCTGGCACAAGCGATCGAGTATTCGGTCCAAGTTGGACGGGCCCTGGGTATTTCTTTTGAATGGCTTCTTTCGCTGACCGGGTTTAGAGCCTTTGAATCCGGCATTGACGGCCGTATCTTCCGCATTATCGCCGTTAATGCGGAGCTTGTTCTTGTTGCGGCGTCGACCTGCCATTGCTGTCCTTGGTATCCGAACTATCGGTGTTTGGCCAAGTTGTTGCTTGAGCTAGCCAGCTGTGCTCTCCCACTTTGCGGGTCATGAGTGTTGTGAGGGCTGCCATGGATTTGGCTTTTCCTGTCCTAGGTGCGGGCAAGCCATTCTTCGCGGATGTTATGTTTGAAGGCTGCAAGGGCCTCTGCATCCGGACGATCAACAATTTGATTTTTCTTTGTTAGGAACCGTGTCCGAATTATGCGGCGATTCTTTTGGCTGCTGAATTATGTGGCTAAGGTCATCGGCTTCGCTGGTCGCACATATGTGCCCCGGAAGTTATCAAGGAATGCGGCTTCGGTCCTCCCAACAACCAATTGATTCTTTGGCAAGCTGTTGAGCCAATGCCGAGCTGGTCCTTTAAGCTTCAGTGGGAGGTATTTGATGGCATGTAGATCATCACCGCGGGCCATGTGGATATGGAGGAGATAGTCCTCGATCCAGGCCGCAGGATCTGTGGTACCATCGTATGATTCGATGTTTACGGGTTTGAAGCCCTCGGGGATTTGATGATCCATTACTTCATCTGTGAAGCATAGTGGGTGTCTTGGCGCCTCTGTATTGGGCTATATCATGGCGTAGCTCATATGAGCTTTGTCTCTTGTGTTCGCCCGCCAGATTTCTTTGTATCCGCGCGACGGTAATCATCCGTGTCGTTACGCCCCGCGATCCATAGATCGATCTTGTATATTTTGCCTTGTCCTCAATATATCTCGCAAGTCCGGTGCGTTTTCCCGTGCCTTGGTACTTTTTGATTGGCATCGGGGTGTGGCTTGAGCGGAGGGCCAGAGGCTTCTCTGTCGCGACCACGGGGTGGCCGGTCTGCCATGTCGTGCGCTGGTGACTTGGGTGCTTCCTCCTCTGATCGAGGCAACGGCCTGCGTTTGGGGTAGCTTTTGGAGGGGCGTTCGAGTTCATACTCTTCGGCTGCAAGGACTTCAGTCCATCTGTCAGCTAGCAGGTCTTGGTCAGCTCTAAGCTGTTGCTACTTTTTCTTGAGGCTACTTGCCTTGGCTATAATCCTGCGTTTGAAACGCTCTTGTTCGGCGGGATCCTCGGGCACGACAAATACGTCGTCGTCGAGGCTTGCCTCATCTTCGGAGGGAGGCGCATAATTATCGTCCTCGACCTCTCTTTCTGCCGCACTATCGTGCGGACTTGCTTCTCCCTCTTCTTGCGCTGAGTCCTGCTGGAGGGGGTTGTCTTCGGTACTGTCCGGGGTGTTATTATCTCCCGTGCCGGAATCACCGTTTTTGCTGTGGCGGGATTTAGAGCGGCGCCGCTGACGTCGACGCTTTGATTGCTTTTTGGAGGTGTCATCCTCCGTTATTCCATCGCCGTTCCCATCTTTTGGGATATCCACCATGTATATGTCGTATGACGAGGTGGCCTTCCAGTGCCCTATAGGTGCTGGGTCTTGGTCGCCTCTGGCATCGTCGTCCATACCATCGATGTCTTCGGAGTTGAAGTCGAGCATGTCAGTTAAATCGTCGACAGTGGCTACAAAGTGGGTGGTGGGTGGGCGTTGAATTTCTTCGGCGTCCGCATCCCAACCTTCCTGTCCGTAGTCCGGGCAGGGCTCTCCGGATAAGAGAGAGACTTTAGTGAATTCAGGATGTTGCCAAAGGCGAGTCTTTGAAAGATGTCATGACGATGAACTCCATGACCGGCGCCCAATCGGATTCGATTGGCGGGCGCGGAGGTTGAGTCCGGAGAGGAGTCCCGCACCGGAGGTCGAGGTCTTCGCAGCGACAGGATGGAGTCGGCTCAATCGCCGTGAGATCGTAGCCCCGAGGCGGTGTCCAACCACTCGTCCTCGATCGGGAATCCGGCCCGGATTAAGGGTCGGGCGGATCTTTGGTGCGGCCTCGAGGCTGTTCGGCTGCGAGCTAGATCATGCCCATCGAGACAAGGCGGCTTGCACGCTGCGGCTCGAATCCGTCGAAGATCAAGTCTCCGCAGATATCGGCCGTATAGTTCAAACTTCCAAATCTGACTGATGGCGGGCGTAGCTTCGATCTGCTCCAGATGGCCAGCGAATTGGCCCGCATGCAAAGCCGCCGAATCGAAGATCTGTCCGGGGAGAAAAGTCTCACCCTGGACCGCGTCGTTGTTGATGATCGAAGGAGCCATCGGGCCTATCGGTGACGACACATAGGAACTCTCAATGAAAGCACCAATGTCGGTGTCAAAACCGGCAGATCTCGGTAGGGGTCCGAACTGTGCGTCTAGGCGGATGGTAACAGGAGACAAGGGACACGATGTTTTTACCCAGGTTCGGGCCCTCTCGATGGAGGTAATACCCTACTCCTGCTTGATTAATATTGATGATATGGGTAGTACAAGAGTAGATCTACCACGAGATCAAGGAGGCTAAACCCTAGAAGCTAGCCTATGGTCTGATTGTTGTTGGTCCTACGGACTAAAACCCTCCGGTTTATATAGACACCGGATAGGTTAGGGTTACACAGAGTCGGTTACAATGGTAGGAGATCTACATATCCGTATCGCCAAGCTTGCCTTCCACGCCAAGGAAAGTCCCATCCGGACACGGGACGAAGTCTTCAATCTTGTACCTTCATAGTCTTGGAGTCCGGCCGTGATGATAGTTCGGCTATCCGGACACCCCCTAGTCCAGGACTCCCTCACCCACCGATACCTTTCTTCGGTGCTCATTGTTACTATGAGACTTGTGCAATTGATTTTTTGTACTCATGAGTTCCGTTGTCTGCCGACCATAATTGAAAACAATAAGAGCGCTAGCTTTCGGCTTCACCCAGTCTGAGGTCCAGCTCGGATGACCTGATCGTGACAATCGCAGAGGTGCTCCCTTTACTCCCTAGCCGAACAATCGGGAACGTAGGGGTAAACACAGGAGAAAGGCAACCCAGCTTGCAAATCGCTTAAGTCAACATGGTGCATATTGTGGCGTAATACACGAACAAGGAACGAAGCCGTACAAGTATAATCATTCGCAAGAGGAAAGGCTTCATAAAGGAAGCCCCCAAATAAACGGAGTATTTGAATTTCTGTGTCACAAACGAAGTTTTGATAAGGAGGTTTTCACAAACAACTGTTTGCCAAAAAAAGTTTAATGCTTGTTTGAACCGAACACAAATTTAAAATTTAAAACTTTGAGTATGAAAGCGACTTAGCTGGTTAATGTGTTCGGCATTGATGACGCGGTCCGAGCTTGATGCGGGACAGGGTTCCAGCCCCCCAATTTGGCCCTGAGGTGGCCGAGCGGAGAGCTGGTCACTCCGAAGTGGTGACACAGCACGACCGCTGTGGAGAGTTGAAGCTCCCAGTTTAGCCGAGGTGACGAAGCAGGTCGGCGGGGTGATGCCGGAGTCTCCGTCCGAGTAGGTTGATGAAGCAGCGACGCGGGGTTGCCAACATAGGGCGGCGCGCCAAGGCGATGACACAATTAGGTTGCGGACGTCGGCACACCGAGGTGACAGTGCAGCCCGGTCTAAGTCAATTGCCTGGACAGATAAAATAGTGCAAGCCAGAGATAATAATATATTGTTTTATATATATATATATATATATATATATATATATATATATATATATATATATATATATATATATATATATATATATATATATATATATATATATATATATATATATATATATGTATATACATATATATATATATATATATATATATATATATATATATATATATATATATAAATCCTCTACTTAATGAATTTAAGTAAAGTAAATAATGTTGGAGATATGCCCTAGACGCAATCATGTATGATGATATTTCCTATGTGTTTATGAATAAAGATAGTCCTTGGACATTACCAATGATGTGTATCAGCAAGTATGTGACTTGTTTGTGGGACTATGCATTGTATGATGACTGTCCTAAAAGGTCCCTAGTCGAAAGGGCTGTGTGGACGCGCAGCCGACTAGACTGGCATATGACACGGTCGATGGCTTGGTCTCACTAGCCATGGAGCATTGCATGCTAACCGGATAATATGGACTTGTAAAGGCCTGGTTGGATTCGACTTAGTCGGATCCGAGTCCAGATAAGGTACGAGTCGGATAGACCCAACTATGAGACGCAGCGATATGTCATCTGTGAGTCTCTAGTACAACATACGTTCTATGTCCTAAGAAATGAGCTGACGCATGTACTCGAGATGGTGACAGACTTGCTTTCAACCAACCAATGCTACTCCGTTATTGGGTAGTTACAAAGGTAGGTTTCGGGTTTGTCCAGTCCCATGCTGCGAGACATGGTCGAGCAAGATGGGATTTGCCCCTCCGATCAGGAGAGATATACTCTGGGCCCCTCGTGTGATCCGACCAGGATAAGCATGGCCATGCGACAAGGATTATGAGATAATCCGGATTGTGGTGAGTATCCTTTGGAACGAAAAAGAGGTCGGGCTAGCACAAGGATAACAGTCTCGCCTTGAGCCGACAACATATATCGTGTGGCAAAGGGAACAGAAGTGTGACATGTTGTACAGGTTCGCCTAACCAGCTTCATAGTCTGCTTTGTGGTCGGTACGCCTTGCTAGAGGCCGCTACCAACCGTGCAGGTCGGAGGTGATCCGAACTATGACCAAGCCGACTTGAACCTAAGGGGTCGCGCTCTTAAGGGAAGGAACCTACGAGGTCGTTTCATAGGACACTGGTCGGATGTGATCCGAACTGGACTAGGAACGTGACCGAGTAGACTTTGGGCTTTAGGGTCCGTGCGAGGCCCAAGTGTTGAGCTTGCGACGGACGCCTATATAAAGTGGAGGTGCGGCACACCATGTGGTTGATCGCTTCGCTTGCGACTAGGGTTTGCATGTGTTGTGAATAGCCACCTCCACTCGCCGCCGACTGTGTGATCGGACCTAGCACGCCGCACGGTGTTCCTCCTGCACGTGCGGATACCGTTAGAGGCGGTGCACTTGCGCCGCTCCGGCGAACTCGTACGTGGGATCGGACGACCGGCTGTTCGAGGGAGATTGAACGAGGAGGAGACGATCCACGCGGACGCGCTGCCCCAACTCTTCTTCCGCTGCACGGCACTGCGTGTCTAGTGGTAACGAACTATGATCCATCTCCCGTAGCATGTTCATGGATGTTCTGCGCGTAGGAAAATTTTAATTTGCAGTCGACGCACCCTACCGTAGAACCCAACAAATAATTAAAGAAATATGGCATGAACACCAAGGTCGTCCCGACAGAGTTGTCGCGGAGATGCTGGCACAAGGACGCGCGCTGAGGCGACGTCACAACTTGGTCGACGCAAGAGGGATGATGACTTCGGCCTGCCATGACACCGTCTACGTGCAAGAAGTAGCACAAGACAGATAATAATAACAAAATAAAGAAATGAAAATTTCTTTACAATTTTTTATGTAAAATAAATTATTAAAGGAGATTTGGCATGGCGCAAGGCCGATGTGCCGCAGGGTGTCAGCGTGATGAGGTGACAAAATCCAAATTCGCAAGGTCGCCCGGGTTATGGAAGGATGAGTGCGGGACAACGATGGCATATCGGATCGCCCTAAGACGACGACCTCAAGGTAGACCAGACTGCAAAACCTGCAGTACGAACAATCGTCGATGAGCAAAAAATACTCTTTGAAATATTATTAATATGCACAATGTGAATAACTAGAACAATTGCACCTGTCGGTGTCAAAACCGGCGGATCTCGGGTAGGGGGTCCCGAACTATGCGTCTAGGCGGATGGTAGCAGGAGACAAGGGACACGATGTTTTTACCCAGGTTCGGGCCCTCTCAATGGAGGTAAAACCCTACTCCTGCTTGATTAATATTGATGATATGGGTAGTACAAGAGTGGATCTACCACGAGATCAAAGAGGCTAAACCCTAGAAGCTAGCCTATGGGATGATTATTGTTCGTCCTACGGACTAAAACCCTCCGGTTTATATAGACACCGGATAGGGTTAGGGTTACACAGAGTCGGTTACAATGGTAGGAGATCTACATATCCGTATCGCCAAGCTTGCCTTCCACGCCAAGGAAAGTCCCATCCGGACACGGGACGAAGTCTTCAATCTTGTATCTTCATAGCCCGTGAGTCCGCCAATGGTGATAGTTGGCTATCCGGACACCCCTAATCCAGACTCCTCAAGAGTCCCGAACCAGGCTTCAATGACGATGAGTCCGACGCATAGTTTGTCTTCGGCATTGCGAGGCGGGTTCTTCTCCAAATTCCATATACTTGTCGAATAGTGTCCGGCTTCTGATAAATGCTGCGCTCCTTGGCTTCCACGCCCAATAATGGCCATCTTCCACGTGTTTGAATGAATGCGAAAAGCCAGGGTATTTTTACACTTATCCCCCTAGCTGCGCAAATGAGCTGTCTATAAAAGGGACGAGGATCTAGATCTGAGTCACACCATCCCCCCTCCGCGAGCTTTCATCGGAGCGCCTCCGACAAAAATCCATTCCATCATGGACAGTCGACGCGTCTCCTCCTCTCACGCTCCCAGCCCTCAACCTGGAAATTGGGAGAGAAGCTCAGTCCCGCATAGCAAGCTAGTGATACTCCAAACCAAGGGGTTTCTTCCCCCGGCCTTCATGGTTCCGGTTCGAGCCGGACTCGCCACCTATAAGCGCGGAAAGCAAGCGGAGAGTGTCCTCGATCCCTCCAAAGGAGAGCGGGTATGCTTTGTCTCTTATCTAGTAAGAGGACTCGGATTTCCAATTCATCCGTTTCTCCGGGGGCTCTTGGAGTTCTACGGCCTCCAGTTGCACCACCTTACGCCTGCCTCCATTTTGCACATCGCGGGCTTCGTGGCCCTTTGCGATCTGTTCTTGGGCATCGAGGCTCATTTTGCGCTGTGGAAGAGATTATTCTGCCTTGTACCCCGTTCTCATGAGGGGTCAATATATCAAGTGGGCGGAGCCGAGCTATGGCGTATTGCCGGGACCGGATATCTATCCGGAACCCCGAAGAACGCGTCCGAAGACTGGCCTTGAATGGTTTATATAGAAGGCGTCCCCGCTTGGATCCTGTTGGATCGGTCTCCGGAGTTCAGCAATGCTCCTTTGAAGAAACGCCTGAGTTGGCGCCCGCGGAGCCCCCAGAGTGAAGACGACAGGGACGTCCTTTACCTGATGAGCCTAATAAGATTGTTGGCTCATGTCGGACTGACCATGATCGGTGTCATGGTCACATGTATTATGCGGGGGGTGCAGCCGCTCCTGTATAGGGGCCACCCCATGTGGATTTCAACGGGGAGGACGATGCTACCCGTCATGGCCGCAAGGGGCCAGGATCGGTCGCCGATCTGGTGAAGATCTTGTCCGGGATGTACAAGGGAGAAGAGGAAGATTTTCTCCGCGTCAGTCCATTGAACGGATTTTCTATGAACAATTCTCGAAGTTGGGTAAGCGGACATTTCTTTTTGCACACCCGATCTGTATTCCCATGGTTAGGTATCTCATTTTGTGATTTTGACGCAGGAACTGCGCCAGGCCGTAAAATACATAAACAGCCTGCCTCCACAACCCGAGGATCCGAAAAGGCTCCTCGATCCGGCCTCCCAAGAGGATCCGGACATATTGGTGGAGCTGATTGATGGGGTATATCACCAACTGAGCATCGATAATGCCTTGGTTGCCATTACGACCGATTACCCCGGAATACTTCCAGCTTCACAGGTAACTGAGACCGAGGTCCCAATACTCTGATAATGACCCATCCGTGCTTATTTTTTATCACCGTATACCAATGGTGTTTCGCAGGGGTGCCTTGAGGCAGGAGGCCGAGCCTGCGCGGCTAGCCAACAAGAGGCAGCACGGCCCCGCAGTTAAAAAGAAGTGCGGTCCGGATCGAAACTCCGCCGAACGGTATGGCGCGTCACCATATTCCCGTGATTGATTCTGAAGGCGATTAACGCTGGTGCTCTTTTCAGGAAAAGAGCGCGCCGGACCGAGTCCGGAGATTGTTAATCAAACCTCCGCCAGCCAGGCTCCAAAGCCGGGTCGAAGCGGAGGCAAGCCGAGGGCGTCGTCGGATGCTCCTTCGACGAGAGGATGTCGACAGATTATCGCCACCAACTCCGAGGTGGAGCGCCATGAATTTCAAAGCGCCACGGACAGTTCTTCGTGACGCATGTTTCTCCCAGGAGGCCTTGAATGCCTTCAATTCGGAGATCGCACCTCCGTGCCGCTCAAAATGATCTAGCGAGCCACGGAGCAAGTATGTAAAGGACATACTGGTGAGGAAATTTTGCAGTTCTATATGCAAGAGCCCCGAGACTTAAAATAGTTAGAATAACTCATTTAAGGATCATTTGTTATGCAGGATCTTACAAAAAGAATACCCGACTGTCTCGGGGAGCTTGAAGAATGCAAGGCCCAACTTGAGGCCGCACTAGCCGCTTCTGAGGGGAGCCACAGAGACCCCTCACGGTAATATATGCTTCAAAAGATAAGTAGTTTGTGAAGTGCGGTGTGTGTAAATCGACAATAATATTGCAGATGGCGCGAACTAGATCGGACAAGCAACAGCTCTTGCGCGGTTGAAGGCTGGCGAGAATGTGCTTACAAGGGTGAGGCAAGAGAAAAATAATCTCCAAGATGCCAACACCCAGCTGGGTGAGGAACTAAAGGATGTTCGTGCCCAGCTGTCTGACTAGGTGAAGGAGAATCGGCGACTTCGTCGCGGCATTTATAGTAAGTGCTTGAGCGAACTTTGAAAAAGAGTTCGGCGAGGAAGTCAATTAACGGAGTTATGTGTGTAGGTATGCTCACGGGTCGTCCTGAAGAGGAAATGCCCGGTTCTACGGGTGACCTTCTTCCCGAGCTATTTCAGCTGCACGAACGAGTTCGGCAGGTGATGAAAGGCGTCGCCCAGGCCTTGTGGCCATCTATCTCCCTACCCGAAGGCCTTGGAGAGCTTGCAGAGAAGCTTCAGGGAGCACGGCAGCGCTTCCAACTATGGAAGATATCGGCCTGTCGTCAAGGCGCCATGGAGGCCTGGGCCATGGTGAAGACGCGGTACACGAAGGCGGACCCAAACAACATGGCCGAGGTTGGACCTGTGGGTCCCGACGGGAAGGAGATCCCTGTGAGCTTAGTGTACGGCCAAGTAGAGTTGGCCGCTAAGTATTCCCAGCAGGACTGTAAACTAGACAGCCTATTAGACGGCATTGAAAAGGAATACAATCAGTCAATTTGACTATGTAATTTAAAATGACATGTAAAATGCCTTCTAGCCGGATTGTAGATCGTTTGTCATAGCGGACCTTTTCGATTCAGCCTCGGGACCCAATAGTCCGGAGTGTGTCCGAATACCCTCACGGTTATGTAAAAACCGGGGCATGCATGGAGACCAGGCGTAGGGGTCATGAGTGCTTTATCAGACAAGTGCCCAACTAGTTATGTTATATTACATGGTTAGTAAGAAACATCTTCCAAGGAGAATAGTTCCGTTAGGGGTTCCTTTCCCTGGGAGGCATGCCCTAAAGTGCATGTCCGGACTGCGAAAAAAGCAGAAAAGCATCTGGGGGCAGATAAATGAAAAATAAAAAATTGTCTTTTAGTTCACCGACCGAATATTCCCTTAAGAACTCTAGCTTTCGGCTTCACCCAGTCTGAGGTACACGTCCGGCTATCCCGGCGGTAACAATCGCAGAGGTGCTCCTTTTACCACCTAGCCGAACAATCGGGAGCGAGGGGTAAGCATGAGGCCAGCAACCCAGCTTGGCCAAAACTTAAGTCATATCGATGCATATAATGGTGAATAAAAGGTACATGCGGAAGTGTGACACATGTGTTGGGCATAAAGCCAGTATAAATAAGCTTCATTAAAGAAGCCCCCAGTATAATGAGAGCGGATAGCGCGTCAAGTGTGCTGAACAATGCGCAAACGAGCCTTTTAACGGCCGGAAAAAGGAGGAGAAGGAGAGAAATAAAAGACAGCTTAAAATGTAAAATATAGACGGAGGAAGGAGACGAACTCAGAATCCGGCGCTAGGCGTAGAATCTTCGGAGACGGGCTACGTTCCATGGGTTCGGCTCGGGTCGGTTATCCGATGCATTTCGCAGACGGTACGCTCCGCCGGTCAGGACTTGGTCGATGATGAAGGGAACCTCCCATTTGGGCTTGAGTTTGTCCTTTTTCTTGTCCTGCAGGCGTAGAACTAGTTCGCCAACGTTGTAAGCTTTGGCCCGTACTTCCCTGCTTTGATATCTTCGAGCCTGTTGTTGATAGAATGCGGAACGAGCTTTTGCCACGTCACGCTCCTCCTCCAAGGCGTCCAAGCTGTCCTGCCGATCTAGCTCGGCTTCTCTTTCTTCGTACATGCGCACGCGAGGTGAGTCATGAATTATGTCGCAGGGCAAAACTGCCTCTGCGCTGTATACCATAAAAAATGGTGTGAATCCGGTAGTGCGATTCGGCGTGGTCCGCAGCCCCCAGAGTATGGAGTCGAGCTCCTCTACCCAGTGCGTGTTAGATTCCTTTAGACCGCACTAGTCTGGGTTTAATGCCGCTCATGATTAGACCGTTTGCTCGCTCGACTTGACCGTTAGTTTGGGGGTGATAGACTGAAGCGTAGTCGAGCTTGATGCCCATGTTTTTGCACCAGAGTTTAACCTCGTCGGCCATGAAGTTCGTGCCATTATCAGTGATGATGCTATGGGGGACGCCGTAACGGTGTACTACCCCTGATATGAAATCTATCACCGGTCCGGATTCGGCCGTTTTTACAGGCTTGGCCTCTATCCATTTGGTGAATTTATCCACCATGACCCATATGTATTTTTGCTTGTGGGTTCCTCCTTTAAGGGGTCCAACCATGTCAAGCCCCTGGACCATGAAGGGCGGGTGATGGGTATAGTTTTGTGGAGGTGGGTGGCATGTGGCTTTGATTAGCAAAGAGCTGGAAACCGACGCATCGTTGGACTAAGTCTGAGCATCTGCCGGGCCGTCGACCAATAAAATCATGTACGGAAGGCCTTGCCTACAAGGGCCCGGCTGCGGCATGGTGCCCACCGAGTCCGCATGAATTTCATCCAGAGATTCCACCCTTCCTCTTCGGAGATACACCTTTGAAGGACTCGGTTGTGCTTTTCTTATAAAGCTCTCCCTCATGGACCTTATAGGCTTTAGACCGCCGCACTATGCAGCGGGCCTCGTTTTGGTCTCGGAAGTTCCTGCCTAGTTAGGTAGGCTAGGAATGGTTCTGCCCACGGGCGATGACTGCCATAATTTCGTGGGCTGGCGGTGTTATTTCGTTGGCGGGACCACCAACTATGTCGGAATGTTCGGTGTGGGGCAGTGTGGTTGGCTCCGGGTTGTTATTTCCGGACTCTCCCTCCCATAGTACGGATGGCTTGGAAAGCCTCTCTAGGAAGATATTGGGGGGGACGGCATCGCGCTTTGCGCCAATGCGTGCCAACACGTCCGCTGCCTGGTTGTTATCCCGGGCTATATGTTGAAATTCAAGCCCCTCAAACCGGCTGACATTTTTAGGACGGCATTGCGATAAGCTGCCATTTTCGGATCCTTGGCATCAAAGTCCCCATTTGTTTGGGATATCGCGAGGTTCGAATCCCCGCGCACCTCTAGGCGTTGAATGCCCATGGAGACTGCCATCCGGAGACCATGTAGAAGGGCCTCGTATTCGGCTGCGTTGTTGGAGTTCGTGTACATTCTTTGAAGTACGTATTGGACTGTATCTCCGGTTGGGGACGTCAGAACGACGCCAGCCCCCTGGCCGGCCAACATTTTGGAGCCATCGAAGTGCATGATCCAGTTGCAATATGCGCCGTACTCTTTAGGGAGTTCGGCTTTAGTCCATTCGACGATGAAGTCAGCTAAAACTTGCGACTTAATAGCTCGCCGTGGCTTGTAGGTTATGTCAAACGCGAGGAGCTCAATGGCCCACTTAGCAATCTGGCCCGTTGCGTCGCGGTTGTTTATAATGTCATTAAGAGGTACTTCGAGGCTATTGTTATCGAACACTCTTGAAGTAGTGTCGCAGCTTCGGGATGCCATGAACACGCGTATGCTATATTTTGATAATGCGGTACCGTGACTTGCATGGAGTTAGGACGGTGGACACGTAGTAAACAGGTTTTGGAGAGGGAACTTGTGTCCGTCCGTTTCTTGTTCGACAACGAGCACCGCGCTTACAACTTGATGGGTTGTTGCGATGTATAATAGCATTGGTTCGCCCATGTTGGGCGCGGCCAGGACCAGATTTGTTGCCAATATGGCTTTGATTTCTTCGAGTCCGGCCGTGGCAGCATTCGTCCACTCGAAGTGTTCGGGGCGCCGGAGGAGGCGATAAAGCGGTAATGCCTTTTCTCCTAAGCGGGAGATAAAGCGGCTTAGAGCCGCCACGCATCCAGTCAATTTTTGTATTTGTTTGAGGTCTTTGGGGATATCCAATTGCGACAGAGCTCGGATCTTGGCTGGGTTTGCTTCAATTCCCCTACCGGATACAATGAAGCCCATGAGCTTTACGGCTGGTACGCCAAAAACACATTTTTCCGGGTTGAGCTTGATGTCATATGTTCGGAGATTATCGAATGTGAGCCTCAAGTCGTCGACTAGGGTTTCGACATGCTTGGATTTGACGACCACATCGTCTACGTATGCCTCCACTGTTTTGCCGATCTAGTTTGCCAGACATGTCTGAATCATGCGTTGATATGTTGCGCCAGCGTTTTTGAGCCCAAAGGGCATTGTGTAGAAGCAGAATGGACCGTATGGAGTGATGAATGCCGTTGTGGCTTGGTCTGGCTCGGCCATCTTAATTTGGTGGTAGCCGGAGCATGCGTCGAGGAAACACAATAAATCGTGCCCTGCGGTAGCGTCGATAATTTGATCGATGCGGGGGAGGGGGAAGGGATCCTTTGGTTAAGCCTTATTAAGGTCCATAAAATCGACACATAGGCGCCAGGATTTGTCCTTCTTTGGTACCATTACCAGGTTTGCTAGCCAGTCCGGATGTTTAATATCTCTAATGAATCCGGCCTCCAATAGTTTGGCTAGCTCCTCTCCCATGGCCTGTCTCTTGGGTTCGGAGAAACGCCGAAGAGCTTGTTTGACTGGCTTGAATCCTTTTAGGATATCTAGGCTGTGCTCTGCCAGCCAGCGTGGGATTCCTGGCATGTCTGAAGGGTGCCAGGCAAAAATATCCCAGTTTTCGCAGAGGAATTCTCGTGTCTGGCCCACTTGAGGTTTAATTGTGCCCGATGGAGGCCGTTTTGTAGGGTCTGTTGGATGGACTTGGAATTTGACTATTTCGTCTCGCCGGTTTAAAGAGGTGGACTTGGATCTCCTATCAAGTATCACATCGCCCCTGTCCACCGTGGGAGCGCAATAAGCGATGAGTTCCTCTGCCGCTAGGGCTTTGGATAGTGCCTCAAGGGCAAGTCTGCTGTTTTATTTTCGGTAGCGGGCTATGTCCGGTCACTAGCGAGTGATAATTCCGTTGGGTCCGGGCATTTTGAGCTTCATGTACCCGTAATGGGGTATAGCTTGAAAATTGTGAATGCCTCTCGCCCTAATAGAGTGTGGTATCCGCTGCTGAGCAGGGCCACTTGGAATGTGACCTCCTCGGACCTATAATTGTCCGGCGTGCGAACACCACATCTAGTGTGATCTTTCTGTCAAACATGCTTCCCGACCGGGGATTATTCCTCTAAAGGTTGTGCTGCTTTGCTCAATGCGGCTCCGATCTATTTCCATTTTTCAAGGGTTTCCCATAGATGAGGTTTAACCTGCCGCTGTCCATGAGTACCTTGGTAAGGCGAAGCCGGCCCACTATTGGACCGAGGACCAATGCGGTGGTGCTCGGGCTGTTCGAATTTAGGTTTGTCCTTTGGCGTTAAAGGTAATAGCCGTGTCACCCATGGATTTATTGTTGCTATCTGGTAGACTTCGCAAGGCTATGGAGTGTTCGTTTCCGATATTATTTGATCTGAAAGTCTCAAGACTGTTAATACCGTGATCGGTATTCTTTGGGCTGGTGCTCGAGCTAAAAGCTCTTCGCCACTTTTGGCCACCGCCGTAGTATCCAACATGCTCTAAGGCTATGAGTTGGAGTGGCGCCCTACGTGCTATGAATTTTGCAGGTCCATTGAGCCATCCCTCGAAGACGGTTCCATGCCCTTTGGGGGGTTTTTGCTTTTTGGTATGTAACCCAGGTGCCTGGTGATAATGCACCCTTTTATTTCAGACTAGGGCCGTATTCGGGGCCGGATTATCCCAAAATTTGATTTCGGTTTTCCAGGCACTCTCCATCGCACAGTACTTTCGTACTATGGATGCCAAGTCAGCGAAGCGTGTAATTTCACGACGACTTATGGCGTTTAGGATTCCCTTGTCCGTGCAATTATTGCAGAAGAATGAAATTGCGTCCTCTTCGCGGCAATCCTTTATCCTGTCCATAACCAGGAGGAATCTGGCCCAGTATTGATGTACTGTTTCACCGGGCTCTTGCCGGATTTGGGATAGATCGCTTATGTTTGGGTGGGCGGGTGGAATTAAATTCCGAACCCCGTCTGATCTAAGATTCAGGGGCCAAGAAGTTGCCGAACTTGGAAGCTTGGGTTCTTGGAGGTTGTCCAATGAATCTAGCCCGCTGCCTGACTTTAAGTTCAGGGCTTGAGTGGTGTCCTTCCCTCCGCGGGAATCCGGCATGGAGGGGTCAGGAATCCGGACATAGCTGGTCCTTAAGGTAGGGAAAGAGTCGCCGTATTGTTCCTCTACCACAGCAATGTGGTGGGTAACCTGGGGAGAGTTGATCTCTCTCAGATCGGTTTTAGGCCCAATCTGATCATAGTCTGTAGCGACTCCCAGGGCGGCGATGGGATCCAAGAGCTCGTTCAAGGAATAGAGCTCCATCAGATCTAACCGCTTGGCGAGTTCCGAAGTTAACGTGAAGATTGCTCGATGACCCGAGAAGTCATCGCTGTCAAGCGGCCGTAACAGCGGTCATGAGAAAACCGCTTAGCGGAGAGTTTGGCCGGTGGCCAAAGCTCCTTTAGCAACGGTGCCGTCTTTAAAGACGGGATGAGGCATCCTTCCCGACAGCGACGCACAGAGGAACTCTCAATGAAAGCACCAATGTCGTGTCAAAACCGCGGATCTCGTAGGGGGTCCCGAATCTGTGCGCCTAGGCGGATGGTAACAGGAGACAAGGGACACGATATTTTTACCCAGGTTCGGGCCCTCTGGATGGAGGTAAAACCCTACTCCTTCTTGATTAATATTGATGATATGGGTAGTACAAGAGTGGATCTACCACGAGATCAGAGAGGCTAAACCCTAGAAGCTAGCCTATGGGATGATTATTGTTCATCCTACGGACTAAAACCCTCCGGTTTATATAGACACCGGATAGGGTTAGGGTTACATAGAGTCGGTTACAATGGTAGGAGATCTACATATCCGTATCGCCAAGCTTGCCTTCCACGCCAAGGAAAGTCCCATCCGGACACGGGACGAAGTCTTCAATCTTGTATCTTCATAGTCCAGGAGTCCGGCCAATGGTGATAGTTCGGCTATCCAGACACCCCCTAATCCAGGACTCCCTCAGCACCTGTCGACTTATCCGATGACGTGAAAGCTGATAGCAGATGAGGTGATTATGGATGAGGGATGTCCTTGCCGGAGTGCGTCAAGACTACGTCGGGCCGACCAATATACGGAACTGCCGATCCGAATGCGGAGGTCGGTTTGATGAAGGTTCTAACGCGTACGTCGGCTGGCCAGATCGATGCACACGAAAAAAAGCATTTACAAGCTTCGGCAAAGTATCTCTGCAAAAGATAGTACAAACCAACAAAAAAATAATCTACGTGCAACAATCCCTAGAACATAGTAAAGGGAAAGGGATCCACGCTTCCTGTTGATCGCCTCTTAGTGCACATAGCAATTTGAGGGAAAAGTAAACTTGGCCATGTACTCCACGTGAAGTGGTGGTGTTATGTAGCTAGCTAAACCAGTACTAGCGCCTGATCCTGGTAGTAGTAGCACTAGTTGATGTAGTAGTCATCAAGAAGTGAAGATCGGTTGCAAAACTAGTACATGATTGCGTTAGAACTACGCAAACCTTAACAAAAATAAAAAACTGCTAGTGGACAACCGACGGCAGGTTGAATTAAATAAGGAAAAAGAACAAGAATAAGGGGAAGGATCTCCCTTGATGATCGCTGCCCGTGATGGATTTGTCCTTGGCTCCGCGACCGAGAACTGCATGCGCCGTCAGGGCCAGTTTGACAATCCATTAAACGCCCCCGTCTGTCAATCAAAGGACCGGAGTAGGGCGCTAAACGCCGTGTAGGAGCGCGTCGTTGGTCGCAGATTTTTTAGACCTTGATCTCGACCTAATCAGCGGACGAAGCTTGCAAACCAGAGACAATTCTCATAAAAACTAACTTGTGCAAAATAGATTTGATTAGAAAAATATCACCAGATCATCCCATCGATCCGCGACGATCGCCTAGCAGGCTCTCAATGAAAAGCACCAACGTCGGTTCAATATCCGGCATATCTCGTAGTAGGGGTCCTAAGCTAGGCGTCTTGGAGCGATGGTAACATGGACACGGGGTTTTACCCAGCTTCGGGCTCTCTTGATGAGATAATACCCTACATGCTGCTTTTGATTGTATTCATATGGGTGTAGTACAGAGTACATGTATCTACCACGAGATTGTAGTAATGAATATGAGATTGTCTATTGACTAGCCTGGCCTCGGTTTAAGACACCGGAGGCCTAGGGTTTAGGAGAGTCCTTGTCTTGGGCGCCAAGTCTTGTGAAGTCTTCCTTGTATGCGGCAGGGGTCATCCGAACTAGCCCATGAGTATGCGGCCATGGGGTCCTCGGCCCAATCTAACTGATCGGGAGACGACGTGGTGAGTACCCCCTAGTCCAGGACACCGTCACCGGCCCATGCTCCAGCCGCCAGCCGCCGCCCCGAATGCCCGGGCCCTCAACCCCGCGTGCCTCGGCCCCCTCTAACCGCCCGCCTGTCCAGCCCGAGTGCCCGGTCCATCGCCCACGGGTGCCCGGCCTTCCCTTGGTGCCAGCCCCTGACCGGTCCGAGAGCCCGGACCCCTTTGCCCTGGGTGCCCGGACCCCTCCGCGAAGCCTTAGTGCAAGTTGGGGTATTTGCCCTTGTAACCCTCTCCCCCCTCCTATTTTGGCCCTAGAGTATAAGTACCCCCACCAAGTTCATTAGAGGGATAGCGAAGGATATGACATGATTTAGTGAGTTTTGCTCCTTGTACCTCCTCTTGAGAGAGGAGAGACCTCTCCCATGGAGATCAAGACCTCCTATGGAGAAGATCCCTAGTGGATTCAAGCCCCCCATCTAGGGAAGGATCCCCAACATAGGATCATCAAGACCTCTCTCCTCATAGGATTGGGATGAACTAGTTACCTTGTATCTTTCTTTTGTTGTCCTTGGATCATTGTGACCTCTTGTGTGTTCTTGGATCTAGCATATGTGTGATTGGATCTAGTTAATTGGAGTTTTTTCTCTTATGTTCTTCGTGTTCACGGGGATTTCCCCTCCAATTCATGAAAGATCTCCATCTGGGGTTCCACCCTACAACATCTTGGTATCATGAGCCATGGTTTCTCACGAAATTGGAGCCCTCCTTCTTGTTCTCTAGCCTAATTTTGTTGTGTTCTTCCCCAATTTCGAAAATTCCCCACCAAAAATAGCCCCAATTTTTTTTGTGATTTGTTGGTTTGATGAGGTTTTCTTGGATTTGATACATGGATTTGCTTGGTTTCAAGTGGATCTAGCCTTCCCCCTTCCATCCCCACCTTTCCCACCATGAAATCCACCAAAATCTTGCATTTTCCACAATTTCGTCCAAAATCCGACACCATTGGGTAGCCGCACCTCAACCCCCGGGTGCCTGCACCCCTGGGCTGTTTGCCCCTGCTCACCCCGGTCACCCGCACCTCCCACCCCCGGGTGCCCGCACCCCCCACCCCCCGAATCGGCACAACATTAACACCATTTCGGCCATAACTTTCACTCCCGGAGTCCAATTTTGACGTTCTTTAGCTCGTTGAGTAGCTATTGACATCCACCATCCATCTGGATAGGTTACACCACAATTTGACTCCATCAAAATTTTGGCATTTTGGCATCTTTGCCTAGGCCATCCACCATATCATCCGCAAAACCACCTTAGCTTTCTGCAACCTAACCCATTTTTGATTCATATAGCATTCATGGTTGCTTGAGTGTTGATTGAGTCTCCTAAAGTGTTTCGGCTACTTAGGGACGGTCGCTTCATCATCAACCACCACCACCACTTCCATATTGCTAACTTCAGAACCACCTACGCATTATGCTACCACCATTTGACATTTTCCTTTGAGATTTTGAGTTTGCGGTTTTTCCGTTTTCTAGGGTGTTTCGGATAACTAGGAACAGTTCGACATCGACAATGCCACCGCTCACCTTCGACAAGGACTCGACATTGACCACTTCACCATTTTGATACCCTAACCGTAAGAAAGAGCGGTAACCTCTGAAAGGATCGATATAGTTGACTAGAGGGGGGGGGGGGTGAATAGGCAACTAACAATTTTTAACTTTCCTTTACCAATTTAAAATTTGCATCAAAGTAGGTTGTCTAGATATGCAACTAGGTGAGCAACATATATGATGCAACAACAACAAGTACACAAGCAAGCACGAGATGCAACACAAATATAAGCTTGCACAAGTAGAGGTATGAGATAACCAAGAGTGGAGCCAGTGAAGACGAGGATGTGTTTCCGAAGTTCCTTCCTTTTGAGGGGAAGTACGTCTCCGTTGGAGTGGTGCGGAGGCACAATGCTCCCCAAGAAGCCACTAGGACCACCGTATTCTCCTCACGCCCTCACACAATGCGAGATGCCGTGATTCCACTATTGGTGCCCTTGAAGGCTGCGACCGGACCTTTACAAACAAGGTTGGGGCAATATCCACAACTTAACTGGAGGCTCCCAACGACACCACAAAGCTTCACCACAATGGAATATGGCTCCATGGTGACCTCAACCATCTAGGGTGCTCAAACACCCAAGAGTAACAAGATCTGCAAGGGATTAGTGGGGGAAATCAAATTTCTCTTGGTGGAAGTGTAGATCATGGCCTCCTCAACCAATTCATAGAAAATCAACAAGTTTGATTGGCTAGGGAGAGAGATCGGGCGAAAATGGAGCTTAGAGCAACAATGGAGCTTAGGAGTGGAAGAGGTAGTCAACTCAGAGAAGAAGTCTCCCCTTATATTGTGATAGAACAAATCCAACCGTTATCCACTAACTCAGCCTACGACGAGCGGTACTACCGCACCAGACAAGCGGTACTACTGTAAGGGCCCACGGTACTACCGCAAGGCTCTACGGTACTACCGCTGGCGCGTCAAGAGCTAAACCAGCCACGTTGCGTTGAAGCAGAGGGCGATTGAACCGATGGCGCGGTACTACCGCTCCCCCTTGCAGTACTACTGCAAGGCAGGGTTAGTCTAGACTGGGAAGGCATGGACCTATAAAAATACATCCATGGCTACTTCCGCTGAGTTTCGATCTATGCAAAAATCCGACACGGTACTACCGCAAGCCTGGAGCGGTACTACCGCGTAGGGCGCGGATGTAAAAAAATTACTTCCGCCCCTACATCCGCTCGTGCTGCTGAGCCTGGCCTGAGGCCACGGTACTACCGCGCAGGGCATGGATGTAAAAAATTACATCCTCCCCTACTTCCGCTCAAGCAGCTGTGCCTGGCCTGAGGCCACGGTACTACCACGCCCAAGGGGCGGTACTACCACGCCCGAGGCCGGTACTACCGCTCCGAAGAGCAGTACTACCGCATGCCCCAGTTTAGCAACACTTGGAGTCCTTCATTTTGCAGAGACACGGAGGAACGGAGGATGCTCCAAAGAGCCAAAGGAAAGGTGGTGCAAACAGAAACAGACGTGTACGTGATGATTCCACCAAAACCTTTCCAACACGGACCCCTCTTAATAGTATGGCTTTCCTACGACTCAAATCCACCGAAAGGAAACGTAGAGGACCGCTGTCGGTGTACAAAAGTAGGGGCTCTCCTTTTGACCCCTTTACTTGTGCACGGGCAGTCAGAGCCACGCTCCGCGGCCACACGTAGCAGGGCAAAGGAGGGGACCCAGAGAGAAGCCGAAGCCCAAGACAACCACGATAACGCCAGGACCAGGAGCACTGAGAGCAAAGGGGCGAGGTGGACTCCCCCGGCAAGATCCTTGCAGGGGCGGCCTCCGCGGCCCCGGCAAGAGCCTTGCCGGGGCAACTTGCACAGCACCCACAGAGCGAGACACCCTTGAGCCCAGGGGTTCCAAGCATCACCAATAGCTGTGTTGGAACCCAGGCTCGGGAGGCACCTCTGTAAGTGACATGCAGATCTTCGTCAAGATCATAAGTACATGAGATCAGATGAGGACTAGAAGATGGCGACCCTCGGCGAGATCCTTGCCGAGGAAACCCACAAGACCCCCAGCAAGATCCTTGCCGGGGATGACTGCGCGCCACGGCAAGACCCTTGCCCGCCCCCCCGGCGAGGCCCTTGCCGAGGATGCTAGCAGGGCCACTGCCAGACCCGCACCAGCCAAGTCTCCGTGGCCGCTCGCATGCAGCTGCCAGCCCAACCAGCTGGGCAGGCACCTGCGTGGCAACATGCAGCTCCCAGGCCAACCCAGCGAGCGCCTGCGTGGCAGCATGCAGATCTTTGTGAAGACCATACCACCGCGCCACCTCAGCTGCCTGCACGCTTACATGGGGGCCGCACGACGCAGGCAGGCGCTGCGGTCGGGCAAGGAGGAGCAGCGACAGACGGGACGAGCCTCGCCTCCCGCCCCCGATAAAGCTAGGGGACACCTCGTGGCGATTAAATGCGCTCTTGTCTCAGAATACGGGCGATAAGCTCGCATATCAGATGCCTTTCCACCTCCTGTGTGCCATTGTGGCAGCCCTTTCGACTATAAAAGGAGGCCCATGGCGATTAGAGGGGGATTCGCCTTTTGGACCACGCAGCCACTATAGCTAGTTCGAGAGCTCAAGAACTCTCTCAAATACAGCCACCAAAGCAGGACTAGGGTATTATGCGCCCTCGCGTCTTAACTCGGGTAAACGATCCTTGTGTTGACTGCTAATCCTGCTCTTCTCACAACCCTGCACCCCGACAACCGTAGTAGGGATTCTTGTGATCCCATAGGTGTCGTTTCTCACCGACATCTTTGGCGCGCCAGGTAGGGGGCGCAAATTGTGAGAATCTGGTGTAGTAGTTAGCCTAGCAGTTCTTCATCGCCATGGCTCCCAAGAAGAACACGATCGCGGCGGTCGGCTCGTCGGGAGCCGAACGGCCTGTATCAGCTAAGGGCGAGCAGCCGGGCGGTCGCGACAGACCCGGCCGCAGCTTCACGAAAGCACCAAAGATCGCTCTGGCAGTCGAGCTCGCGAAAGCAGCATCGTTCGTACGCCAGGCAACGGGCCGCAAGCCACCAAATCCAAAGACGGAGCTAGGCCTCCGCAGGTGGCGCGGGGCCCTCCAGGAGTGTCGTTGTGCCGCCCACGGGCGGCGCAACAGCCTCCAAGATGCCCACGTCGGCGCCCACAGCGTGCTCTTCCCAGGGTGCGCGCGACGAGCTGCGCCGCGCTGGAGACCCCGGACACCGCCGTGGGAGGAGCCCTGTGCACCATCCACGGGACAAAGGAGTCCGGCATGCTCGCCGAAGTGCTGGTGAAAATGGCGCGCAGCCGCTGGGCCGTGGTAGAGCTCCTTCTAACGTAGTTAGAGGTCGAACCGCGCCATGGTCCACGCAGCTATCACCGCCACCCACGCCAGCGGAAGCTTTGGCGCGCGCGCAGCTTCTCCTCGACTTCCCTCCTGCTGCGGAGAATCTCGACGAGTGGAGAGCCACCATCCGGAGCCTCGTCGCTGTCACCAATAAAGATGATCCGTGACCGGCGGGGCCTTCGGGCTGGCACTCCGTCGAACCACCGCATGCCAGCGGTGGAGAGGCCGAGGGTACTGCGGCCACGGTGCACTCTCCTCCTCCACGCCAGCCACCGCGGGTGTCGATCCGTCGCGATGACGCTTGTGATAATATTTCCATAGCGTCGTCCGACCCACGGACCCACCGTGAACAGTGCCAAGTTCTTCGAGAGCGGGCTCATGAAGATGCTCGAACCACTCTCAAGCGCCGGCATGATACACGCCACCAGTCGGACAAGCGGGCGGGACCCGCTATGGACCACCCAGCACCGGGGGGCTCCAGCGGCCTACCTTACGAGGTGGGCTGCCTAGCCTTTACCCGTGAGCTGCGGCAGTTCCAATGGCCATCCCACCGCACGTTCAAGCCCGACTTCAGCGAGAAGTACACTGGCAAGACCCATCCGTCAGAGTTCCTCAGCATCTACACCATCGCGATGCAAGCTGCTGGAGCCTGCGACGACAAGGTGCTCGCCAATTACTTCCCGTTGGCGCTGAAGCCCAACGTCATGTCTTGGTCGATGCACTTGCCGGTGGATTCCATTTCTTCTTGGTCGGACCTGTGTCATGAGTTCGTTGGTACCTTCACTGGAGGCCACCAAGCTCACGGCCAGGCGAGTGATTTGCATATCATTCCCCAGAAGGATGGAGAAACCTTGCGCAAGTACATCCAGAGGTTCAGCCGGGTGTAGTACAACATCCCCGATGTTCACCCTACCACCGTGATTAGCGCGTTCCATCAGAACATGCGCAATCGCAAGATGCATGAAGAGATGGCGATGAATAGGGTTAAGGATGTGGCCGAACTTTATGTTCTGGACGATAGATGCGCCCGGGCTGAGGAGGGAAGGAAGTACCCGGCGAAGACGCCGGCGCAGAAACCGACTCTACTGATGAAGACACCGCCGCCCCAACGAAGAAGGGCCGGCGTCGCAACAGGAAACGCAAGGGCAAGACCGTGCTTGCTGTCGAGGGATCCGACAGCACCGGCGCCGCCAAGAAGGCCAAGGCAGACGACCTCGGCAAGGAGATTGCCGGGTGCGCCGCCTGCCGGGCCTTGGCGGCTGCCGACAAGCCAGGAAGCTCCGGCAAGCAATACTGCAAGATCCACCGCACCAAGGGCCACGACCTCCAGAACAGCCGACAAGTCGAGCTACTTGTTGAGAAGAAAAAAGTTGAGTACGAGAGGCGGGACAAGGAGAAGGACCAGGATGGTGCCGAGGGATCCGGCAAGAAGCGTGGCGGCCAAGGAGGCCGCCGCGGCAAGGACAGCCAACAAGAGAGGCCCGCTTGGGGCCGCGACAAGAAGCAAGAAGATGATGATCATGACGAGGACGACGAGTCCGGCGAGCAAGAGTTCCAGAAGGCTACAGAGGCCATGTGCGTTGACAGTGGCGCCTCGCTGCATACTTCTCACCGCCAGCTCAAACAGTGGGCACGTGAGATTACGGCAGCGGAGCCCTCGTTCGACTCTCAGAAGCTGCTGAAGTGGTCCAGCACGCCCCTCATCTTTGACGCCGAGGATCACCCCGACCGCACAACTGCGGTCGGGTGTTTGCTGTTGTTGGTCTCACCAACAATACGCAACCTCAAGGTGAACAAGATGCTGGTTGACGGTGGGGCCGGTCTGAACTTGATCTCGACTGTTGTGATCAAAAGGTTGCAAATTCCTGATGGAGACCTCGAGGAAACGGGAACGTTTCAAGGGGTCAACCCAGGAAGGAGCCAGCCAAAGGGGAAGGTCACACTGCCTGTGACGTTTGGAGGCGAGTTGAACTACAGGACGGAGAGGATTGTCTTCGACGTAGCTGAGATCCCCTTGCCCTACAGCGGGATCCTCGGCCGCCCAGCACTGGCCAAGTTCATGGCGGTGTTGCACTACGCCTACAACACGCTGAAGATGCCTGGGCCGATGAACATCATCACCGTCCCCTCCGACAAGAAGGACGCGCTGATCTGCGCCGACCTACTCTACCGGGAAGTAGTTGCAGCAGCTGTCGCCAGGGCACTTGCTCCTGCCGCTGAAGCCCCGGGAGGGAAGAAGAATACCGGCAAGACCTCTCGCACCCACTCCGGCAAGCGCACCTCCTCGGAGTGTTGTGCTACCGTCGAGGACGTGCAAGAGAGCTCCACCGGCAAGAGCAAGAAATCCAGGGCCGAGCCACCGTAGACCAAGAAGGTGTCCGCTAGGGAGGATGGCACAGGAGGAGATTTTACTATAAGCTCCACCCTCGACAGCAAATAGGAAGGCGCGCTCATCACCTTCCACGGGCGAATGTCGACGTGTTTGCATGGAAAGCATCCGACATCCCCGGTGTTCCCAGGGAGGTGATTGAGCACCACCTAGTTGTCTGTCCTCGCGCGCGCCCGCCGGGCGTAACGCCGAAGCGGGCTCTGGAAAGGCAGGAGTTCATCACAGAAGAGATCAGGAAGTTGGAAGCGTCAGGTTTGGTGAGAGGAGTGCTCCATCTGACGTGGTTGGCCAATCCGGTGGTGGTGCGCAAGTCAAACGGGAAGTGGAGGATGTGTATTGACTACACACATATCAACAAGGCTTGTCCCAAAGACCTCTTCTCGTTGTCGCGCATCGACCAGATTGTTGACTCCACGGCCGGGTGTAATCTGTTGTCATTTCTCGACGCCTACTCGGGCTACCACCAGATCTTCATGACAAGAGAAGATTAAGAGAAGACAACATTCATCACCCCGTGTGGTACGTATTGCTTTTTACGGATGCCTTTCGGGTTGAAGAGTGCTGGCTCGACGTTCGCAAGAGCGGTCCAAATTGGTTTTGAACCCCAGCTCCATAGAAATATGGAAGCATACTTGGATGGCATAGTGGTCAAAACCAAGGACAGGGCCACTCTTGTACAAAACCTGGAAGAGACGTTCGCCAACCCGCGGAAGATCAACCTCAAGCTGAACCCTGAGAAGTGTGTCTTCGCGCTCGTCCGCAAGCTTTCGGTTCTTTGTGTCGCAGCGAGATTGAGGCAAACCTGCATAAGATGAAGGCTATCAAGCAGATTGAGGCACCCAAGCGGATCAAGGATAAAGGCCGCTCACTGGCTGTGTTGCCGCCATGAGCCGATTCATCTCCAAGTCTGCCGAGCGCGCCCTTCCCTTTTTCAAAATCTTGAAGAAAGCAAGCCCAATGGAGTGGACCCCAGAAGCCGAGGCGGCGTTGCCGGATCTGAAGAAGTACCTTTCCTCCACGCCAATACTAGTTGCGCCTAAACCACAAGAGCCGTTGTTGCTGTATCTAGCAGCAACGAATCAAGTGGTCAGCGTCGCACTGGTGGCCCAGAGGGAGGTCAACGAGGAGGCAGTGGGGGCGGCAGGACCAGCGGATGGCAAGCCAGAGATTCCCCCAGCAGGGCCTGGTGCCGGCGAGGCAAGGCCCCCAGCAGAGTCTTACACCATCGGGGCGGTGCCCGCACAGTCAAGTGAAGCCGTGTAGAAGAAGAAGATGATGCAGCACCCGGTTTACTTTGTCAGCTCCCTCTTGCAGGGGGCTAGGTCGAGGTACTCCAGTGTGCAGAAATTGCTCTTCGGCCTCCTTATGGCCTCGAGGAAGCGGCGTCATTACTTCCAAGCCCACGAGATCACCGTCGTCACCCGCCTCCTGTTGCAATGGATACTGCACAACCCAGATGCAACCGGAAGGATTGTGGAATGGGCCTTGGAGTTGTCGAGCTTTTGGTTGAAGTTTGAAAGTACCTCGACGATCCAGAGCAAAGTCTTGGCGGAGTTCATTGCAGAATGGACCTCTACACCCAACGAAGAAATTCAGGAGACCGCTCTCCCCGGCAAGGAAGCAAGTCGCGACTGGATCATGTATTTTGATGGGGTTTTCTCGCTGCAAGGCGCCGGTGCCGGTGTGCTGCTTGTCGCACCCACCGGAGAGCACCTCAAGTATGTGATCCAGATGCACTTTCCCAGGGAGATGTCCACAAACAACACTGCTGAATACGAGGGGCTGCTTGCCGGTCTCAGGATCGCGGCGGACCTCGGGGTGAAAAAGCTCATCGTCAGGGGTGATTCACAGCTTGTCATCAGACAAGTTAACAAGGATTATCAGAGTCTGTTGGTGGAGGCTTATGTAGATGAGGTGAGGAAACTGGAGGAGCGCTTCGACGGTATACAAGCGGAGCATGTTCCCCGAGCGGAGAACGACATTGCTGACTACCTGTCAAAGCACGCTGCATTCAAGCTACCTGTGGAACCATGTACCTTTTTGCTTCGGTTAACTCAACCATCCGTCGAGCCATCAACAGAGAAGAACAAGCGGAGGAAGTCAGGCCCCGGCAAGTACTTTCCTGCTGAACCCCAGGGGTCTGCCGGCAAGGGTGTTGCCGCAGATCCTGAGCCCGCCAAGAGACGGCTGTCCCCATAGCGGAAGAGATGCCTTTGGTCCTTGTCGTTGAGCCCCAGGCTCCAGCATGGGCACAACATACCGTCCATTTCCTCCAGGCAGGGGAACTTCCCGAGGAGCAGGAAGAAGCAGAAGAGTAGCCTGTCGGTCTGCCTGCATCAGCCATCGATGACGCCCCGCATGTAAGAAGGCCGGACGGTGTGAAATTGAAGTGCATCCCCCGGGAGGAAGGACTGGAGCTATTGGCAGAGATACATGGAGGCATATGTGGCTCCACATAGGGTCAAGGGCCCTTGCCGCCAGGGCGCTCGGCAAGGCTTCCTCCGCCCACCGCCCCTGTGATGCAACGGCACTAGTAACCAAGTGTGAAGCGGTCGGGCCCATTCAAAGAAGCTTCATCAACCAGCTCAAGCCCTTCAAACAATCCTCTCTCCTGCCATTTTCGGTATGGGGGCTCAACATACTGGGCCCATTCCCCCGCGCTGTCGGGGGCTTTGAGTACTTGTACGTCGCAATCGACAAGTTCACAAAGTGACCGGAGGTGGAACCGGTGAGAAAGGTGACAACACAGTCAGCCGTCAAGTTCTTCAAGGGACTAGTATGTCGTTTTGGTGTGCCAAACAGAGTCATCACCGAGAACGGCACGCGGTTCACAAGCCACACCTTCATGCAATACATTCAAGACGTCGGCAGCAAGGTCTGTTTTGCTTCCGTGGCACACCCCCGGAGCAACGGCCAAGCGGAGAGGGAAAATGCTGAAGTGCTGCGAGGCCTGAGAACAAAGACTTTTGACAGGCTGCACAAGAGCGGAAGGCGCTAGATTAATGAGTTACCGGCGGTTCTTTGGTCGATCAGGACAACGCCAAATTGAGCCACCGGCCAGACACCCTTTGCCCTAGTATATGGGGCAGAAGAAGTTCTCCCCACGGAACTCATATACGAGTCTCCTTGAGTGCTCGCTTATGATGAGCTTGAGCAAGAGCCGTTGCGGCAAGATGACGCAATGCTCCTTGAGGAAGATCGTCTTCGGGCGGCTGTGAGAGCAGCATGCTACCAGCAAGCTTTTCACCGCTACCATAGCCGCAAGGTCCATGCCCGAAGCTTTGAGGAAGGCAACCTTGTTCTTCGGCGCACTCAGTCGGCCAAGAATTCCAACAAGTTGACGCCAAAGTGGGAAGGCCCTTATCGGGTAATACGAGTCACCAGGCCTGGTGCAGTCCGCCTCGAGATCAAGATGCTGTCCCAAAGGAGAAACTCCTCGAACATCGAGCATCTTCGCAAGTTTTACCTATGAGGCGTGGCTTGCCGGCCTCCCGCAAGCCACCTTTGTACAAGCTTTGCCGGCAAGGCATGTAACCTTCAGACAAAGCCAGCGCAGACCTCGAGCATAAATAAATAAACGTTGGCATGCCCTAAGTTATATCATGCATGCTAGGTTGAGTCTCTCCCTCGGTTAGGGTTGATAGTGCTTAGCGGGACTAACCCCTAGCCTAGAGGTCGAGTTTGCGTCTTTCCGTTCTCTTTGGTTCGCAGGGTACTTCTGCTGAGCCGCTTGGGAAAAGGAGAACGAACCAGTGCTCCGGCCCCGGCAAGACGAGGCTGCCGGGGGATAAAGATACAAGGGTCCAACCACGACAAGCCAAGATTGCCGCGGACTGTGGATTCAGATAAGCTTTTCATCCCCTGTTATGCCTTTCCGTATAGAACTGGGACATATGAAACCACGTTTATATTCCTAAACCACCGTGCTCGCCTTTTCCCGTACCCAAGGGCTATCCCCGTGGGTCGGAACTTGGTCGTAGTCGCGGTGGCAAGGAGGTAAACGAGGGGCTTAAACCCTACTTCGCCCCTGCCTCCGCCAAGAGCGCGAGAATGGTCGACCGAAGTGGGGGGTGGCAGGTGAGGGAGTCCTGGACTAAGGGTCCTCGGCCCGCCGATTATTCATTGGGCCGCATCGATGGGCTGTGAAGATACAAAGGTCAAGACTATACCGATGTGGATTGGACTTTCCTTGGCGTGGAAGGCAAGCTAGGCGACCAGCTGTGAAGATTCCTTCTTATGTAACCGACTCCATGTAACCCTAGATCTCTCCAGTGTCTATATAAACTTGAGAGAATTGTCCGGATAGGATATACATTCATTACCATATTCACATAGGCTAGACTTCTAGGGTTTAGCCATTACGATCTTGTGGTAGATCAACTCTTGTAACACTGATATTCATCAAGATCAATCAAGCAGGAAGTAGGGTATTACCTACATAGAGAGGGCCCGAACCTGGGTAAACATCGTGTCCCCCGTCTCCTATTACCATCGATCCTAGACGCACAGTTCGGGACTCCCTACCTGAGATCCGCCGGTTTTGACACTGACATTGGTGCTTTCATTGAGAGTTCCACTGTGCCATCGGCAAAGGGCTCTATGGCCCCTTGGATCGTCAGTAATAATGTTGTCCAGGGAGAAACCTTCCTCCCCGGACAGACCTTCATATTCGGCGGCTTCGTACTGCGGGCCAGCTCGTTTGGCCATCTAGAGCAGATCGACAACACATACAGCCATCGTGTCGATTCGAAGCTTGAACTACATTGCGGATATCCGTGGAGACACGATCTTCAAGAGATTTGAGCCAGCGGCGATCGCCCCTCACCCCGATGAACGTGACTTAAATCGTCATCGGATCACACCTGTGAGATGGTTCCCGCTGCTGCAACGGCCTTAGAGCCAAAGCAGATCGTGCCATCCGAGGTCAGCAGAGTCAGCGGGGCGTTGAGCCGCACACGCACTCAACGCCCTGCAATATTCGCTTTAACGGAACTTCGGACTTGTCTCCGGCTATAAGTTCCGGACTGTGTACGCCCACGGACACCGAGCTAGATCGGTTATCGATCTTCGAGTTCGGCTTCGCTGACATTTTCCAACACTACAAAAAAAGACACATCCGTGACATTTTGGGCCGAACGAAATTTTTTTCTGTCATACATATGACACTTCTATGGCGATAATTGTGACAAAACCTGGTATCATCATAGATGTGGTGGGCTCCTACTTCTATGACAAAAAATCATGACAAAAAATGGGCTTTTCGTCCTGGGCGGGCCGGAGACGCAGCTGCATGACATTCTTTGGGCCGTCCATGACGGAAAAAACCATGGTAGAAGCGAGGGGGAGGAAAATTTCGGGGAGTTCCCGGTTAGGTGGGAGGTCGGGGGCCGAGCGATGCGTGTTTCTCTCGTACACGTACGCGCATGTGTGCGAGGCGTTGGCTCTAACTGAACCCGAGTGAGGCATTGGGCTCTAACTGAACCCGAAGCGACAGCGCTGCAGCTACGTGTTATCGAACCCGAGCGATCGATCGATGGTCGTTAATCGAACCCGATCGAGTGATTCCTTCACTCTGCTGCTAATCAAGCCGATCGATTGATGAACAAATGAGCGCTATGCGGGGGGTTGATGAATAAAGTGAGCGGTGGCGTTGCCTCTGGATGAACAGGACCCCATGGTGTGGAGGGCTGGATGAACAGTAGACGGTGGAGGGGTGGCCGTGGAGGGCTGGTTGAATAGGACCCGGTGGTGTGGAGGGCTGGATGAGCAGAGACGGTGGAGGGTGGTTGAACAAAGAGCAGAGAGTAAGCGCTGTTGAGGCTGGATGAGCAGGAGCCCGTGGAGGTGGAGGAGGTCGACGGTAGCCCGTGGAGGTGGAGGAGGTCGACGATGGAGATGAACAGTATCCCGTGGAGTCCCGTTTTGCGGTACACCACACCCCTCCCGATGAATGGGACCCTCGTTTCGACCGTCGCGCTCCAACACAAGTCTGTTTCGTCCATTTTGCGGTACGCCACACCCCTCCCGATCAACAGGACCCCGTTTAGACCGTGGGAGTGCATGTTATTCGCGTTTGCGGTACGCCACACCCTCCCGGTCAACAGACCCCGTTTCGACCGTAGGAGGTCCGTTTCCTCCGTTTTGCGGTACGCCACACCCCTCCCGACCAACAGGACCCCGTTCCGAATGTAGGAGGTCCATTTCCTCCGTTGTCTTGCGTCGCCAGCCTCGTTTCCATCGCCTGTTCCGCCCAAGCCCTCCCGATGAACCACGACCACGCATTCCGTTCCGACCAGCCGGTTGGCTCCCCATGAACACGACGCACGACGCTGTTTCTCCGTTCGACCCAGCCATGTACGTATGTCGCGCCGAGTAGGCGTTCGAGACCCCTCCGTATGTACACATATGTGGTCAGATTTTCTTTCTTGCACCACGGCGTTATGCGACGCGTGTACATGCTACGCGTCTGGCGCCTCTACTACGACACGTCGCGGCGCCTCTACATCGACCAAGTATATATGTATGTACACGTTCGTGACCAGAATGACAACGCTACGTACGCTTCGACCAGGTGGGTCCCGACTGTCATGCACTTCCTTGCCTGCGAAGATGTAGCTGGTGGGTCCCAGCAGTCAGGGGGGCGAATCGTTTGTTTTTTTTTTTGCCCAGACGCACTTCCTTGCGTGCGAAGATGTAGCTGCTGGGTCCCAGTAGTCATGGGGGAAACATTTTTTTCACGAAATACGGTGGCCCGTTCGGTGGGTCCCTCTTTGTCCGTGGAGGAATAATTATTTTGCGGCGTAATAAGGAGGCACTTCCTTGCGGCGGCCATGGACCCAGTATCGCCGCCTCTCCACGCCTGATACTCTTCCGATGGAAGTCGGTCATTGACCACATTCACCACGCCGCGCCGAAAGCACTGGCGGTGGGCGACGGCGAGCCTAGGAAGGGGGCGGCGGAGCCGGGAAGACGCGGCGGTGGATGCCCACGAAGAGAGTACGAGAGTGCGCTGCTGGAAATCGCCGAAGAATAACAGGGTGTGGGTGAGTAGAGGGATGGCTCGCCAGCGGTGGGAGTAGTAGAAGGCGGTGAGGCCTCGCCGCATCGCAGCCGCCACGGGAGGCAGGAGAGCACGAGGCATGACCGGCGCTGGTTTAGGCGGCTGCGGCAGAAGAAGACCAGAGGTTGAAGAAGCACTACGGCCGTTGGATGGACATCGTCACGGTCCTTTGGAGCTATAATCATGCATATAGACTAAGTTGACAAATCCTCCATCCCCGTCAACTTAGTAGGCCCTAAGTCAGCCTAGCACTATCTCGGGTCCCGGCTAACGGCGGATATTCATTTTTTGTGCCTAATAAGGAGGCACTTCTTTGCGTCTTGAAGATATAGTGGTGGGTCCGAGCGATCGGGTGGTAACATTTTTTCGCGAAATCTGAGGCCCTTCGGTGGGTCCCGATGTCGGTGGAGGAATCATTATTTTATGCGTAATAAGGAGGCATTTCCTTGCGTGCGATCGTGGACCCGGTTGTCGGCTTCTCCACATACGATCCACTTCAGATGCATGCCGATTAGTTGACCACGTTGACTGAGGCGCGCGAGAGCACCGTGGCGGTGGACGGCGAGGCCTAGGAAGGAGCGACAAGGAGGAGGAAGACTCGGCGGTTGTAATATATGGCATGCTTAGATGTAAGTTTGAACTGTTTATCATATCAACAGGCTTGTTTGATGATTCCTTGTGTTAGTAGGCTAGCTCTTTATGCGAGCTATAGTACTTGCAAAACACTCACCGAAGAAAGCGTTGGTGATGATGAGCTAAATGAAATGCGCTTATACTTATCCCTCATCGATTGACCAATAGCCCTAGCTCCTAAAATTGTAGGCTTAGCGATCGATCGGACAATAGTCGACATATATTCAGGCCTCATTTGGTTCATAGGGTAGGAAAATCGTAGCAAAAGTATGAGAACGTGCAACACAAAATCATAGCGGTCTCAGAGACATACTTCCTCCGTTCCAAAATAGATGACCTAGGCGGGCTAGTTTGGCCTAGTGGGTTTCGGTGATATGGCGTGGTGCAGTGCGTTAGGTCTTGGCGTGTGGTAGCGATATTGCGAATGCAGTAGGTTTTCTTGAAGAAGCGGAATTCAACGAAGTCATGATGGTTCCTTCGTCCGAACAACTTCTGATGGGAAAGGCTGGTCTGCGATACAACAGGGGTAGACCGGGATAATTTTGTGCATGGCGGGTGGACCAGGATGGTCGGCGTCCCACATGTCGTGAATGAAAGTATTCTTTCAATATAGAAGGCGAGCAGCAGTATTCATTGTTTATTTTTATGAAAGCTATTGTCTCCTTTATTTACGGAGGAGTGTGAAACCATGACAGCCCAGTGAACTTGGCATGTGCACCACTCCTCCTTCCTCATGCAATGCCCAGATTCTGACGTTTTCTCACTTTCTCTCTATCTATTTCCTCTCAAATGTTTTTTACCTTTCTTTTTTAAGACACAATTATTTTTATGCCTTTTTTAGAATTATTTTCTATACCTAGGAGCATGTGTAGAGACGGGCTCTTGCAGAGCCCACTCCTTGACTTTGTCAATGCCTCTCTCTCCTCCACATAAGGAGTACTACTCCCTCCGTTCCCAAATATTTGTCTTTCTAGACATTTCAAATGGTTACAACATACGGATGTATGTAGACATATTTTAGAGTGTAGGTTCATTCATTTTGCTTAAATGCGTAGACACTTGTTGAAATCTCTAGAAAGACAAATATTTAAAACAGAGAATACTACTATGCATGCATGCGGTGGGCAATTTGGCGTCTTGAGGGCAGGCGGTGAGCCGGGCTCGGAGGCGGTCGGGACTCTAGCATGGCCCACCTCACATTATCACCAGAGTCCCGTCTTTGGCGGGCGGGCAATCTCTTCTCCTCCCCGTTTCTCTCTTACGAGCCGGCGCCCGCCCGGCGATTAGATTTCGACTATCGACGGCTTATTCAATTACGGTCCCACATGTCGGTGAAATTGCAAGACAACGTGTGTCCCCGTGGTGGGCGTGTGAGCGGGACTGCCGAGTGGCGGCGCGCACGAGTCGTAAGTGTGCCGCCTTTTCCTTTAGAACTTGCGAGCGTAACATTTTCGGCGTGATCGATCGATAGAAATCCAGAACAAAATAGCGAGGGCGGTGCTTTCCCGCTCATTAGGCGGGCGATTCGAGTGATATGGCGTGCTCTGATGCGATCCACTTGCTCCATTTTTATGTAAGCAAGAGTTTACACTCTTACGCGGGAGGAGTGCGAAACACCGCGGATCTGATTTTGATCGAGGATAACTGTTCCTGCCAAATAATGGAGGATTGTTAGCGATTATAGCATGATAGTTAGGGCATCTCCAGTATTTGGCCCACAAATTTACGCCGGCATCATGTCGAGGACAACGATGGATGCCATCCGATGCTGCCCGCATACCTTTCGACAACTATATGAACTAACCGGACAAAATTCGTGCAAACAAAGCAAATTTCAAATTGACCGGATGAAATTCATTACATTTTGAGAACTTTTCCTATAAACTGGATGAAATTCATTACATATTTCGCACAAACCATACTAAAACCTACTGTAAACCTAATCTAAACGATCGCCGGGCCCCGACCACCATGTCCGGCCATGAACCCGAGAAAGCCGGCCATTGCCTTTGCCTCCTCCTTATCCGCCTCGATAACCTCCTCCTCCGGAGCACAAGGTTATGAAGATTTCCGCCTCCACGTCGCCATCAAGCGGCTAATCGGCCGCCGATTTTTATCCCACCAAGCTTGGCGTCGACTGAGTGGAGGAGCGGTGGCCTTCCTAGGACCAGAGCGGTGGCGACCTACCGTGTACTACTCTTCCTCGCTGCCAGCTGCGCCCGCGCACGCGCGCCGGCTTCGTGGTCCTGGTGGCGGAGGGCGGCCGGGGAGCCGGGCGATCTCAACGTCTGCTCCTGCGAAATGCGTCCAAGAGAGCTTTGGAGCGCGCCCGGAGCGGAGCCACCGATGTCCTCCGTCTGCTCCTGCGACAGTACGTCCAAGAGATCTTTGGAGTGCCCGGAGGCCATGGTTGGAGTGGTGCCAACAAAAGGAGGGGACTGGAGGAGAATGAGTGTGGGTCTTTGGCTATGGCTGGGAGCTGGGGCTCAAGTTAATATAGCGGGTAAATGGCAATGAGCCGCGACAGACGGATGGACGGCTGGTAGCGGAGTAGGTTCGTCGGCAGCCGTGGTGTCATTAACGCGGAGCAGTCGCTTGCACCGGGATGCCGGCGGGTGGCGCTCTCTCGGCCGGCGCGCTGTTGCAATGCCGGCGCCAATGAGAGGTCGCGTCGGGTGTGAATCACGAGCGCTGCTTGATGACTTAACCACATGTGCGTTGTCTCACTAACATGTGGGCCCAGCGAACATCGAGGCCCGCATGTCGATGACACACCAAGCGCACCTGCGATTAAGGATGGTGAATGCGGCATTGGCGTTACGGAGAGGCGGTGATCATTCCGAGGCGGAAGCGCTCGCTAGCGATGGAAGGGTTTTGGTAGGCGAGGCGGTCGAGGCTGGCGTGGTGGTAAAATGTGAACTCATGGATGGCGAGCCTTTGAAGCATATGCGCGCGTATTGACAACCAGGCGTCCATGCAACCGCTCTTGTCGCCAGCTAGCATTCGATGACCACCATTAGACACCACACAACCATACATAACTTATGAATAATGGAAGAATCAATCAGACACACACTCGTGTGTAGTGGCACTATGATCGGTTGCTCACGATAGTACATACTCCGCACCATAGTACCCTCTCTAGCTAGGCTGTTTTAAAGATTGTCGTTGTGATGGACGATATAGATGAGCAAGACACCGAGTCATGAGTATGACCGTTGGTGTTGAGCCAGGTGAATACATGCTCGGTGTTCGCGGAGGCCTCCAGCAAACGTCTAAAAAGTAATGTCACATACGCATAATTTCTGTTTTTATTTCTTTCTTTCTTCGAGGTAGGCCCATAGATAGATAGATAAGGAACATTAGCTGATGAGGCGCATGCATCTTGTTTGGTAGTCAACCGGACAAATCTGAGCTATCTTTTCGCGACCGACAACTATGTGGGAGGAATTTGAAGATGCCAAGGCAGATGGGCGGTAGAGCAAGAGGCGGCCAGAGCTGCACGAGAGGAGCGGAAAAGTCGAAAGCACTCAAGACAAGAGGCCCGCCGCCAAGAAGAAATAAAGGGCCTTGCAGCTGCCGCTCTGGAGAGGTCGTGAGGAGATCCAAGCACGGTGGGGTGTCGGCCGACAAAGCCGGGAAGGAGAACGGCGTCGTCTGGCCAGCATGTGAGAAGTAGTAGTACTAGTAGTTAGTGTGTGTGTTCGTATGCGAGTGCGAGCATGTACCAATACTAGTACTAGTTACTCTGTAGTTTTAGAGAAAATTACAAGTACATTAGCACGGACTAAATGGAAAAATTCCTATCCTAAGCATCAAATGGCATCACTTTCTCTATAGGAATTGAGATGCATGTCATCTCACGTCCTATGATTTTCATATTCTATCCTACGAGCGAAAGGAGGCCTCTGTTGGAGTAACTCGTAGCTAGCGATCTGGCTGATGCATGAGTTTTCTTCAAGCGAATTCAACGAAGTCATGATGGTTCCTTCGTCCGAGCAACTTCAAAGTGGGAAGTGGGCCTGTGATTTGACGGCTCATTAGTCATTATTCTTTGCGGCGCGACGACCTGCGTGACTCCCTTGGAGTTCTGCGTGCATGGCAAGTGGACCAAGATGGTCGGCGTCCCACATGTGGGCGACGAAGTATTCTTTCGATATCGAGGAGCAAGGAAACGCGTGGTATAGTATCTTGCTGATTGGTTCGCAAAAAATAGTATCACTGCCGATTTATAATTATTTTTTATTTACGATGAATGCTAGCGTTTCAACTCTTACAACGAAGGGTGCCAAACACGACGCGTCTTTGGATATCCCTGCGTCGTGAAAGGAGTGTGACATGAACAGCGTGGTAGAGCCCCCAGTAAAAAAACAGCGTGGTAGAGCGTCTCCACTTCTTCCATACGGGTCGGAGACCACACGTAGTAGTACTTAGTGGTATGAAAGATACAAAGTGCGACCTGGAGAGAAAGACACGTCTAGTTGGAAGGTCTTGGGGCATACACATAAACAAATATAAAAGTTAATATGTGCCTCCAACTAATATAGTGGTAGTAGAGTACTTGAGCACGTGCTCCATAACATCACCGTGCATTGCACGCGTACAACATTAGTGGTAGTACGTAGAAAGAGACAAATGCCGCCTAAGAGTTCCCTTCTCGACCTACTTTTGGGTGTTTGGTAGAGTGTATGGAGGGTGTATGAGTCCACACTAGTTTGGCACAAATACACTAGAAGCATGCATGAGAGAGCATGCATGAAGAGGGGTGTTGAGTTGAGCATGCATGAAGAGGAACAACTATCTTTGAGTCGAGAATGCAACCAAACACACCCTATATGCCACGCATGTTCATACCATTTGTGCCTTTCTAGTTCACTTATCGCGCTACATTACTCAGGTTAAAGACGTCCACTCCTCGGGTACATGTCCGTCTCAGTAGTTCCAGTCCCACGTGTTCTCCATATAGATGGAACGATCCTTGCATAACACGTGCACCTTAATATCTCGCGTATTGGCAAAAAGATGAACAAAGCTCACGTAAAAAAATAGAGTAGAAGAACATAGATTCCGGACGACCGAGAAGGAGCAAGGAACCTCGTGGTGGAGCGTCTGCACTCATGATATTTAATATTATTCAGCGATATAAAATTAACCAATCATCTCCACAAAATTTGGAAGAGTACGTAAACACGGTAGCCCAGTGTATTTACATCATACTAGTACATGGCTAACCACGCTATCACCATATTTCTTGGCTTCCGTCGACACCTATCTCTAGTAATCTAGCAGCTCAGATCGCTTCTCCTCCTCGTCTCTATCAAAGTGAGGCGGGCTAGCGTTTCTGCCGTCTATTGAGGTCGGTTAACTATCACATGTTAGCGACATGCCAAGAGCATTCTAAAAAAAATTCTGTCGGATTTCGGGTTCCGGCAGACCCTTGAGGTTCGAGCACTGGGGTGTGCGCGGAAATCTCGCCCTCTACCTAACTGCACCCCACCGCCTCGCTTGGATCTAAACTACGAAAGGATCAACACAAGAGCCACAAGGTTTATACTAGTTCGGGCCACCATTGTGGTGTAATACCCTACTCTAGTTTGTGGTGTGGTGGATTGCCTCTTGGGCTGATGGTGATGAACAATACAAGGAACAACAGCCTCGCGAGGGTCTGTTCTTGGCCGGGGCGATGAACTGCTAGGGGAGTTCAGTCGCCTTCTCTCTCTCTCTCTCCAAGATTGCTTCTTGCTCTTCTAGATCAGGCCTCAGCTCAAGCTGCCCCGGATCCGATCTCCTAGCTCTGTGGGAGGCTAGTCCTATTTATAGGCAAAGGCCCTGGGCCTCTTCCCAAATATTGAGCGGGAAGTGCGCCAACAATTGGCCATTTTGAAGGGGAACATCTGGTACACTTATCCTGACTAAAGTTGGTCCTCGCTTTGTCAAAGGCTCAGGTGGTGGCCTTGGCTTGGGCTCCACAATGACTTCCTTCCTGCCGTTGGGCTGGTCTTGGTCTTGTTGCACGAAATGGACACCTTTGCTTGATGCTCTCGCTGCGCTTGCTCCCTTTGCACCAAAGAGGAAAGGAGGACACCTTGCGGGCTGGCGCCCTTGGCGCCCTTAGTCGTCATGGCTTGCGTCATGGGCACCTCGTGAGGTACCCGCCTTGATCTCTCCGCCTCCTCGCGAGCCCGGCTGATGAGGCCGTGCTCGAGGAAGCCCCCTGTCGTCCGCCCGTGAGGCTTGGCTCCTCGTGAGGTCTTGAGCTTGTCTTGATGAAGGCGGGCCTTGATGGGCGCCCCTTGAGCCACGCCACGGGCCGCAGCGAGCAAGTCTGGGTACCCCGTTCCCGAAACACCAGCAGTAGCCCTCGGGCCCAAAGGCGCTGGACTTGGCTGAGCAGATAGGCGAAGGGGCAAGTCTGGCGCCACAGGCCCTCACAGCCTTGACCTTAGGCGCCAGCGTGGCGGTTGGTTGGACATGGGCGGCCCTGCTCCCCACGACGCCTCGATGCTGCAATTGACAAGTCCTGCATGCAAAGCGGGTCATGATTACTGCGATCGTGGAGGTCGGTGGTTGGCCTTCCCGGCTATAAATGCAGGGACGGCGCCTGCCCTTCTAGTCCATCTCCTCTTGCTTCTTCTTCTTCTCCATGGCTCCATGAAGAGGTTCTCGATCGCGGAGAAGGGAAGGCTCGCCAGTGGAGCTGACTTTCCCCAAGCGCAGTCGAGGCCGTCCTCGCAAACACCCCTGTGGCTCCCATGGTGGCTCCTCGCGGTCGTGGAGGTGATCTCCCTTGGTGGCGGGCGGCGAGGCAGCTTCTGGGGAAGCGCTTCTGACAGCCAGCAGCCCCTAGGCCGCGCTTCCACTCGGTAGAGGTGCTGCCGGAGTTCGTTGTGTGGTCAGCGGAGCTGACCGGCACCCAACTCCAGCTTCCTCGCTTCCTCCTAGGTGAGCTTCCGGCTGGTGCCCCGGGCGGCCTCTGGCTTCAGGCGGATGGTTGCTGCAGCCAGGCCTCCTGGGCTTCGCTGGAGGTCTCTGCAGCGGAGCTCTGGCCCTGCCCGCTGGCCGGCAAGCGTTGCCCGTCTGTGTGATCGAGCCGGCGGTGCACCCTGCACTTCAAGTTTGATGGCGATGCCACCCACTACGTGAGGGTGTTCGGGGAAGATGGTCGTCGTGCTGGGTGCTGCCCTTAGAACGACGACCGTGGCCGCGGTCCAGCCCCAGCGACGATGAAGACGACAGCGCGCGCGTGGTCGGCGACGCCCGGGGCTCGTCGAGCTTTGACGGCTCTTCTTCGGGCAGCGGCTCCTCCAGCGGTGGCCGCGACCAGCCTCCATGCCGCCCGCGCCGCTGGAGGGAGGTGGCGAAGTCCGCCCACTGTCTCCCCGGTGAAGCGAGAGAGAGTCCGCCTGAGCTCCGGAGGCAGTTCGAGTCTCCCCGCGAGTTGGTGGCAGGCGAGCCGCGCCTGTCTTGTTCTTTTTCCTTTTCTGCGCAAAGAGACGGTGGTGTAGGGCCCGTGGGCGTGCTTGGACTATTGATGTTAATGCTCGTCTGTTTACGCTATCTCGGTATTATGCCTTTGTGCTACGCGCTTGCGCGTAGAAATTACTTAGCTCGGGGGCGCCCGTCGTGGCCCTCGTTTCTCGAGGTCGAGGCCTCGTCGAACGCTTCATGTCCTGCGAAGGTTAGTCTGGAGAGGTAGCTCCTGGCCTCAGCTGTGGAGGCGACCGACCCAGCCCTGTGTTAGGTGTCGCGGTGCCCGTGGGGCGTGGTGGAGGGTGCTCTGAGTGGACCGGGTAGGGAAACCTCGAACAATAAGGGCAGAAAACACTCGCGGGGGCGCCCAGGCTGCCCCCCTCGCGAGACCTTGCGCGAGAGAAATCAAGGTAGGAGGGTGAAAGGTCGAAGAGCCACAAATTAAAACGACAACAGATTCGATAAAACTTCAAATGAGAATGAACAAGCCAACTGCAGAAAGCAAATAAAAAATCCGCGTCCGGCACCTAATATAGTCTTCGACGTCTTCTCACCAGAGCGAAGCTAAGTGCTGCCACTGGCGTGGGAGGGAGCCCAGGGCTGAGGCCGGGCGCTCACGAGACTCAGGCGTGTCGGCCCCAACTCATTATTACGTGAGAGTGTCACGGCAGCGAGCTTCACAGGCGTTGGCCTTCTTCCCGTGCTCGGGCCTTTCTTGGGGAAGCAAGCTTCATGGGCATTGGCCCTCTTCACAAGCTCTGGGCCTTTTCCAAAAGCAGCGGCTTCACGGGCTTTTCGCCTTCTTCACGAGCTCTGGGCCTTTTCCAAAAGATAGCTTCACGGGCATTCGCCTTCTTCATGAGCTCTGGGCCTTTTCCAAAAGATAGCTTCACGGGCATTCGCCTTCTTCACGAGCTCGGGCCTTTTCCAAAAGATAGCTTCTGGGCATTCACCTTCTTCACGTGCTCTGGGCCTTTTGAGGGTAAAACCTCCGGAGGTCTTTGGATGTTCCACGCGTTCTAGGACTGGCACCCCCTCCTGAGTCTCCAAGAGCGCGGAGCCGGGCCTGGAAACATGAACAACCTTGAATGGGCCCTCCCACATGGGAGAGAGCTTATGCAGCCCCTCCCTGGAGAGAACCCGCCTGAGCACGAGGTCCCCTACCTCAAGAGTTCTGGGGCGGATGTTGTGGTAGTGGTATCGTCGTAGTGCTTGTTGGTACCTTGCCCCTCGCAACGCAGCTTCTCGACGACGCTCCTCCCCCAGCACGAGATCCGTGCCCCGCATGGTGTCCTGTTGCGCCTCGTCGTACGCCAGGACCCGTGCGGAACGACGTCTGACCTCGTGAGGAAGGACCGCTTCGGCTCCATAGACCAGGAAGAACGGGGTCTCTCCAGTTGGCTTGGTTGTGGTCGTGCGGATGGACCACAGCACAGACTGGAGCTCGTCGTACCAACCTCGCCGCGAGCCTCAGTTTCTTCTTGAATGTTACGGTTTTGAGGCCCCTCGGGACCTCGCGTTAGCCCGCTTCGGCTGGCCGTTGCCGAAGTGCGCCACGAGCGTAGCATATCTGCGTTCCCAGTTAGCGCAAGTATGTTTTGAAGAGGTTCTTGGTGAACTGCGAACCGTGGTCGATGATGATGCGGTTCGCAACCCAACCGCTCACGATGCCCTTAGCGAACTTGACCGCAGAACTGCGCAGGATGGTGCGGGCGGCTTCCACTTCAGCCCACTTGGTGAACTTGTCCACGGCGGCGAGAAGTAGCTATAGCCCCTGGCGCCGAGGAAGCGGGCCGGGATATCCAGCCTCCAGACTGCGAATGGCCGCGAGGGGTATAGTTTGCGAGACCTCTGTTGGTGATGGATCTCGCTTGGCATGGAATTGGCAAGCCGCGAAGCCTTCACTAGTTCTCTGGCGTCGTTGGCGCTTGAGAGGCCAATAGAAACCGCTCTGGAATGCCTTGCCCACGAGGGTTCGTGATGACGAGTGATGCCCACAGTCTCCTCCGTGTATATCCGCCAGCCAGTTCTTTCCCTTGCTCCTGGAGATGCGGCGTAGTGCCACATCATTGATGCGCTTCGATAGAGCTCTCCATCCACGATGCGATGCGCTGTGGCTTGCCGCGCCCTGCGCTCCGCTTCCTCCTCCTTCTCCGGCAGGTCCCTTGCGTTAAGTAGCTCCCGGAGCTCGTGATCCAGCACCCTCCCGAGGCTCCATCGTCGGGAGGCAGGCGCTCTCGAGGCCGGACCCTGACCAGGGCTCTGAGGCAGGTGGCGGGGAGCTCCTCCCGAGGCTGCGCCGTGTTTGATAGTGATGGCATGGTGAGGGCTTGAAAAGCCGCTCCTCGAACACGCCCGGGCTCCGAGGTAACCGCTGGATGCTCGTTTGGCGATGTCGTCGGGCCCCCGATTGGTGTCGCGGGGCACATCTGCAACTCAACCCCTGAGGTGTTTCTCCATCCCTCGGACCTCCTCAAGGTAGGCTTCCATGTGCTCATCTTTGGCTCGTACACCTTGTTGGAGAAATTGGCGAGAGCTGCGAATCGCCCTTGATGGTAGGCGCTTCACCCCTAGGGCGATTCTTGGCCTTCAAGCCCGCTATTAGACCTTCATACTCCGCTATGTTGTTGGAGACCTTTTCACCTTCTTTGGAAGCAGGCTGCACTGGCGTAGTAGAGCTTGTCTGAGTGGGAGATATGAGCACCGCCCCATCCCCAGCGCCATGCCTGGAGAACGCCCCATCGAAGTACATGACCCAGCCTTCTGGCGCTTTGCTTCCCGGAGAGAGGGACCGATCCTCGTCGGCCTTGAGGCCCGGTGCCTCCGTCCATTCTTCCACGAAATCCGCTAATGCGGCCCCCTTGATGACTCTGGTCGTGCTAAATTCGAGCTGAAATGCTTGCAGTTCAATGTTCCACTCAGTGACCCTTCCGGCTGAGTTAGGGATCCGGAGCACCCTTTCCAAGGGGTATGCTGAGATGACCTTGATGGGGTGACCCTGAAAATAGTGCCGCAGCTTGCGTGAGGCCACCAATAGCACGAGGAGGAGTTTCTGAGGCATGGGGTACCGCGCCTTGCGTCCCGCAACACCGTGCTGACGAAGTACACTGGGTGCTCAACGAGGTTTGGGCGCCCGATGCTGTGGCGCCCTCTGGGGACAGCGGTGCCTCTGGCGATGGAGCCTCCAGAGGCTGGTAGTCAGGGGAGGGACCTCTTCCGTCCCAGTCGCTCCCCTGCGGCTGACCCTTCTCGGCCTTGAGTAGTGGTTTCTGGTCTTCCTTGTTCTGCTTTGCCTTGACACAGGCTGTTCTTTGTGGTTTTGGTTTGGCGCTCTTCCTAACGCCACCAGAGCTCTTGTTGGCGGAGTAGGGAGTGGTGGCGAGGTAGAGCACCGGGGGTTCCAGAGCGTGGGGCCACCATGACCGGAGGGCTGGTCAGTACCTCTTGAGATCTTGGAACGCCTTGTCGGCCTCTTGATCCATTCAAAGGGTCCCTTTTCTTCATTAGTCTGGAAGAAAGGCTTGCTCATTCCCCACCTTGGAGATGGCGCCCTAGCTTGCGATCCACGCGCCCAGTGAACTTCATTTCCACGAGGGTCTTTGGCTGGCTCATGTCCTCGACCGCCTTGACCTTTTCTAGGTTAGCCTCGATGCCTCGGTGGGATCTGAGGAAGCCCAAGAGCTTGCAGGGGACTCAAACACACACTTCTCCGGGTTGAGCCGTGGGTTCACTGCGTCGAGGCTCATGAAGGTTTCCTCCAGTCTTGTATCGTGGTTACGGCCTCCCGAGACTTCACCACAATGTCATCGACATAAGCCTCAACATTCTTCCCGAGCTGCGGACCCAAGGTGATGTGCATCGGCCCGGCTGGAAGGTCGCCCTGCGTTCGCAGCCAGATAGCATGCACGTGTAGCAGTACACCCCACACGGGTCAGGAAGGCCGTCTTCTCCACGTCTTCTACCGCCATCTTGATTTGGTGATACGGAGAAGGCATCCAAGAAGCATAACAGTCGCTTTCAGCGGTGGAATCGGCGATCCGGTCGATGCGAGGGAGTAGGAGCGGATCTTGCGAGCATGCCTTGTTGAGGTTGGTGAAGTCGACACACATCGCTCCTTCCCTCCCTTCTTTGGTACAGCGGCGGGGTTGGCCAACCAATCCGGATACGGACCTCGCGAATGACCCCAGCGGCTTCTAGTTTGCGGGTCTCACGGGCGATGAAGGCTTGCTTTTTAGTGGACTGCCGCCTCGCTTTACGCTTTTACGGGCGACGTTGGGGCACATGTGGAGGTGATGCTCGATTCGCTAGGGATCCCCGCCAACTGATCAGGCTCCGGCGAATACCTTCTTGTTTGCGCGGGGAACTTGACCGGGGCCTCCTCACCTTTCGGGCTCGAGGTTGGCGCCTATGGTGAAAGTGGCGTCAGTGGACCCGTCCTCGTCGACGGTTATTTGCTTGGTCTCTGCCTTGTCTTGGGTGAACAACTGTTTCTTCTTGGTTGGTGCAGCCCCCTTGGGTTCAGGGGTCTCTGTGTCGGCGGGCTGCACTGGCGCCGCCGTCTTGAAGGCGAGCTTGAGCACTCGCAGCGCATCTCCGGTGTCCCCGGGCATGGTGAGGACACCGTTGCTCCGGCATCTTCATGAGGTTATACGTCGGGTGAGTCGCGCCATGAGGCGGGCTCTTTGGGTAGCCGAGGATGGCGTTGTAGGGGAGGCCGATGGGGCGATGTCGAAATCGACCTGCTCCGTGCGGAAGTTGTCGAGGTGCGAAAGTTAACGGAGCGGATCTGTCCCAAGGAGCTGGATGACCCGCCCGACGGCGAGAAAGGCGGCTGGGCTGCGGCCGCTCGGGGGTATCAGAGGAGGTTGAATGCCTCAGCGAGAGCACGTTGAGGCCAGCGCCGCCATCGATGAGAGTCCCGTGACGGCTACTGGCAGATGGTGGGGTGCACAGACATGGGGAGCGCACCCGCAAAGCGGCTGAGTTGGAGGAGTGGTCCTCCGAGTGAAGGTCGATCGCCTTGGGCGCCGACCGGTCTGAGGGCTCTCGCTGCGTGGAGGCGGCGCCGACCCGGACGGACGAAGCGGCAGCGTGGTGACTTGAGGGCGGCGCCATGAGCCACCCAGAGGGCCGCGACGACCGGGGCGCGGCGCAGCGTGGTGGGTGAGGAAGAGGCCGCGAGCTCTTCCCAGAGGCCACGGAGGCTGCCGGAAGGTGGAGCAACCACACGCGCAGAGCGCCGGTGAGGGCCATGGGAAGCCGATTGGCCATGACCTGTCGTCACCTCCGGCTTCGAGGCGGCCTCCTCGACGCCAAAGAGGAAGGCCATCGGGTCGGTCGCGCCCAGAAGCGCCGACGGCGTCATCGGCTTGAACTTGTCCGCCACCGCACCGTTGCAAGGCGGGGCGAGGCTCGAGCCCCAGCCCCCTGCAGGTGGTGGGCGGCGAGCAGGCGGCGCGCTGCTCATCGCGAGGCGGGTCGCGCGGTGGCGGAAGAAACTCCGGCGCACCTACAGCGCGCCAAATGTCGGTTCGGGTTCGGCAGACCCTTGAGGTTCGAACACTTTGGGGTCTTGCGCGAAATATCACCTCTACCTACTGCACCCCCGCCTCGCTTGGATCTAAACTACTGAAAGGATCAACACAAGAGACACAAGGTTTATACTAGTTCGGGCCACCATTGTGGTGTAATACCCTACTCTAGTTTGTGGTGTGGTGGATTGCCTCTTGGCTGATGGTGATGAACAATACAAGAGCAACAGACCTCATGAGGGTCTGTTCTTGGCCGGGGCGATGAACTGCTAGGGGAGTTCAGTCGCCTTCTCTCTCTCTCTCTCCAAGATTGCTTCTTGCTCTTCTAGATCAGGCCTCAGCTCAAGCTGCCCCGGATCCGATCTCCTAGCTCTGTGGGAGGCTAGTCCTATTTATAGGCAAAGGCCCTAGGCCTCTTCCCAAATATTGAGCGGGAAGGGCGCCAACAATTGGCCATTTGAAGGGAACATCTGGTACACTTATCGACTAAAGTTGGTCCTCGCTGTCAAAGGCTCGTGGTGGTGGCCTTGGCTTGGGCTCCACAATGACTTCCTTCCTGCCGTTGGGCTGGTCTTGGTCTTGTTGCACGAAATGGACACCTTTGCTTGATGCTCTCGCTGCGCTTGCTCCCTTTGCACCAAAGAGGAAAGGAGGACACCACTGCTGGTGGCGCCCACCTGGCGCCCTTGGTCGTCATGGCTTGCGTCATGGGCACCTCGTGAGGTACCCACCTTGATCTCTCCGCCTCCTCGCGAGCCACTGATGAGGCCGTGCACGAGAAGCTCCTGTCAAATCCGCCCCATGATCTTGGCCCCCTCGCGAGGGTCTTGAGCTTGTGCTGATGAAGATGGGCCTTGATGGGCCGCCCCTTGAGCCACGTCGCAGGCCGCAGGCAGGCAAGTCTGGGTACCCCCGTTCCCAGAACACCGACAAATTCCTTTCACGTTCCGTTTTCAAAAATAAAAAATCCTTTCACGTACGAATTTGCCTGTATGCTTTGAGCAACTTGCATGTCCTATACTGCTCCTCTTTGATACTCTAACATAGCTAGAGGTTAGACTAACTCATGACTAACCTGAACTAGCTGTAGCCAAAGAGGTGTTTGGGTGATGAGGGTTAGATTGACAATAAATGCACTTCATGGAGAGAGAAAAGTGATTTTTCGGTGGTCCCAATTAGAACTATCTCCAGTTAGTACCTCTTGGGTGGGATAGTTTTTTGGGTGGGTTCGTGCAACTTGCTCCAATTTAAACCCTCATGCTTGGATACTTTAGGGCTATTTGAGCCCCAACTAGCTCAAACTAACTCTAACCCATGGATCCAAACAGGGCCTATGGCCGATCTCGGCGCGGAGCGATCGCGTGCCCAGGAAGCGCGCTCTCTCGGCCGTCGCGCCACTTCAAAGCCGGCGCCGGTGAGAGGTCGCCTCCGCTCTGGCCGGGCATCAATGCGACTTCGGCGCTCGAGTGACCGGCGGCCCCATTTCACGCGAGGAAGCTTGCGGCAGCAAGGGAGTATAGGTTTTGAACCGTTTCAGGTGTATTACTGGTAGTTTGCAAAACTACTCAATTATTGCACTTAGTTTCCTAAGAAATTGTGGTAAAAAACGTTACTCCACAGCCCGCTTCCCTTCTCCTTCCTCTTCCAACACCCGTGCACTTCCGCGGGAAGCGACCGGTCAACCCTTATATAGGAGTGCTAGCACAAAAAGATGCATGCATGACCACTAGAATTTCCATATTAAAGCGCCGCTCCGGCGGGAGTATGGCGTATGTTGTTACCTTCGGCCGGCCCATGGCTGCGGGCGGCGACGACCGAGAAGAAGAGGCGGGGAGGGAATGAATGCAGCTACTGTTTGGGTTCGCCTTCGGCTTAAATGAATCGCAGCATCCGTGTACCAGCGGGTGCACAAATTATAACATACTCGTGTCTCCTTAAGTGGGCGTCACGTAAGCTGGTGTGTGTGTGTGAGAGAGATTACGAGAGGCAGTGCGTGTGTGCGAATCTACTCTTGGACATGTACTCAACCTTTTGCATCGGGATATAAGTATAATGGTATTTACTTTAGCTAGTGATTTACGTGGCCATGTTAGCGTGGTTGTGTCAAAAAATGTCACTTCCCTTTCGTGATTTGCGTTATATAATTACAAGCAAGATTCTCGTGCATTGCACGGAACATCAATATGCATTTTTTACAAAACACTTGTTGTGATTGACCCATGCGGGAGTAATCCCATGTGTAAAACTAATGATATCTCGAGAATTTTATAGGAAAACTGGTATCTCGAGAATGTCATCGAAAAAATGAAAGATGAGAGATAAGGCGAGGAGGTGGGCGTGGTGGTGGTGGTGGTGGAATGGGCGGAGGCATGGGGATGGGCGGCACCGGCAAGGCGGCGGTGGCCACCATGCATGCTAGATTGTTCGGAGACTTATTCCTTTTTAATTGCTTGAGCAATGAGGTTGCGGGAGATAATGATGTGGAGAGAGGTGCGGGTATCTTTTGTAAAATTATCATAGTTTGCTTTCTATCCGTCAGATATAGATCATACGGTATGTATTACAAGATGGCAGGCACACCATCATCGCCAACTCGTTTTTTATAAGGGTATGATGATAAGTTTGCTGACTACTAAAATAAAGTGGAATTTGTCCATGTTATGCAAGTAAATAAAGGTGATTGTTTATCATACGGGTAAGGTTGGATGAAGGGTGGTAGGAACAAATGCTCCGCCTAGAGCATGTGTGTGTGAGATGGAGTCTTAGTGTGTGTGTGGTGTGTGTGTGTGTGTGAGAGAGAGAGAGAGAGAGATGGAGTCTTAGTTTGTGTGTGTGTGTGAGAGAGAGAGAGAGATGGAGTCTAAGTGTGTGTGTGGGGGTGCGTGTTTGTGTGTGTGTGTGAGAGAGAGAGAGATGGAGTCTTAGTGTGTGTGGGGGGGGGTGTGTGTGCATGCGTGTGTGTGTGTGTGTGTGTGCGTGTGTGTGTGTGTGTCGCGGGGTCCTCTGTGGCGGATGTAATTTAAGTGTGCATGGCTTCATCATAGAGAGGTGATGTGTATGGCAGAGGCCACCAACGATGGGTGCGAGAGAGAAAATGCCCGTAGAGAGGGAAGAGAAGGTGCGTGCACATGAGAGGAGTCGACATCGAGAGAACGTGTTTGTTCGAGAGACACCGAGGAAGACTACTATATATCGATGGTGCATATGTGGCGGGAATTAAACAAAGGGATGGTCTTATTGGTTTGAGGGATATAGGGAAGAGTGAGAGGCGGCGGGGGGTAGCTAGAAGGAGATTGTTAAGTGTGAGTGTGTGTTTTACCCATCCGGTGGAAGTTATGTGCACAAAGAGGAGAACGATTCGATGTGGCGTTAGATTGAGGGTAATTAACTACGTGTGGAGACATAGAGACCTTGAGCGTGCATGTGTGAGAGGTATACATGTATCGTGGGATGTGTGTGTGTGCTTGTGGCATGATCGAGATAAAAGAAAGAAGACATAAGTCATAAGATCAGCGACATGGGAGAGCGGATCGGTATGACAATATGCATGCATGTGAGAATGCAGGAAGAAGGCCCGACAATTGAGCATATGTATTTGTCTTTAAGAGATAGTGGCGTGGGCTGGAGCATGCATCTATGGCGAGCATAGGGGGTGAGGTGCAACGATTGTGCAAAAGAGATCAACCTATAAATGCATATGTATGGAGAGACATATATAGTGTGGGTGATAGGAAGCAAGACTCCGTGCGAGAAAGAAATGTTGACGGAGAAACTACAGATAGATACAGAGATGGAGATGCTAGCTAGAGGGACATCCGCTAGTTTGGGTGTTGGAGATGACCGTTGGGTGGTTCAAAGGGTGAAGTTATATATGTGTGTGAGAGGCACTTGACTGCATGTAGAGAGAAACATATGTAGTGTGCGTGATAGGAATCAAGAGTGAGGCGAGAAAGAAGGTTGATGGAGAAGCAGATAAATAGAAAGATAAAGATGCTAGCTAGTGTGCGTTAGAGATAGGAGTCGAGTGGATCGGAAGGCTGGGTTATGTGTGTGGGTGTGAGAGAGATAGAGAGAGGGTGCATGTGAGTCACATACAAACAGATATCGAGAGAAATGAGATCCAGAGAGGCGGAGTTTTGTGTCTGTGAGAGAGAAAGATATTTCTAGCGAGAGTGATAGCTAGAGAGACATATGAGGGAACACAAGATATCTCTAGGAGAGAGGGTGTGTGTGAGCGACATACAAGAGAACAATGGAGAAATATGAGACCACAGGAGACAGAGTTTGTGTTTGTGTGTGAGAAAGAGATATTGAAGAGGAAGAGTCGAGGTTCTCATATCTAAGGAGCGAAAGACATCTCTGTATGAGGGGTGTGCGAGTGGCACACATGGGAATAGTACAGAGAAATGAGACCCGGCCCGGGAGACAAAGTTTTGTGTTTGTGTGAGAGAAAGAGATTCCACATGGAGAATCATAGTTAGAGACACATAGCAGGGAGCGAGATATACTTAGAGAGAGATAGAGTCATGAAGGTCGAGGGAGAGAGTACCGTAAGTGTGTTACGAAGATAAAAGATCATTGTCGACATACAAGTAGCACGAGAGATACCTAAGAGATGATGAACGCGTATAGGTCCAGAGAGATAGTCCTATATAAGCATGAGTGATAGCTATATGAGCGAATATCTGGATTAAAG
>CM038679.1:513325151-513474208 GCA_021605205.1 Aegilops longissima
GAAATTCTTGATTTTCAAATTCTTCAACTTTAAAATCTTCACTATTTCCGTTGTCTTTCTTCATTGACTATATATATATATATATATATATATATATATATATATATATATATATATATGGGTTTATTCCTCTGCATTCACTTATGGCTATTTCTTCAAGTTTTTTCGCTAAGTGAATGTGATGGACCCTTCCCCTTATGCTATACTCAACCCAATCTATTCACAAATTTTCATTGCGTTCTATTGAAACTTCGTTCAAAATCTTCCTTTGTGTCCTTGTCTGAAGAAATTGGACGGAACTTTAAAACTTATCTTATCCAAACTTTTGTTTTGCCGCTCAAACCGTTCCGCATCCCCGATAGATTTATTATTCACCCACAATCTAACACAATCTCCACTTCCGATGCGTGGGTGACACATGTCAAGGAATGAGAAAGGGTCGGGAGTTAATCCCAAATCTTGGGAACAGTTTTCACCGTGGTATATAACCCCTCCCCCTCACTTCCTTTACTCCGCTCGACCCTCTCTCTCTGCTCGGCTTCTCAAACCCTAAGCCCGGCCCTCTCCATAAATGGGTGAGGAAGAGCTTCCTTGCCTCGACCTTTCGCCATGTCTCGCCCGCCAAAATCTTCACTCCTTGCGCGTAGCTGTCTTCCTCCCCGGAGTTAAGGCGTGGAAGATCTAACGACGAACTTCCATCTGTTCTTTCGGTTCGTTGTTCTTATTCGGGTAATTAAAAGTTACTTTTATTACCGCTTTGATTCTCAAACCTTCCGAAAATCTTCAAAGGTGTTTATTCTTCAAATCTTCACACAATGAACACCTCAAACAAAATATGCTCTTGATTGTTTCTCTAAGCAATGATTTTCTTCAAGATTCCTCAATTTGTGGATCCTTGATCTATACAACTCTGGAACCTAAGACAAAGATCAAGTGAAATTCTTCAAAACTCATCTGGTCAAATTCCTCAAACTAGTTCTTTTGAAAAACTTACGAGAATGCATATGACCTCTCCAAATTCCTCCAATATACTGTTCCCGGTACTCATGTCTTCTGAATCACTAGGTTCTCATCAACTTAACTCATTTGCGCGTTCCTCGAAGAAAAGTTGCATACTTCTTGGGAATTGATTGTTCAAATTCCTCTGAAGAATATGGCGAAGGAAAGAAGCCCAGAAAGGAGGAAAAAGCTGAGGTCATGTGCGTTTGAGATTCGGAAATCTATCTATTATTTGATGAAGCAGTTGCAAAAAAACAAAAATTAGCGCAAGGTGCATTCAAAGGATTGAAAGGAGATGGGCAAGGGAATGGAGGGTACAAATATGTTACTCCAAAGTACATGAAGAAATTGCTCTCAATCCTCCATGCCCAAGACTCCATTGGCTTTGTCAAGAAGTGACCCCCCATCAAGCGTGGTGAGGACTTTCTGAAGAATGGGCCAGGCCAAGCCAAATTAGCAAGACAAGCCAACAAGGCGTTGAGGAAATTTAATGAGGACTTGCCTCTTTGCCCTTGAGGCCCTTGTCAAGCCAAGAAAATCTATGGCAAAGCCCCACAAGCCAAGTGCTTCACCAGTGCCCTCACGGCCAATTTCTCAACAATGCCCTCACCAAATTCCTCATCTTTTTCCCTCCCAAATCCTCGGCTCCACAAAGTCCTCGGATTCAACAAAGTCCTCGGCACTGCATCGGCCCGTGCCAAAGGCTGAGGCATCTCCATTGCCTCGGTGTCTCGCAAGTTCTCATGCACCAAATTCTTCATCTGCAACCTTTTTGAAGACTAAGGCCCCATTTGGGCGAGGTCCTCGGCCAAGTCCCAAGAAAAACAGGGCCTTCAAGAGCCACACAAGATGATGAGGCTGATGATGATGAACTTGGGAAATCATCAAAGCCCAGAAAGGGCGCTAGAGCCAAAGGCACACATTGCCTTTTTGGATCAGCGATCCTAGACTACATTGATCTACGCGGGACCCAAACACTCCTATGCCCGACTTCAAGTTGACACGGCCAAAGTCACATCTGACTCATTTCATCAAGAGGAAAATGGAAATTTGTCTGCGGAGAGATCAAGAAATGGATCGAAAAGGTCGAAAAAGCGTTGTCAAGATGACAAGGAAGAACTTATCAAGATGGGTGACATCAAAGCCCTCGGGACAAATTTGACTCCTATTATGTGATTGGCAAGGGGCCAAAGTGTTTCAACTTTGACGAAGAAGTTCCCAATGTTGCCCCCAACGCAAAAGAAATTCCTCGGTGGAGCCTCCTCGGCCCAAAAATACCGATGAAAGTTGACTCTTTGAAGACAATGCTAGTTCGGGCTGATATTCCAGCCCTGAAGAAATTGCCGGGCATCCACTAGTGGTGCCTGAAGAAATTGAAGAAGTCGAGAAGCGCATCCTTTGAAATTCAACCGATTCCTCGGCTCCTCCTGCGCCTACCCAACTCCAATCCTTCCATGCATCGATGTGAAAGAAAGGCTGCGAGCGAGCTGCGGTGAAGAAAAGGAAAGCATTTCTTTCAAATTCTTCCGAAGAAGATGAAGACAATGACCCTCATTTGAAATCCCATTGATTGTTAATTTCCTCCATGCCATCAAAGGACCTTGGTCCTTTTGGTGAAATTTGAGATCCCAAGCGGATCGATGAAGAAATCATCTGTTGCTCGGAGCGATTGATGAAGAAATTGAAGTGGAAGCAATCCCTTCAACCCCAATCATTTCCTCGCCTATGCCTCGGTCCGGTGAAGAGGCGGTGTTGAGAAATTGAAGAAATGGGATATTGGAAGCCAAAGCGGGTGATGAGCGATGACTTTTGGGAAAGTCGCATCCAATTATCCTCTTCACCCCAATCAACAATTCCCGTCCCTGCTCCAGGTTCAAATGGGCTCTGAAAAACTCATCCCACTTCATGTGTACATGAAGAAATTCCACCACTAGGGGATGAACCTCTTCTTCGATCCTCGGGCAATGTAGAGAACCAGAAATTCCTCGGCTGAAGAACCTAAGATTGCGATTCGAGTCGTAATGCAAACTTGACACTCCATTGCCAAAGCCAAAAATCCATTCTCAAAACAAAGTTCAAGGCTGAAGACTTCTTTGGCGAGCATGTTTCTTCACGGATTACAACCCATGACTCTGCTCCATAAGGAAGAGGCGTTTACGGACTGCTAGTCAAGCCAATTTCTATTCCTCGGTGCTCTTCAACAAAGACAAAGTCTTGATCATGCACATATTCCTCATGTGGACATGGAATCTCCCGGGGCTTGAGCCAGTCCTCGGTGTTCTTCAGATGCGGACTTGAATTTCTGCGAATCTGATTGGAATGAAGAACTCATTCTTCAATTCTATCGGCTGCACATCACGGAGGCCTAAAGATGTGAACTCATGGGTGTTGGATTGGATGTGAAAAACTCACTACAAACCGCAAGGGTGCCGTGCCCTACCCTCGTCCTCCCTTGATGGTGCTCGTGTATCTACAATGAACTGAGCTTTCAAATCACTACATGCAAGTCTTGATGAAGCCTTTGAAGCAGGGCAGGCCAAGAACCAAATTCCTCGTCAAGGAATTACTATATGTGCCTCGGACTTCTATCGGATTACAAAGACAAGGAGTCCTATCAAAGGCCACGACTCAAATGATGAAGAAGTCGTTGGCATCATGAAAATATGCTTTTCAATATCATTCATGGCGTTCCGTCAACTTCCATGATTTCTTCATGAGGACTCGGAAACATTGCTATGTCCCTTTTAGTGAAGCCTTATGCACCATGGATTATGAGGTTCATCGGGACAAGGTCTTCACTCAATTACAAAGGGATACTCGAACCCTTTGGCTACGCGATTGAAGTCCTCAAGCGGACATTTTCCTCGGTGATGACAAGGGCAAGGCAAGCTGGGATAGATGAAGGCACTCTCCATTGGATGGTCAATTTACAAAGCGCATCCTACTCCACCAATGATGACTCGCCACAATGACTCTGCCGAATACCTCCCAAACAAAGTCCTCAAGCCCAGGCACCGGGGTGATGGGATGTGAGTTACTCCCGGTCTTCATCGGAGGTTGATCGCAATCATAATGGGTCATCGGTTTGGTTCAATTCTTCACAACATGACCTCTACACACAATGCTGAAGAAAAACCAATACTACCTCCATGAAACCTTCACACTTTGGGCTTTCTTTCTAATGTCTACGGGAAGGCGAAGACAATGGGTCTCAAGGAAGATTTGGTGTACCCCTCCGAAGAAATACAAGAAGGTCAAGTTCCTTCCTTGGTGGCCAGCTCCTATTCTTCATCCGGACACGATGAAAATGAAGACTTGGACAACCTGCGGCGGCCCTACTATGACAAGACCCCAACAACTGGCCTCCTTCATCAACGAAATTCTTGAGCGTTAGTCCTCGGTTTGATCCTTTTGGTCATTCGATGACAAGGGGAGAAATGTGAGTTAGTCTTCAAGCGGGTCTATTATATGGGCAATTTTTGTTAAGTTACAACTCCGTTCTTGAAACTTTTATTGGATCGAGTTGTAATCTTAAAGATGGTGCTCGATACTTTTGATGCCTTTGTGCTCCGATACTCTTGATCGTTATTTTGCATGCTTTCCTCATTAATGTTATTGCCCTTGAATTTCATCAAGCACCATATTTCATCATGCATTTCAAATTCTTCATATTATATGTCAAATCGTGTATGAATTACAAGATATGGGGAGATCTCCATGATTCAACTCTTCAAATGTGCATTGCCTCAAAAGCAAATTCCTCACTATGCACATTTGGGGAGTTCTTCTATATCGTAAATTCCTCAATATCGATTTACACTTCATATGTTTATCCCGTTGAAAACTTAACCTATATTGTCATCAATCACCAAAGGGGAGATTGTAAGTGCATCTAGTGCCCTTAGTGATTTTGGTGTATTGAAGACTTATAGGTTAAGGGACTAATGTTTATGAGTGTACACAGGTCTATAAGTCTATGAGGAGTTTGATATTTCGAGAAAATCGACCCTAAAAATGAAGTTCTTTTTGAAGACTTTGATACAAGACTTTCGAAGACTTTGAAAGTGAAAAATTGGTGTGACCTTGAAACTTGGTATTCATTTGAGGAACATGGCGTGAAGACTTTTGTTTTCATAGTTTCGTTTTCTCTTTCTTGAGTCATAGGAAACACCGTCTTTTAAAGGGTTGAGGAAATACTAAGGAAAATTTCCATGTGATGCTCAACTCAAAATCTTACACCTAAATCCCTTGAGTGAAGCCTTTGGAAATCTACGATTATCAATTTCTTGATGTGAGCGAAGTTCTTGGTAGCTGAAATTTATTCAGGAGTTAAATCGCCGGTCGGATTGCCTACATGAGAACATGATAGGAAAATTTGAGAATCAAATTTCCGACCGTTCTTTGTCTTCGCTGTCCCAAAATATCTTATCCACCTACGGTCATATCATTGAAGGGCATTTATTTTATCATGTCGGGTGCTCCTAGGCTATAAATAGCCGCCCCCTACAACCACTAGCTGGTTGGCTGCTCGAAGAACTTGACACTTGTAATTTGAGAGCAACCCATCCTCAGGGACTTTGGCGAAAATCATCAGTGAGAAAAACCCAAAACCAAACCCTACAAACCCAAAGTGATTGAGCATCGAAGAGATTGATCTGCGTGGATCCGATGCTTATTACCTTTGAAGGCGTGCTTCTTCCAGCGGTTGGCGTCATGGTCTAAAACATCCAAGAGGTTGTTTGAGTGACCAAGTGGAAGGTTTGGAAATTTGAAGACTTACCACAGTGATTGGGCAGTCCTTGACCTTAGTTCAAGGAGAATCTTTTTGGGGGGATGGGATTTTGGGGTTTGGTCCTAGCTGCCGTGCTTACAATGGGCGGGGGTTCCTCAGTTTAAATACTGGCCCTCAACCCACCTACTTGGGGGCCAACAGGAAATTTGGAAACTTTCTAAAATTTCATTTTGTCTTCACTTGGTTTCCTTTTCCTTTAACTCTTTATTTCTTCATTTCTTGTGAATGCATTCTTTATGTTAAGACTTTTCCCTGAAGATTTTCTAAATTTCCTCGGTAATTTCTTGAAAATTCCAAAATCGTTTATCTGTGTTACTTTCAAGCTCTAAGATTTTCATCAAGGTTTTGTCGATCCATTTCTTCACCCAACATATCATCACTTTTGTCTAGCATATTTTGAACCTTTTCCAAGGCCATTTGTTGTTTAGTGGCTATACAAACAAGCTTGGTATAGCTAGATCCAAAATCATCATGATTCATCATCACTAGACTCGGATGAGAACATTCGGTTACCTTGCACCCCATGAGGCATAGTCGAAGATGATTTTCGGTTGAAAGTCATCGTTTTGAGTGATTCCTTGAAATCCTCAAACCGGGATCATACAACTTCAATGACCTTCATAGACCGATTCGGTCGGTAAGCTTCACATTGCAAAGATGCATAATGTGCAATTCATCTGGATGGCGAGGGCAGATGATATCCTTCGCCATGATGTCAAGTCAGTGTACTTGCGAATATCATCGATTGCCATCTTGCATAGATCGGTAAGACCAATCTCGGTCCACTTTTGTTCATTGCCATGGGCGCTTCCTCATCATGGCCTTCCACTTGGGATAATCATGGTCAAGATGGGGCATGTCACTTTCTTCATACATGCGGTCGACATCTAAAACTCGGTGGTTAAACCAAAATCCAGAACAAAGTACCTTGCCGATACCAATTAAAAGTGCGTTATATGACTAGAGGGGGTGAATAGGCGATTTTATGAATTCTTCCGAAATTTGGGTGAGAAATTCCAAGGGAAAAACTACTACCAATAATACTCGGCGTAAAATAACAGAATATAAGCATGGTCATCGTAAATGAAGACAACATAATGAAAAATAAACAGAAAAACGGATGAAGAAAGAGGGAAAAATTGAAATTGGAAACCGATAAAATCTTAAAAAAAACAAAACATGAAATAAAATTTGGGAAATGAACAGGGAAAAGTGAAAAAGCCATAGAACGGAACTAAAAACCGAACACATCCCGGGCACCCCTATTTCCTTGAAATCCCTTTGCCCAACATTTCGGGGCGGAAAACCCCTTCAAAACCGGTCATTTTCCTTTTTTGGGTTTGGGGTTTCCTGGGAGATGATTTAAAAAAAAAATGGAAGGATAACCAAAATGACCCGGGGTTTCTTTTTTGGGGTTTTAAACTTGGATTTGCCCCTGAAATGTTTAAATAAATTCCCTTCCCGAAGAAATTTTTGGGCAGGGGCATTTTGGCTTGGGCAGTCGAAGAAAAGAAAAAAGCCCCGAAGCTGTATGGGTTATTTGGGACATTTGCCAAGCCGGGGGAAAAAACCCCAATCTGTGGGAAAGGCTTCACTTGAAAAGGGAAAGTGACAAAGGTGGTGGGGATTTTACTGGGGGGGCTTTCGAAAGTTTCTTCGTGGATTTTTGGGGTGGAAAAACTTTTTTCAAAAAATCTGACTAAGTTTCCCTTTAAACCAAAAACCCAAACCAAAACTTTTCAATGGACATTTTAAAAATTCTAATGTGATTGATTTTGCCCAAAAAATTAAAAGCGGGGGAAAAAACCAGTTTTGATTAAATAAAATACCGGGGCGGCAACTTGCTTCCCCTCAAAAGGCCATAAAAAGGGGGGTATTTTAAGGGTGGGGGGGTGGGAAAAAACTAATTTTTCTTTTGTTTTGAGCAAAATTTGTTTGAGAATTGGGAGGGCCCAAATTAGTTTTATTGGAGAATTTTTTAAAATTCTTTAGGTATGGGAAAATTTTCCATGGTAAATTTAAAAAAGGCAATTCACGTTCAAGGAGACCGGGTGGGAACCCCCCTTCCCCTTTGGCCTGGGCCATCCCTTTTTTAACTAACTTATTAAACCCCCCTCCCCACCTTTCATCGACCGCTTATTTCCAAAAAAGCAAAATGCAAATTTTCTTTTAGAAAAGGTTAATTAAGGTTCATTGAAAAAACAAAAGAAAAGGTAACAACCCTTTAAAAGCAAAAAAAAAAAGATGGAAAAAACAAATGAAAAAAATTTGGGTTTAGAGGATAAATTTCCATTTTGGCAAAATTTTATGGGTAAAAACCCCAAAAAATCTTTTTGTTTAATCCTCGGAAATGGGGCCAACAATACCAATACCCATGCCTTTTTTGGGGCTTTGCCCTCAAAATCCCCCTTTTTTGGGAAAAAAAAGGGCCCCCCAAAACACCAAAATTGAACCCAAAGCTAAGCACTTCTCCCATTGCAAAAAGATCAATCTAGTAGGAAACCAAACGATAATTGAAGAGACTTGCAAAGATAACCAATCATACATAAAAATTAGAGAAGATTCAAATATTGTTCATAGATAATCTTGATCATAAACCCACAATTCATCGATCTCAACAAACACCTGCAAAAGAAGATTACATCGAATAGATCTCCCGAGAGGGGAGAACGTTTATTGAGATCCAAAAAAGAAGAATCCATCTAGCTACTAACTATGGACCAGGGTGAAGTAAACTACTCACACTTCATCGGAGGCTATGGTGATGATGTAGAAGCCCTCCTTGGATACCCCCTCGGACTCGACAGGCCCCAAGATGGGATCTCGTGGAGGAAGGTTGGCGGTGGAATTAGGTTTTGGCTCCGTTCGATCGTTTGGGATGCGTGGTATATATAGGAGGAAGAATGCGTCGGTGGAGAAAGGGACGAGGGTGGAGGTGCCCCCTACCTCATGGCTTCCTATTTTGTTTCTTGCGTGGGGTCCAAGTCTCCGGATCATAATCTTCCTAAAATCACGTTCGAAGGTTTCATTCCGTTTGACTCCGTTTGATATTCCTTTTTTGAAACTCGAAATAGGCAAAAAAGCAATTACGGTGGGCCTCCGGTTAATAGGTTAGTCCCAAAAATAATATAAAGTGGATAATAAAGCCAAATATTGCCCAAAACAGTAGATAATATAGCATGGAGCAATAAAAATTATAGATCGTTGGAGGCGTATCAAGCATCCCAACAATTCCTGCTGGTTCTGGTAGGTAAATGATAAAAGATAATTTTGATGCGGTGCTACTTGTCATAATTTCAATGTAATTCTTATTAATTGTGGTATGAAATTAATCCGAAAGATTTAAGATAAAAGTTTAATATTGACATAAAAATTATAATACTTCAAGCATACTAAAAGCAATCATGTCTTCCAAAATAACATGGCCAAATAAAGTTATCCCTACAAAATCATATAGTTTGGCTATGCTCTATCTTCACCACACAAAGTATTTAAATCATGCACAACCCGATGACAAGCCAAGCAATTGTTTCATACTTTTGACATTCTCAAACTTTTCAATCTTCCGCAATACATGGCGTGAGCCATGGATATAGCACTTATGTGGAATAGAATGGTGGTTGTGGAGAAGACAAAAGGGGAAGATAGTCTCACATCAACTAGGCGTATCAACGGGCCATGGAGATGCCCATCAATAGATATCAATGTGTGGTAGGAATTGCCATGCAATGGATGCACAAGAGCTATAAGTATATGAAAGCTCAACAAAAGAAACTAAGTGGGTGTGCATCCAACAAACGCTCACGAAGACCTAGGGCATTTTGAGGAAGCCCATCATTGGAATATACAAGCCAAGTTCTATAATGAAAAATTCCCCTAGTTATGAAAGGGCAACATAGACTCTCTATCATGAAGATCATGGTGCTACTTTGAAGCAAAGTGTGGAAAAAGGATAGTAACATTGCCCTTATCTCTTTTTCTCATTTTTTTTATTTGGGCCTTTTCTCTTTTATATGGCCTCTTTTCTCTCTTTTTCATCAAGTCTCATCCCACTTGTGGGGAATCATAGTCTCCATCATCCTTTCCTCACTTGGGACAATGCTCTAAAATGAAGATCATCACACTTTTATTTTCTTACAACTCAACAATTACAACTCGATACTTAGCACAAAATATGACTCTATATGAATCCTCCGGTGTTGGATATGCAATGAATCAAGAGTGCATGTATGAAAGAATTATGAATAGTGGCTTTGCCACAAATCGATTCAACTACATGATCATGCAAAGAAATATGACCATGATGGAGCATGTCATAATAAATGGAGCGGTGGAAAGTTGCATGGCAATATATCTGGAATGGCTATGGAAATGCCATGATAGGTAGGTATGGTGGCCTTTTGGGGTATATGGTGGGTGTATATCGCAAAAGTCGTGGTATTAGAAGGCTAGCAATTTGGAAGGAAGAAAGTGCGTATAATCCATGGACTCAACATTAGTCATAAAGAACTCATATACTTATTGCAAAAATCTACAACTTATCAAAGCAAAGTATTCCGCGCTCCTAGGGGATAGATTGGTAGGAAAAGAATCCTGTCCCCCCCCACTCATAAGGAAGACAATCAATAAATAAATCATGCTCCGACTTCATCACATAACGGTTCACCATACGTGCATGCTACGGGAATCACAAACTTTAGCACAAGTATTTTCAAATTCACAACTACTCAACTAGCATGACACTAATATCACCATCTTTATATCTCAAAACAATTATCAAGCATCAAACTTCTCATAGTATTCAAACACTCATAAGGAAGTTTTTATTCTTGAATACCAAGCATATTAAGATTATTTAAGCAAATTACCATGCTATTTAAGACTCTCAAAATAATCTAAGTGAAGCATGTGAGATCAATAGTTTCTATAAAACAAATCCACCACCGTGCTCTAAAATATATAGTGAAGCACTAGAGCAAAACTATATAACTCAAAAGATATAAGGGCACATAAGTATTCTAACAAATTCCAAATCATGTATGGATCTCTCAAAGGTCTGTGCAGCAAGGATGATTGTGGTAAACTAAAAAGCAAAGACTCAAATCATAAAGACACTCCAAAAAACACATATCATGTGGTGAATAAAAAATAGCTCAAGTAAAGTTACCGATGGAAGTAGGCGAAAGGGATGCCTTCCGTGGCATCCCAAGCTTTCTTTATGGTGTCCTTAGATTATCTTGGGGGAATGGGAATCCCAAGCTTAGGCCTTTCCCTCCTTGTTCCATAATCCTTCAAAATCTTTCACCCAAAACTTGAAAACTTCACAACACAAAACTCAATAGAAATCTGTGAGCTTTGGAAAACAAAAACCACTTCAAGGTACTGTAATGAACTCATTATTTATTTATATTGGTGTTAAACCTACTGTATTCCAACTTCTCTATGGTTTATAAACTATTTTACTAGCCATAGATTCATCAAAATAAGCAAACAACACCAAAAAAGAATCTTTCAAAAACAGAATAGTCTGTAGTAATCTGTAACTAATGCAAACTTCTGGAAGTCCAAAAATCAGCCAAAATGGGAATACCTAGGCAATTTGTTTATTGATCAGAAGCAATTGGAATCAGTATTTTATCACGTTCTGGTGATTTTTAACAATTGTTTTTGAACAGAAAGTTTCTGGAAATGTGCAAGATCAAATAACTATCATCCAAGAAGATCCTATAGGTTTAACTTGGCACAAAAACTAATTAAGACATAAAAACACATCTAACCAGAGGCTAGATCAAAGATTTATTCTAAACAGAAGCAAAAATCAAAAAACTAAAAAAAAAAATTGGGTTGCCTCCCAACAAAGCGCTATCGTTTAACGCCCTAGCTAGGCAAAAAAAGGATAGATCTAGGTATTGCCATCTTTGGTAGGCAATCCATAAGTAGCTCTCATGATATATTCATATGGTAATTTTATTTTCTTCCTAGAAGTGTTCCATGCCTTTCTTTAATGGAAATTGGAATCTAATATTCCCTTCCTTCATATCAATAATTGCCCAATCGTTCTGGAAAGGTCTACCAAGAATAATAGGACATGAAGGATTGCAATCTATATCAAGAACAATAAAATCTGGGCATATAGTTCCTATTTGCAACAATAAAAACATCATTAATTCTTCCCATAGGTTTCTTAATAGTGGAATCCAAAGGTGCAAGTTTAAAGCAATCATCAAAATCAAAATCTAGAAAATAGCACAAAGTTTTGGGAATAGTGGAAACACTAGCACCCAAATCACATAAACATGGAACTCATGATCCTTAATCTTAATTTTAATAGTAGGTTCCCCTCATCATAAAGTTTTCTAGGGATAGAAACTTCCAACTCAAGTTTTTCTTCATAAGATTGCATCAAGGCATCAAATATGTTTGGTAAAAGCTTTATTTTGACTATAAGCATGAGGAGAATTTACGATTGCAACAAGGAAATACAATCTATCAAGAGCAATTTTCATAATTAAATTCGTTGAAATCCAAAATAGTGGGTTTAGCAACATCTAGGGTTTGATTTCTTCAATCCCACTTTTATCAATTTTAGCGTCAAGATCTAAAACTCTGAATTTTGGGGCCTTCTAGGTAAAGGTGGATCATATTCAGTCCCATCATTATCAAGATTCATATTGCAAAACAAAGATTTAATAGGGACACATCAATAACTGCACCTCCATAGAAGAAATACAAGAAGGTCAAAGTTCCTTCCTTGGTGGCCAGCTCCTATTCTTCATCGCGAGACAGTGAAAATGAAGACTTGGACAACCTGCGGCAGGCCTACTATGACAACCGACCCCAACAACTGGCGCTCCTTCATCAACTTGAAATTCTTGAGGCGTTAGTCCTCGGTTTGATCCTTTTGGTCATTCGATGACAAAGGGGAGAAATGTGAGTTAGTCTTCAAGCGGGTCTATTATATGGGCAATTTTTTGTTAAGTTACAACTCTCGTTCTTGAAACTTTTATTGGATCGAGTTGTAATCTTAAACCCGATGGTGCTCGATACTTTTGATGCCTTTGTGCTCGATACTCTTGATGCGTTATTTTGCATGCATTCCTCATTAATGTTATTGCGCATGCTGAATTTCATCAAGCACCATATTTCATCATGCATTTCAAATTCTTCATATTATATGTCAAATCGTGTATGAATTACAAGATATAGGGGAGATCTCCATGATTCAACTCTTCAAATGTGCATTGCCTCAAAAGCAAATTCCTCACTATGCACATATTGGGGAGTTCTTCTATATCTTGCAATAAAATTCCTCAATATCGTATTTACACTTCATATGTTTATCCCGTTGAAAACTTAACCTATATTGTCATCAATCACCAAAGGGAGATTGTAAGTGCATCTAGTGCCCTTAGTGATTTTGGTGTATTGAAGACTTATAGGTTAAGGGACTAATGTTTATGAGTGTACACAGGTCTATAAGTCTATGAGGAGTTTGATATTCTGAGAGAAAGTCGACCCTAAAAATGAAGTTCTTGTTGAAGACTTTGATATTACGAAGACTTTACGAAGACTTTGAAAGTGAAGAAATTGGTGTGACCTTGAATACTTGGTATTCATTTGAGGAACATGAGCGTGAAGACTTTTGTTTTCATAGTTTAGTTTTCTCTTTCTTGAGTCATAGGAAACACCGTCTTGTTAAAGGGGTCGAGAAATACTAAGGCAAAATTTCCATGTGATGCTCAACTCAAAATCTTACACCTACCAATCCCTTGAGTGAAGCCTTTGGAAATCTCATACGATTCAGTCAATTTCTTGATGTGAGCGAAGTTCTTACGGTAGCTGAGAAATTTATTACAGCGAGGAGTTAGGAATTACTTGATCGGATTGCCTACAGTGAGAACATGATAGCCTGAAGAATTTGAGAATCAAATTTCCGACCGTTCTTTGTCTTCTTGCTTGGCTGTCCCAAAATATCTTATCCACCTAACGGTCATATCATTGAAGGGCATTTATGTCTTATCATGTCGGGCTGCTCCCTAGGCTATAAATAGCCGCCCCTACAACCACTAGCTGGTTGGCTGCTCAGAAGAACTTGACACTTGTAATTTGAGAGCAACCCATCCTCAGGGACTTTGGCGAAAATCATCAGTGAGGAAAACCCAAAACCAAACCCTACAAACCCAAAGTGATTGAGCATCCTTTGAAGAGATTGATCTGCGTGGATCCGATGCTTATTACCTTTGAAGGCTGTGCTTCTTCCAGACGGTTAGGCGTCATGGTCTAGAAACATCCAAGAGGAATTGTGGATTGCCGAGTGACCAAGTGCTGTGAAGGTTTGGAAATGCTGAAGACTTACCACAGTGATTGGGCGAGTGCCTTGACCTTAGTTCAAGGAGAATCTGGTGAGGACTTGGTGTCTGAGCTGCGTGCTTAGCATTTGGGTGTCGGGACTGTGTGTCCTCGAGTTTAAATACTCGGCCGCTCAACAGACGTACAAGCTGAGACAGCAGTTGGAACTGGTCTACCAAATCATTGTCTTCACCAACCTAAGCTGGTTCTATTTCCTCAACTCTTTCATTTCCTCATTCTTGTGTTGAGTGTTCATTCATATCTATGTTTGAAGACTTTGTTGAAGACTTTCTCAATTTCCTCAGTTCAATTTCTTGATCATTTGTCTTCATCTTGTGTTATCTGTGTTTCACGCTTTACGTACTCTTTGATTGTCTTCATTTCATCATGATGACCATCCCGCATTCTCTTATGCTTACTTACGAGTACTTATTCATTGCAAGTAGTTCTTCACTTAGGAATTTCCTCCTTTGGATAATTCCTCATTGAAGAATTCACAAAATCGCCTATTCACCCCCCTCTAGTCGATATAGCACTTTCAAGTCTCTAAAGATTTTCAGTCAAGGTTTTAGTGCGATCCATTTCTTCACCCAACATATCATCACTTTTGTCTAGCATATTTTGAACCTTTTCCAAGGCCATTTGTTGTTTAGTGGCTATACAAACAAGCTTGGTATAGCTAGATCCAAAATCATCATCAGATTCATCATCACTAGACTCGGATGAGGAACATTCGGTTACCTTAGCACCTTTGCCATGAGGCATAGTGCGAAGATGATTTTCGAGGTTGAAAGTCATCGTTTTGAGTGATTCCTTGAAATCCTCAAACCGGGGATCATGACAACTTCAATGACCTTCATAGACGCCGAGATTCGGTCCCGGTAAGCTTCACATTGCAAAGATGCATAATGTGCCTGAATTCATCTCTGGATAGGCGAGGAGCAGATGATATCCTTCGCCATGATGTCAAGTCAGTGTACTTGCGAATATCATCGATGTCCGCCATCTTGCATAGATCGGTAAGACCAATCTCGGTGGCGGTCCACGACTTGTTGTTCATTGCCATGAGGCGCTTCCTCATCATGGCCTTCCACTTGGGATAATCATGACCGTCAAAGATGGGGCATGTCACTTTCTTCATACATGCAGTCGACATAACTAAAACTCGGTGGTTAAACCAAAATCACACAGAACAAGGGTACCTTGCTCGATACCAATTAAAAGTCGTTATATCGACTAGAGGGGGTGAATAGGCGATTTTATGAATTCTTCTTGAGGAATTTCAGGGTGAGAAATTCCTAAGGGAAGAACTACCTACAGCGGAATAAGTACTCGAGGCGTAAACATAACAGAATATAAGCATGGTCATCATGATGAAATGAAGACAAGCATAGAGTGCGAAAAGCGTAAACACGAGGATAAAAGCAGGATGAAGACAAGCGGTGAAGAAATTGCTTGAAATTGAGAAAGTCTTCGATCAAAGTCTTCAAATAGATATGAACAAGCACACAACAAGCTGTAATGAAATGAAAGATTTGAAATGAAACTTGTGAAGACAATGATTTAGTGAACTCTATTGATATAACCAGAACTGACTACTAGTGAGGACTGAGTCCGGACTCAGTCACTGTATTCTCCTTGCTAGGTCAACTTTGAGCCCAATCCTCGTAGTAAGTCTTGGTGAATTGATCTTCACAAACTCGGTCGCTCATGATGCACATTGAGCCAAACATAGCAGAAGATGGACAGTTCAAAGGTAACAGCGTCGGATCCACCGTCAATCTTCTTGATCGCAATCTCTTGATGTTTGGGTTTGGGTTTCCTCACTTGATGATTTTGCTCAAAGTCCTCGGAGTTGGGAAGAACCATCTCAAATGCGATCGATTTCTCTCGGGCAACCAGCAGTAGTGGTTGAAAGACTGAGGTGCTGTAGCCTATGGAGTTGATGATAGACATAAATGCCCTTCATTGGATGAGCTGTTGGTGGGTAGATATTTTTGGGACAGAGCACAACGATTGGGAGATCAAATTCGGGGTATTCCTCGATGTTGGCAATCCACACTTTCTAACTCCTCAGAACAAAAGTCTCACATCTGAGAATATTTGAAATGTGAAGAGATTTCTTGAAGAGATTCATCAGTTGAGCATCACTTGGAAGAAATTTTTTAGTATTTCAGCGAACCCCCAGAATAACGATGCAGTGTTTCATGACTCAAAAAAGAAATGAAACTAGAAAACAAAAGTCTTGCTTCATGTTCCTGAATGAAAGAGCATTTCTTCATTTTGAAAGTCTGAAATAAGTCTTCAATAGGCACTAGATACTTACAACTGCCCAGGGCATTTCTCCAAAATCTCTAAATGTGCCATTGCATCCTTTCTACCAAAACAATTATTACCAAGCGGAGCCCGGAGACAGCCACCGTTTAGCATTAAACCAGAGCTCACAACTTCATATTCCTTTGTCGAGGCGTGAACTTGACTTCCCCATCAACACAGGCCATGGGCAGAAACTCCTCGGAAGTGGGGCGGTGACTCAATCTTCCGCGAGAAATCAACAAAAATCGCCTCGGAAGCGGTGGCGGTGGCTCAAAGGCCGCGAAAAAACTGGCGACTTGAGGCTGGCGGTTTAAACTTTTATGCTATCCTCCAGCGATGCATAGCCCGGTATTTAGATTCTAGAGTAGTACTAGTTGACAGCCAGGATTTGCTTGTACCACAAATTGACTTGTAACATACTTGACCTTGAGAAAGTAGCAAGTAGACTTACATCTTTTGGTGGAAGCGAGAGCGGCATTGCGGGTTGTAGCTTCAGATATGGGACAACACTACCGTGTCTAGACCAGCTGGATAAATTTGAACCAAAGAAGGCATTGCGGGTTGTAGCTTCATTGCGTGTGCATGAACGATGATCGCAATTTAGCGACAATGAGTGGCGACTTAGCGTGGCGGCTCTCTGCTACAAAAGCGATGGCGGCTTGATCTTGCGAAAAGCGAATAGAGGCCATGGCAGCTGTGATGGTAGTAGCCGGCTCGACACTCAAGCAAGGTGGTTGGCGGATTGGCCTTAGCGCCCGGTGTGCGGGGCTTGCTAAGCGCGACCATAGCGCGAGTGTGTGCTACCTCTTGAGCACTGCGTTGGATTTCCTTGAAGAGGAAAGGGTGATGCAACAAAGTAGCGTAAGTATTTCCCTCAGTTTTGAGAACCAAGGTATCAATCCGGTAGGAGGCTACTGCGAGTCCCTCGTACCTACACAAAGCAAATAACTCCTCGCAACCAGCGCGATAAGGGTTGTCAATCCCTTCACGGTCACGTCTGAGAGTGAGATCGATAGATATGATAGGATAATATTTTTGTATTTTGTGATAAGATGCAAAGTAAAATAAAAGCAAAGTAAAAAGCAAAGGAAATAACTAAGTGTTGGAAGATTAATATGATGAAGATAGACCCGGGGCCATAGGTTTCACTAGTGGCTTCTCTCAAGAGCATAAGTATTTTACGGTGGGTGAACTAATTCTGTTGAGCAATTGTGAAATTGAGCATAGTTATGAGAATATCTAGGTATGATCATGTATATAGGCATCACGTCCGAGACACCGTGGACCGACTCCTGCTGCATCTACTACTATTACTCCACTCATCGACCGCTATCCGGCATGCATCTAGAGTATTAAGTTCATGAAAGCAGTAACACTTTAAGCAAGATGACATGATGTAGAGGATAAATTCATGCAATATGATAAAAACCCCATCTTGTTATCCTCGATGGCAACAATACAATACATGCCTTGCTGCCCCTCATCCTTTGGGAAAGGACACATAAGATTGAACCCAAAGCTAAGCACTTCTCCCATTGCAAGAAAGATCAATCTAGTAGGCCAAACCAAACTGATAATTGAAGAGACTTGCAAAGATAACCAATCATACATAAAAGAATTCAGAGAAGATTCAAATATTGTTCATAGATAATCTTGATCATAAACCCACAATTCATCGATCTCAACAAACACACTGCAAAAGAAGATTACATCGAATAGATCTCCACGAGAGAGGGGAGAACGTTGTATTGAGATCCAAAAAGAAGAATCCATCTAGCTACTAACTATGGACCGAGGGTCTGCAGTAAACTACTCACACTTCATCAGAGAGGCTATGGTGATGATGTAGAAGCCCTCCGTAATGGATACCCCCTCCGCCGGACTCAGGACAGGCCCCAAGATGGGATCTCGTGGAGTGCAGAAGGTCGCGGCGGTGGAATTAGGTTTTGGCTCCGTGTCGATCGTTTGAAGTGCGTGGGTATATATAGGAGGAAGAATGCGTCGGTGGAGCAACAGGGGGCCCACGAGGGTGGAGGGTGCGCCCCCTACCTCATGGCTTCCTATTTTGTTTCTTGACGTAGGGTCCAAGTCTCCCGGATCATAATCTTCCTAAAAATCACGTTGCCGAAGGTTTCATTCCGTTTCGACTCCGTTTGATATTCCTTTTCTGCGAAACTCTGAAATAGGCAAAAAAACTGCAATTCTGGGCTGGGCCTCCGGTTAATAGGTTAGTCCCAAAAATAATATAAAAGTGGATAATAAAGCCAAATATTGCCCAAAACAGTAGATAATATAGCATGGAGCAATAAAAATTATAGATACGTTGGAGCGTATCAAGCATCTAAGCTTAATTCCTGCTCGTTCTCGAGTAGGTAAATGATAAAAAGATAATTTTGATGCGGTGCTACTTGTCATAATTTCAATGTAATTCTTATTAATTGTGGTATGAATATTCAGATCGAAGATTTAAGATAAAAGTTTAATATTGACATAAAATTATAATACTTCAAGCATACTAAGAAAGCAATCATGTCTTCTCAAAATAACATGGCCAAATAAAGTTATCCTACAAAATCATATAGTTTGGCTATGCTCTATCTTCACCACACAAAGTATTTAAATCATGCACAACCCGATGACAAGCCAAGCAATTGTTTCATACTTTTGACATTCTCAAACTTTTTCAATCTTCACGCAATACATGGCGTGAGCCATGGATATAGCACTATATGTGGAATAGAATGGTGGTTGTGGAGAAGACAAAAAGGAGAAGATAGTCTCACATCAACTAGGCGTATCAGCGGGCCATGGAGATGCCCATCAATAGATATCAATGTGAGTGAGTAGGAATTGCCATGCAATGGATGCACAAGAGCTATAAGTATATGAAAGCTCAACAAAAGAAACTAAGTGGGTGTGCATCCAACTCGCTTGCTCACGAAGACCTAGGGCATTTTGAGGAAGCCCATCATTGGAATATACAAGCCAAGTTCTATAATGAAAAATTCCCACTAGTATATGAAAGTGGCAACATAGGAGACTCTCTATCATGAAGATCATGGTGCTACTTTGAAGCACAAGTGTGGAAAAAAAGGATAGTAACATTGCCCCTTATCTCTTTTCTCTCATTTTTTTTATTTGGGCCTTTTCTCTTTTTATATGGCCTCTTTTCTCTCTCTTTTTCATCCGGAGTCTCATCCCGACTTGTGGGGGAATCATAGTCTCCATCATCCTTTCCTCACTTGGGACAATGCTCTAAAAATGAAGATCATCACACTTTTATTTTCTTACAACTCAACAATTACAACTCGATACTTAGCACAAAATATGACTCTATATGAATGCCTCCGGCGGTGTACCGGGATATGCAATGAATCAAGAGTGCATGTATGAAAGAATTATGAATAGTGGCTTTGCCACAAATACGATATCAACTACATGATCATGCAAGAAATATGACCATGATGGAGCATGTCATAATAAATGGAACGGTGGAAAGTTGCATGGCAATATATCTCGGAATGGCTATGGAAATGCCATGATAGGTAGGTATGGTGGCTCTTTTGACGAAGGTATATGGTGGGTGTATGATACCGGCAAAAAGTGCGTGGTATTAGAGAGGCTAGCAATTGTGGAAGGAAGAAAGTGCGTATAATCCATGGACTCAACATTAGTCATAAAGAACTCATATACTTATTGCAAAAATCTACAACTTATCAAAGCAAAGTATTACGCGCATGCTCCTAGGGGGATAGATTGGTAGGAAAAGACCATCGCTCGTCCCCGACCGCCACTCATAAGGAAGACAATCAATAAATAAATCATGCTCCGACTTCATCACATAACGGTTCACCATACGTGCATGCTACGGGAATCACAAACTTTAGCACAAGTATTTCTCAAATTCACAACTACTCAACTAGCATGACACTAATATCACCATCTTTATATCTCAAAACAATTATCAAGCATCAAACTTCTCATAGTATTCAACACACTCATAAGGAAGTTTTTACTATTCTTGAATACCAAGCATATTAAGATTATTTAAGCAAATTACCATGCTATTTAAGACTCTCAAAATAATCTAAGTGAAGCATGTGAGATCAATAGTTTCTATAAAAACAAATCCACCACCGTGCTCTAAAATATATAAGTGAAGCACTAGAGCAAAACTATATAACTCAAAAGATATAATGAAGCACATAGAGTATTCTAACAAATTCCAAATCATGTATGGATCTCTCAAAAGGTCTGTGCAGCAAGGATGATTGTGGTAAACTAAAAAAGCAAAGACTCAAATCATACAAGACACTCCAAGTAAAACACATATCATGTGGTGAATAAAAACATAGCTCCAAGTAAAGTTACCGATGGAAGTAGACGAAAGAGGATGCCTTCCGTGGCATCCCCAAGCTTTAACTTTATGGTGTCCTTAGATTATCTTGGGGCGCAATAGGAATCCCCAAGCTTAGGCTCTTTCACTCCTTGTTCCATAATCCTTCAAAATCTTTCACCCAAAACTTGAAAACTTCACAACACAAAACTCAATAGAAATCTCGTGAGCTCTGTTAACGAAAGAAAACAAAAGACCACTTCAAGGTACTGTAATGAACTCATTATTTATTTATATTGGTGTTAAACCTACTGTATTCCAACTTCTCTATGGTTTATAAACTATTTTACTAGCCATAGATTCATCAAAATAAGCAAACAACACACGAAAAACAGAATCTTTCAAAAACAGAATAGTCTGTAGTAATCTGTAACTAATGCAAACTTCTGGAAGTCCAAAAAATCAGCCAAAATGGGAATACCTAGGCAATTTGTTTATTGATCAGAAGCAATTGGAATCAGTATTTTATCACGTTCTGGTGATTTTTAACAATTGTTTTAAATGAACAGAAAGTTTCTGGAAATGTCTGCAAGATCAAATAACTATCATCCAAGAAGATCCTATAGGTTTAACTTGGCACAAAAACTAATTAAGACATAAAAACACATCTAACCAGAGGCTAGATCAAGATTTATTCTAAACAGAAGCAAAAATCAAAAAACTAAAAATAAAAATTGGGTTGCCTCCCAACAAAGCGCTATCGTTTAACGCCCTAGCTAGGCAAAAGCAAGGATAGATCTAGGTATTGCCATCTTTGGTAGGCAATCCATAAGTAGCTCTCATGATATATTCATATGGTAATTTTATTTTCTTCCTAGGGAAGTGTTCCATGCCTTTCTTTAATGGAAATTGGAATCTAATATTCCCTTCCTTCATATCAATAATTGCACCAATCGTTCTAAGGAAAGGTCTACCAAGAATAATAGGACATGAAGGATTGCAATCTATATCAAGAACAATAAAATCTACGGGCATATAGTTCCTATTTGCAACAATAAAAACATCATTAATTCTTCCCATAGGTTTCTTAATAGTGGAATCCATAAGGTGCAAGTTTAGAGAGCAATCATCAAAATCACGGAAATCTAGAAAATAGCACAAAGTTTTGGGAATAGTGGAAACACTAGCACCCAAATCACATAAAACATGGAACTCATGATCCTTAATCTTAATTTTAATAGTAGGTTCCACTCATCATAAAGTTTTCTAGGGATAGAAACTTCCAACTCAAGTTTTTCTTCATAAGATTGCATCAAGGCATCAACGATATGTTTGGTAAAAGCTTTATTTTGACTATAAGCATGAGGAGAATTTAGCACAGATTGCAACAAGGAAATACAATCTATCAAAGAGCAATTTTCATAATTAAATTCGTTGAAATCCAAAATAGTGGGTTTAGCAACATCTAGGGTTTGATTTCTTCAATCCCACTTTTATCAATTTTAGCGTCAAGATCTAAAACTCTGAATTTTGGAGCGCCTTCTAGGTAAAGGTGGATCATATTCAGTCCCATCATTATCAAGATTCATATTGCAAAACAAAGATTTAATAGGGACACATCAATAACTTTTAGATCTTCATCTTTATTTTCATAGAAATTGGAAGAACACATCAATAACTTTTAGAGAGCAATCTTTCTTATACGCATCCTAGCGGTTCTTTCTTTACACTCATCAATGGAAATTCTCATGGATTTGAGAGACTCGTTGATATCATGCTTAGGAGGAATAGATCTAAGCTTTAAAGAATCAACATCAAGAGAAATTCTATCAACGTTCCTAGCCAATTCATCAACTTTAAGCAATTTCTCTTCAAGCAAAGCATTGAAATTCTTTTGCGAATTCATAAACTCTTTAACACTAGTCTCAAATTCAGAGGGCATCTTATTAAAATTTCCATAAGAGTCGTTGTAGGAATTTCCATAATTATTAGAGGAATTACTAGAATAAGGCCTAGGATTAAAGTTTCCTCTATACGCGTTGTTACCAAAATTATTCCTACCAACAAAATTCACATCCATAGATTCATTATTATTCTCAATCAAAGTACACAAAGGCATATCATTAGGATCGGAAGAAACACTCTTACTAGCAAATAATTTCATAAGTTCATCCATCTTTCCCTCAAAACATTAATTTCTTCTATCGCATGCACTTTTTATTATTAGATCTTTCGATTGTGCCATTGAGAATAATTAACCATAATATCATCTAGGGTTTAGTAGCTTCCCTAAAGTGATTTCCATAAAAGTGCCTCCCGGCCGAATCTAAAAGATTTCTAGAAGCAAAATTCAATCCGGCATAATTTTTGTATAATCATCCACAAATTCAAACCATGAGTAGGGCAATTATGTATCATTAATTTCATCCTCTCCCAATCTTGTGCAACATGTTCATGATCAAGTTGCTTAAAATCATAATATCGTTTCTAAGAGATGATCTTAGCATGAGGAAAATACTTAGAGATAAAAGCATCTTTGCACTTGTTCCAAGAATCAATACTATTTTTAGGCAAGGATGAAAACCAAGCTTTATACGATCTCTAAGCGAAAAGGAAATAGCTTCAATTTAACAATATCATTATCAACATCTTTCTTCTTTTGCATATCACACAAATCAACGAAGCTATTTAGATCTTTCATGACAAGATTCAACAAAGCAGCATTGATTTCACAAGATTGATATTAGTAAGAGGAGCAATCAGTGCTAAGGAAATCATTATTGTTGGTATTGTTAAAGTCACACAATTTGGTATTATCTTGAGCCATCGTGACAAACAAGCAATCAACACGAGCAAACAAAAAGCAAGCGAAAAAAGCGAGCGAAAAGAGGCGAATAAAGCGGCAAGGGTGAAGTGGGGAGAGGAAAGCGAGAGGCAAATGGCAAATAATGTAATCACGGGAGATAAGGTATTTGTGATGGGTACTTGGTATGTTGACTTTTGCATAGACTCCCGACAGCGGTGCGAAATCTTCTGCTACCTCTTGAGCACTGCGTTGGATTTCCTAGAAGAGGAAAGGGTGATGCAGCAAAGTAGCGTAAGTATTTCCCTCGGTTTTGAGAACCAAGGTATCAATCCATGAGGAGGCTACTGCGAGTCCCTCGTACCTACACAAAGCAAATAACTCCTCACAACCAACGCGATAAGGGTTGTCAATCCCTTCACGGTCACTTACGAGTGAGATCGATAGATATGATAGGATAATGTTTTTCATATTTTTGTGATAAGATGCAAAAAATAAAAGCAAAGTAAAAAGCAAAGGAAATAACTAAGTGTTGGAAGATTAATATGATGAAGATAGACCGGGGCCATATGTTTCACTAGTGGCTTCTCTCAAGAGCATAAGTATTTTACGGTGCATGAGCAATTCTTGTTGAGCAATTGGAGAATTGAGCATAGTTATGAGAATATCTAGGTATGATCATGTATATAGGCATCATGTCAGAGACACGTAGACCGACTCACCTTGCATCTACTACTATTACTCCACTCATTGACCGCTATCCGGCATGCATCTAGAGTATTAAGTTCATGAAAGCAGAGTAACACTTTAAGCAAGATGACATGATGTAGAGGATAAATTCATGCAATATGATAAAACCCCATCTTGTTATCCTCGATGGCAACAATACAATCGTGCCTTGCTGCCCCTCATCCTTTGGGAAAGGACACATAAGATTGAACCCAAAGCTAAGCACTTCTCCCATTGCAAGAAAGATCAATCTAGTAGGCCGGACCAAGCTGATAATTGAAGAGACTTGCAAAGATAACCAATCATACATAAAAGAATTCAGAGAAGATTCAAATATTGTTCATAGATAATCTTGATCATAAACCCACAATTCATCGATCTCAACAAACACACATAAAAAGAAGATTACATCAAATAGATCTCCACGAGAGAGGGAGAACGTTGTATTGAGATCAAAAGAAAAAGCCATCTAGCTACTAACTATGGACCGAAGATCTGAAGTAAACTACTCACACTTCATCGGAGGCTATGGTGATGATGTAGAAGCCCTCCGTAATGGATGCCCCCTCGTGAACTCGGAACAGGCCCCAAGATGGGATCTCGTGGAGTGCGAGAAGGTTGCGGCGGTGGAATTAGGTTTTGGCTCCATATCTGATCGTTTGAAGTGCGTAGGTATATATAGGAGGAAGAATGCGTCGGTGGAGCAGGGGGGCCACGAGGGTGGGGCGGCATACAGGTGTGGAGTCGCCCCCTACCATGTGGCTTCCTCTTTTGTTTTCTTGATGTAGGGTCCAAGTCTTCTGAATCATAATCTTCCTAAAAATCATGTTCCCGAAGGTTTCATTCTGTTTGGACTCCGTTTGATATTCCTTTTCTGCGAAACTCTGAAATAGGCAAAAAAACAACAATTCTCGGCTAGGCCTCCGGTTAATAGGTTAGTCCCAAAAATAATATAAAGTGGATAATAAAGCCCAATATTGTCCAAAACAGTAGATAATATAGCATGGAGCAATCAAAAATTATAGATACGTTGGAGCGTGTCGGTCTTGGCCTTGAGATGAGGCGAGGCTTACGTGGCTGAAGTGTGCGGAGACCAGCTCTGTAGCAATTGAGGCGGACAGCGGTGGCGGAGACCTTGGCAGGAGCGGGTTGAAAGCACTAGGGTGACTCAGTTCCTCGGAGGCTCGGGGCATGATGAGCATGGCGGTCAAGCAGCAGCAGCGACGACCAAAGCGAGAGGAAAATGATTAGCATGAAGAGGCGGCTTGCAAGCGGAGGAAGTGGAGGCATCTATGTGGTAGCTTGAGAGGGTTGATCAAGGCGAGGGCAGGCGGATCATCACACAAGGTAAGGATTTAGACAGCTTGGGCCCGGAAACATCATCCGGAATAGCCCTACATGCTGTTTGTGGCTAGGTCTCATTATGCTCATAAGGGAGTCGCCGCATAAACCGGCTCTCCTCTTAGTTGTGTCTAGCCCTAGAGATTATCTTCTTGCCCTCTTGGGTGCCCTGCCCCTCCTTATATATGTTGAAGGGGTGGGTTACAGACTAGTCCTAGTAGGATTAGGATTACTCTATTACCAGTGGAGTCCTAGTCTTGCTTCCTTTGTAGGAGAATATTCCTTATGCCTTTCCTCTTAAGTCGGACCACCATCACATGAACCAGCCTTCTTGGCTTTGGGCCTTGTCATCCATCTGACCCGCCGTCGGGGTCATCAGTGAGTGGCCAAGTCGGCGGGCCATATTTCGGCGGGTCATACCATGAGTATATCCCGACATTAGCCCCAGTTTAATTTGGATTTATCCATGTTAAACTGATCACATAAAATAACTCAAGAACAAATTTGACAGGTTATGCTCCGGGTTAAATATTCTTGTAAGCTGGCACTTGATCATCCTTTAAGTCCTTGTCATTTCCTTCTAGAAAATCCGGGTCAATAGACCAGCTTCATAATCAATTTGCTTGTAGAAGAAATATTGTAAGCGAATAAATAATCCATTTGAGTCGGCCTTGATGCTCTAACTTGACAAAATATTGGTTTGAAATATTCAAGCGATATTCAGCGGCTTGTAGAACTTCTTTGAGTCATGATTTCCAAAATCACGGGTTATAAAAGCTGATGACTTCAGGTCATGGTATTATAGACACGGGTCATGATTATTTATAGCGGGTCACACAATTAATCTTAAGTGATTTGCCCAAAACTGAGAATTTGAAGATTTCCTCCTTTATATGCATATTACCTTAGCCCCAAGTCTTAAGAGGAGAACATAGTGATAGCTTAAGACTTGTTTGATATAAATGTTGCAACCTTGAAGAAATCCAGATTGTTCATCTCGGTCACTAATCAAACTGAATATTCCGTATGTAGCCCCCAAGTGCGGGTTGTTATGCTTGCAGCCACAGGACTTGTAATTATCTTATACTCATAAAACTTCAACCAATGTAGCCCCAAGGGTGGGTCATTATGCAATAATGAGCAGGGATTTTATATATGCTTCATTGAAAATAATATCATATGATGTAACCCTCACCATGGGGCTTGAACCCACGTCCATAAGGTTAAGAGCTTTGTACTCTGCAAACTGAGTAGTGGACCTTTCAATATAATGGATTAAGACTTGTGTACCTTGAATTTTTGACTGGAGCAATTGGTAGCCCTCAAGGGCCGGCTCATTACAATGTGATGATTCGGGTCTTCAATAAAGTGAGCAAAAATGACTTTGCATTAGCCCCGGTGCCATTGTAACATCCCAAATTTTCAATTTGGAATGTTATACATTAGAGTCATCATGCATATCATATTTTCTCGCATTTTTCGATCCTAGAAATTTCGCAACTCAAGGACCCTCGGAGAAGTTGGAAGTTTCATTATTTTCATATTTGGGATTTCTCAAATTTTGAAAATAGGATCATTTGGATTATTTAAATTATCTTCATAAAGTTTTCCTATAAAAATATTTTGAGAGGAATAATATGACTTTCCCAACATTTAGGAAAAATGAAGATATTATAAATAAACCAAATTTGGCTTTTGGAAGATTTATTTTGCTTAGGCAAAATGAGCATTTAAAAATTTCGCATGTTTGTATTTTTAAAAGTTCATTTTGTTCGACTCATTTTAGGAGTCGGGAAAATTTGTTTTATTTAAATCGGAGTTCATTTGGTATTTTTTTAATTCGTTTGGTTTAAATTTAAAAAAGCGCCCCCCAGGCCAAGGCCCAGCCCGCCCAACCAGCCCGGCCCGGCCAGCGCCCGCCTCCCTCTCTCTCCCTCTTGTGATCTCCCCGCCGCCTGACGCCGCCGCCCGCCCGGAGTCCGACCCGAGCCGTCCCGTTGCCCTCTCCCAAGCCACCGGCGCCCCCCTTATAACGGCCGCCCCCTCTCTCTCACCGCCGCCGCCGCCCTCACCCGCGCCCGCCGAGCCGCGCGCCTTGCCGCAAGGGCCGCCGCCGCCAAGCCGCCGCCTCTCGCCGCCCGATCGCCGTCGCCCGACCCGCCCGACCCGCGGACCCCTCGCCCGACCCGCGGAGGCAGACCCCTTGGCGAGCCGCCGGAGGTAGCCACCGCCGCCCACCCCGATCCGGTTTTTCAAAAGACCGATCCGTTTTAGATGTTGGTTTTTTCAAAAAAACCTAGATTTATTTATTTTTGGTTTTCTTATTTCTGACGTTCACGAACCGTTCGTTTCAATAAACGTGTTCGTTGGATTTGTTCTGATATGAGCGTCCGCTATTTAAACCGTTAAATCGTTTTCTTTTAATCGGATTTAATCCGTTATTTTTACGATTCGATTTGGATCCGATTTTCAAATCTGTTTTATTTCTCGCTCGTTTATCGAATCGGGTGATTCAAGCGCTGGAGTTTAAATATGAAACCGCCGTTCGACTAACCTACTTTCACAGAGTTTTGCTACTGTGAAATTTTGACCTAATTTCAGATTTCAAAACCGAGTCGTTCTCTCTCGAGTTTCGACTTTGGAGTTTATTTTGATTGATTCTTTTGCAACCAGGGTTCTTAAGTTGAACTTTATGGTTAGATCTTTTATTCGAGATTTCCCGTGCATTAGATGAGTACTTATTGTATGCTTGTTGTTTGTCTGCGTTAGATCACCGGTCGCCGCTTGTTACTTGAATCTCTAGGTCTCGCGGATCATCGACAAGGCAAGTAACACTTTGATCATACCTTTTCTACTACCCAGTTTTATGCATTAGATCTATTCCTCAAACACTTGCATGGTTAGGATCTAATTAAATTGTGGGATGGGAAGTAGATTGAGGTAGTACCTATTACTGTTGCTTATGAAACCTTGGGAGTTACTTCTCGTTTGCTTGTTCATGCCATGCTATGCTAGTAGGCGTGGATTGGGTGAGTGAATATCCATGACGGATGTGAGATTGTTAATTAATGGTTTATTTAAGGTGGCAACCTAAACACACATCTGGGTGGATTGAGGCACTGGTTTCCATCGAGGACTTACTGTATTTCTTGGACCGCCACCCAGGCTCTAAGGGATCATAAGATTATTCAAGCTGGAAACTTCCGTGTGCAGCCACAAGCCAATTATGGGCTCTGGCGTAGTTGACTAAGTTGTGCGAACTCTTACGGGTAGGCTAGCTGATGTAGGGGATGTAGGTTGAGTACGGTCTACCCACATGTAAGGTGCTAAGCGCTTACGAAGACTATGTCTCGGTCATCCGTTTCTCAAACACCATGTAGTCACGAGAACCAAGCGGAGGCGATCGAGTCTTAATGGGAAAAGTCGCATAAACCTCTGCGAGTGTATAAACTAATCATGATTAGCCGTGTCCCGGTTATGGACAATTTGAGTATCTGGTACTTGAATATCATGTGAATCTCAACATGTTACCTCTAATAAAAGTTGTTGGGTTTTGATGAGTACTTTTTAATTGGGATTGAGGATGCTGTCAACCATTCTCAATGTTTAACAACCACCACCTTTGATGTAGGGAAAAATCAGCTTTATGCAAATGTAACTGTAGAGCCTTACCACCAGCCATATATGCATGTAGTATAGGCTTATTCATTCATTGCTCTTATGTGTTACATTGCGGCATATTCCATGTCTTGACCCGTTTTGGGCTGCAACTTCCACGTTGCAGACTTTTGAGAACGACAGTAAGGTGTTAGGTCGTGGTTCTATACTCGATGATGCCGTTGGAGTTGATGGACTCGCTTATCTTCCAAGCCTTCGCTGTTATTATTAGATGGCCTTAAGCCATATTATTGTAATAAGTTCCCTTGTGGACAACGATGTAATAAGTGTGTGATTGCTACTCTGCAATAAATCCTTGAAATCTTGTGTGGTGTCGGCATTCTTGATCCGGGGATGACAACGACACGAGGCTGGATCCATTAAGATCAGTGCGCTCTGAGAGAATAGTGTCGAGCACCTGTTGTGTATGAGACCACGACCACTAAGTTAAAGCCATAGATCACTACTCTCTTCCCATTTCTAACTCCTCATCTTTTCTACTCTCTTTAGGATGGCGGACGCGAAGATCAAGTACACCCAACGGATGAAGGCACACCTTTTGGATTTCACTTGAAGGAAGTTACTAAGTACTGAACATTGGATTACCAAGCTTCACGGGACTTTCAGCGCCACTCTGCTTTGAAGAGGGTATTTGGAAGATTCATGCTCACGTTCGGGAAGGACATTAGCCCCAATCACCAAGCCTATAGATAGTGTTTTGATTGCACCAACTTGGAGTGCAGGAAAGAGCATGGCAGCTCACATCACCATGGGGCGCATTGGAGAAGTTTATCAAGAAGACCTCAAGGACACCATCTACCAGATTTGCGGACGCCGAGATGACAAGCTGGGGCGTCGTCGGCACCAAGAAGGATAGGTCCATTGCAGCTTTCATCCGGGAGTTAAATCAGCACATTCGGCCGGAGAACCAAATGTGCAATGATATGTTGGATTCTGAAGACAAATGGAAGGATCATCGAGCTGGAAGAAGAACTAAAGACTACGCAAAGGACTACATGGGCGAGATCGTAGCTCTAGCAAGACACAATAACGATCTTAAATGCGAGATCGAAGAACTCAAGAAGAAGTTGGCGCTCGAGGAATGAAGACCGGTATGCCGAATACCCAGCGACTACATTAACATCGGCGACACCGATTCGGATCCAAGTGAACCCGACTTTGAAGGCGAAGCTGGAGCGGACATCATGGAGTCTTCCACGGTTCAAATTAGTAGAAGTCCCCACATATTAGTAGTATTCCCTCCATGTAAACATTATAGTACCGCACTTTTGCGATAGTTAGATCGTTGTAAGCCCTTGTTTGATTGAATGGAGTGATTTTGTGTGTTTTGCTCATGTGCATTTGGGTAGTGATTCCTTAGACCTCATTCTATTCTACAATTCTCTCCTCTTCTAAACCCATCAGATGCCTCAGGGCGCGACCCGGATTCGTTTTCCGCGAGAGATCACCCAATTGATCCGGCGAGAATACCCTGATTCAAACATTGGTGCGAACAACAACAACAACAACAACCCACCGCCACCACCACCACTGCGGATCATCGACTTCGTTTCCTTAATTGAACCGTCGGTGTATTGCGATGCACCGAGCGATTGTGGCGGATGGTGGCTCCATAAGATAGGAAGGGCTGACTACTGCGGGATGCGAGATGGTGAAAGAGTGAAGTTTGCAGCACATCAGCTTGAAGGACCCTTGGCGGCATGGTGGGAGAATTTCAGACCACTTACCCGTGAACAACATCACATGGGACCCGATTTGACAAGCTTTTCGCCTTGCCCATGTTTGGAGGAGCCATGGCCATGAAGAAGCGTGAGTTCATAACTTCGCCAAGGAGGAAGGACTGTTGGCGATCGTGGATGATTTTAGCAAATTAGCACGTTATGCCCCAGATTACGTTACTACGGATGCAGCTAAGCGGAGAAGTTTCTAGAAGGACTGAATGATGAGTTCACATGCCGTTGATGGTAGCAAGTTTCAACAACTACCAGGAGTTAGTAGACCGAGCTCTCATGATTGAAGGAAGAATGACAAATTGAGAACCATAGCGGAAGTATGGACAAGGAAGTATAACTCTGGATCGGCGAAGCCTCGTTATACCCTAAATCCGAATTCAGTTTCAGCATACCCATGGAGGAGGTAATTCGCATAACCATGATGGCACCAAGAATGGGAGCAGGAATGGAGGAAGCAATGGACAGAATCGCACCAACCGTCTACACCATCCAAGGTAGACTGAGTCACATTACTTGCTTTAAGTGCCGCAAGGCTGGGCACTATGCAAATGACTGCCAGAAGGCCATAATGGAAATGGCAATGGAAGCTCGGAAAGAAGCCAAACCCTTTCAACGGGGACGGGTGAACCACATTGATGTGGAGGAGGTTGAAGATCAGCCCGATCGATGTCGGTAAGTTTTGGTTAAGTCATTTCTGCGGTTGTTCTTTTAAATCTTGGTGCATCGCATTCATACATATCAAGGGATTTGTGGATAAGTACAAGTTACCAACCCAAGCCCTTAGGTCACCCATGCTAGTAACCTCACGGGAGGCGAGTACATGGCTAGTAAATGGTGTGATCATTGCCACTAAGTTGGACACTATGTTTTCCCCTCGGACCTAATAGTTACGGAATCCCAAGGATTGGATGTGATATTAGGTATGGATTGGTTATCAAAGTATGGAGGAAACATAGATTGTACCACAAGGTCAATTTTGCTCACCACACGAAGGAAGGAGGATTAAGTGCGTATCGCGGCACGAGGCGAGGAGAGCACAAGTTAATTGCTTATCGAGGTGATACGGGAAGAAGTACCGGTGGTAAAGGATTATCTGATGTATTTCGGAAGAGTTGCGGGAATGCCACGGATAGAGACATTGAGTTTTGATCGTTGTTGCGAGAACAGGCCCGATATCGAAGCGACCATATAGGATGCCATAAAGGATTTGGCGGAAATCAAGAAGCGATTAAGGAACTATTGGATAAAGGCTTTATTAGCCCAAGTTCTTCACCTTGGGATCACCCGTTTTGTTAGTGGAGAAGAAGGATGGATCATTGAGAATGGTTGTTGATTATCATGGATTGAATGAAGTAACCATCAAGAACAAGTACCCACTACCTATGATAAATGATCTGTTTGATAAACTTGCAAGGAGCCAAAGTGTTTTCTAAGATCGACTTGCGATCGAGGTACCATCGATTGAAGATTAGGAGCAAGACATACCCAAGACCGCATTTACCACAAGATATGGACTGTATGCGAGTATACCGTTATGTCATTTGGACTGACTAACGCACCTATTTCATGAACACGATGAACAAAGTGTTTATGGAGTTTTTGGATAAGTTAAATCGTGGTGTTCATTGATGATATTTTGATTTTCTCGAAGAATGAAGAGGAACACAAGGAACATTGCGATTGGTTTTGGGCGAGGAACACCGGTTGTATGCCAAGTTCAGCAAGTGTGAGTTTTGGCTAAAGGAAGTTGGATTTCTCGGACATGTTATATCCGGAGAAGGAATAGCGATTGACCCCACAAAGTTGAGACCGTAACCAAATGGGAAGCACCAGCGACAGTTGGAGAGATTGAGTTTCCTTGGACTCGCGAGGATACTACGAAGATTCATTGAGAATCTCTCAAGGATTGCAAAGCCTATGACTGAATTGTTGAAGAAGGAAAACAAATTCATATGGGTGAGGATTTGTGAGGCAAGTTTTGGGAGTTGAAGAAAAGATTGGTTACCTCACGGTTTGATATTGCGGATCGGACTAAGGATTATGAGGTGTATTGCGGCGCTTCCGTCGAGGACTTGGAGCGAGTGCTTATGCGGGAAGGAAGAGTTGTTTCGTATGCTTCACGACAACTTAAGCCTCATGAGTTGAATTATACCACTCATGATTTGGAGTTAGCAACCGTTGTGCATGCCTTGAAGACATGGAGACATTTTCTCATTGGAAATCATTGTGAAGTATATCGGATCACAAGAGTTTGAAGTACATCTTCACACGAAGGAATTGAGTCTCGAGACAAAGGAGATGGTTGGAACTTATCAAGGATTATGATATGAGATTGCATTATCACCGGAAAGGCTAATGTAAGTAGCGAGCGCATTGAGCCGTAAAACCCGTCAATACCCTAATGATGGGAGGATACCCAATGAGTTAGCGAGGACCTTGAGAACTATGTTTGGAAATAGTTCGAGAAGCTATGTAGCAACATTGGAGATTGATCGACACTAATGGACAAAATCGAGAGATGCCCAAAAGGCGGATAAGGAAGTTACCTCTATAAAGGAGAAAATGAGCAAAGGAAAAGCTAAAGGATTTCGTGAGGATGAGCACGATACCCTATGGTTTGAAGACCGTGTTTATGTGCCCAATGACCTAGAGATCGGAAGTTGATTTTACAAAAGCCCATGATTCACCCTATTGATTCACCGAAATACCAAGATGTATTTGGATTTGAAGAATATTTTACGGTGGACGGAATGAAGAAGGATATTGCGGAGTATGTAGCAATTTGCGGCGTATGTCGAGAAAGTAAAAGCGAGCATCGAAGCCAGCGAGTTATTACAACCGTTGCCGATACCGAATGGAAGTGGGATAAACTAGGCATGGATTTCATCACAAGTTTGCCAAAGACCCGTTCGAGGATATGACTCGATTTGGGTCATAGTCGATCGTTTGACCAAGGTAGCTCATTTCATTCGATCAAGACTACCTATAGCAGTGCTAAGTTGGCAAAGATATACATGACCAGAATTGTGTGTTTACGGAGTTCGAGGAGTATTGTATCGGATAGAGAACCCGTTTACTTGAAATTTTGGAACGGTTACACGAAACATTGGGAACCCGATTGGAATTGATCAGCTTAAAGATGAATTGTCACGGCGGATGTCCTAGTGTGAGGACTTAGTCGTGGTAGCGATATGTGTTTGTCACAAGAGGTCGCGTTTTTTGTCATGCATGTACATCCATGACAAATTTATGACAGTAATCAAGATAGTCATACCGTGGGTTGTCAGAGAAGTGTTTCATGACATTACCAAAATTATCATCACGAAGTGTCCACTTCCATGACGATAAATCGCACACATCAAGTGCTTTCATCAAGGGTGACCGACACGTGGTATCCACCGTAACGAACGCCGTTAAGCTATCGGGTCGGATTTTGGATCCGATGACCCGTTAACAGCCCTAACCAATGGGAAATTTCCACGGTAAAATTCGATTGGTCAAGGGAACAGTTGTCACTTCGTCGATGGGCCGATGTCGCCCGTCCATTGGAGGAGACATGCCTATGATACGTCGACACGTGGGTCGGGCCCAACAGAGGCCCATATAGGTTAAATAGGCCGCCCACCAAAGGCCCCGAGAACTTAATCAGTACTAGTGGGCCAGCCCAATAACGGCCTCGCTTAATAAACGCCCATTTACGGCCCGGCCGATCTCGCCCATTAATTGTTCGCCAATATTTGGGCCCATTTACGCCCGGCCGATCTGGCCCGTTAATTGTTCGCCCAATATTTGGTCCCATTTATGCCCGGCCGATCTGGCCCGTTAATTGTTCGCCGAATATTTGGGCCCAACTACAGCCCAGTGAATTTTGGCCTGTTAGAGGCCTGATGTAGACATGGGCCCATTTTAGCCCGGTGTGACTTTCGGCCTGGGAATGGCCCGTGCTGCCCATGGGCCATATATGGTCCGACGGGACATCAGGCCCACTAACGGCCCGTGCTAAAGGTGGCAACAGTTAAGCCCAACGTTACTTTGGGCCTGTTAAAGGCCTGTCACGTAATTCGGCCCGTTGATGCCTGTACTAAGCTTTCGGCCTCTTAAAGACCCATGATATTAGTGGGCCAACTAAGGCCCGAGATATGTTTTGGCCTGGTAACGGCCCGTGAGCTAACTGGGCCCAAAACGACCCGGTCTTCATTTTGGCCTGCTGAAGGCCCGTCGACGACTAGGGAAAATTGAGGCCCAACATGCATTTTGGCCTGCTAAAGGCCCGTAGTTTCATCTTGGCCATAATAGGCCAGTACAATATTCAGCCTGTTAATGGCCCAACGCTACCTGGGCCAAACTAAGCGCTGGGTCGACAAAAGGCCCAACTAAAATATAGGCCGGTGTAAGTTTGGGACTCGCGCAATGTGTGAAGGCCCCAATCATTCGGGCCCAAGAAAGACGCAAGCCGGCCCAATTGTGGCCCGCTAAAAACCTGGCCCGTTAAAGTCGAATGTTTCGGTCCGTTCGACTACATCTGATTTTTTTTCAGATAGCGAATGATGGCAGTAACTAGTAGGAATTAAGAACAACCCTACTCTATACAATAAAGAAATTATGGCATAGTAACTAAGAGTAAACCTACACTATACAATAAAGGATATAAGGTATATTACATCCACTGGCATCAAGTTCGCCACCAAGGATCATAAAGCGAACGAAGAAGCAGATTACAAAAATCGGGCACCATTGCAGCAGAACAAAATAATACTTGAACCGAGACCACTTCCAAGACAGTTCAAGAAAGGTTAGCCTTATGGGGAACTGCTGCAAGTCGCCGAGCAAGGCTGTGAGACCGCCTAGCATGTCGGTCATAGCTTCTGTGTGTAGCTGGTTAGCGATGAGGTTCTCATTGGTGTTCTCCACAATCTTTCTTAGAGATAGGACTTCAAGTCGAAGTTGAGTTGCGTAATGCCTTTCGCTAGAACTTGGGATTGAAGAAGTCGAACTGATTCGCACAACGAATTTCGTGAGCTTGTCTCGACCGTTAGTCTCAAGTAACTTGAACATCGCATCAAGACAAGACTTTGGGGTTGTCTCGCTATCTTCAAGATGTTTTGCCTTCTTTGCTGCAATATATGTTGGGTTTGTCTCATAGCCTTCAGCAGACTTGTGCATGCCATTAGGCATATCACCCTGAAACAAAGCAGAGAGATGACATGTTTGCACGTGTATAAACAAAGATGAGAATTGTTCTGTCAATTCTATCCAATTTCAAATTAGAAAATAAAGAGTTAGTTCAAAATATCAATAGCATAATTTGGCATTGTTCATAATGCGGGGAGCTTCACCACACTACTGGATTACCATGTCAACATAATAAGCATAGATGAAGGGCAAAGAAAATCATTGTATCTATTTTGGATAATGTGCATGTCATGTTGTTCATATCATCACCACATCAAGAAGATAAAACATGAGATGACAAGGTGCAAACGGGCTGCTTCACCACACATCGGATTATAGATCCACAAAACAAGCATACATATAGGGAGTATTAAGTAATGTGCATGGTATGAATATGAATTTGGTTTTACAAGTAAAACTTAGAACTTACGGTTCTTACTTAACATGCATCTTGGTAGAAACAGCAAACTAAACAGCAAAGAAACGATAGGGAGTATGAGCAAATTAAACAGCAGTTGAGGATAAAGGCTTTAGAAGGACTGACTTACATTAACAGCTAACACCGGCTTTATAATGCCCTTCTCCATGTCAAGGGAAGGATAACTCAAGAATTTCAGCACGTAATGTTCTTCATAAGCATTGCCTATACTCTACATTTTGTAGAGAGTAATTATAGATATGATAATACCGAAGGGATAGAGGATAATGAAGATAAGATGCAGATTGATGCTACATAATCAACTACCAATCCTCGGAAGTAGTCATAATGTAAGTACAGTGATAGACCACGCTCAGTCCTTACAAGAGGACTGCAGAGCTAAACCTCTTCAAAAGCATTGGGTTGATTCTAAATTTATGTAAGAGTCCATACGGATCTTATACTGTCCACCAAATGGACGATTACGAGGCTAACATGTGCAGTGATGCTACATAATCAAACAACTATGAAAGTAAGTATGGTCATACAGGGCAAGAGGTACTCACAAGAGCAATGCAATGTGCAGTATAGTTGCGAGATTCTGTGGTCCCTTGAGATGGATGTTCTTCTGCTAACAATTTTCGTACAAGTGAGACATTAAGGCAAATGCAGAAATGCAGTTCAAATTGTGATGTGATATCATAGACAGTACCTTACGCTGCAGCCAAGACCAATGTGTAACAAGATTATTCCAGTCACTGTCGGATAAATGTAGCACCGGAGACTTTACAGAAATTTCGTTCAGAGGCTTGCCATCGAAGTGCGCTTGCCTCAGGTAGGAACGATACTTCATCAACGAGTGCTTGAAAAGCGCAACCAACCCTTGCTCGTCATCACAATTCATTTTGCACCTTGCCTATTTAAAAGAATGAAATCTTGTGTCTTCTGTCAGCAGAAACATATGCAGTAATGACCATGAATAACATTAGTACATTACTTACCGTAAGTTGCGGAGGAAGACTGGAAATTGTTCTCGTGTTCATGTATAATCTTTCCATGAAGGAAAGATGGGCACAAAGTTCCCGACAACAACATAAGCTTTGTCTTCTAAATCGGGAAGAAATGGAACAGGGTCCTATTTGCTGCAATTGGGGCTCTCCTCGTTCGAAAAGGATTTGGCAACTGGATTTGGTTTACTCTTTGTTGAATGGGGTTTTGCGCTGTACACTGGTGCTATGTCAACCGGCATAATCATACTGCTTGCTGTAGTTGGGGTCTGCTGATTTGGGGCATCGAAATGACCAAAGGTAGTAGGGCTAGAGTCTGCTAGAGTTGGGGTATTTTGTGGGTCGTGTGATATTGCAACTACACCTAATGGGCTATTTGATTTATCGGGTGCCACTACCTTTTCCAAATACTTTGCTTGTGCTCCTCCACGATCAGCAATCGCCTCTTCCTTTTGAACGCGTCGATACACAAGAACAACATTTGAATGGATAAATATGGTATGATGATAGATGGAATATGTCTTGAAAATGGATAGGCAGGTATGATTCACATACACGATGTGTAAACTAAGCTAATGGCAGTTCAACAAATTAGAAGCAATGCAAAGCATCGGTTGCAAGATATGTGCGAGCAATGTAACCTTGGAAAGTTAGAGCAAGTACCTTGATGGGTGAATAAGATAGGGCATCTTCCTCGACTCCTCCACTAGGAAGCTACATTGACTTAGGTCTCCTCTAGCTCGTAATCGCTATTAGGATCATATTCGAGCATGAATCAGAGGTGGAGAGCGCTTGCATTGCATTGCATCCAGACTTGATTTCAGTCCCTTAATGCCAAGTTTGACAGCCATGGCATTGTTACGCTTTTATTCTTTTCATGCGCCGCAAGCTCATAATTGCTGTTCGTAATCTGAGATTCATGAAAACATAAAAGTTGTCGATTATCTATGGAATGCATTATGGATTCAACTCGGAGAGTGTCTCCTATAAACCCCTGCATATGCAAAGTTCACCTCCCCAACCGTCTTGACTGACCACACACGTAAATACAAACCCCTTATGTCTCTATAACAGCATGCATACATTTCAAAACTGAAGTAGGAACATTAGAATCATATGAAATTCAGATTTGAACAAATAAACTAAGCAATTATGAGTGGCGATTGTTTAGCTTCAAGGGTGGAGGTTGGTAAAAGCACACAAAGCAAGTAGGCAGATTGTATTCCATATAAAAGATTGAAACCTATGTAAAAGCTGGAAATGACACTTTTTTTCTATACAATGCAAGGTTCGTTACCCACACATGATGGAAGAGATCACATAGAGAAATACTATTCACTCATGTCACGGTTCCAAAGATTTAGAAACAGGGTGATCCACCCTAAAAGAATATTGACAACAAATATGACAAGGCAAGCATAGATGTAGTGAATCAATCATTTACTTGTGAGCTTATTAGGACAAGTATGCGAATTGTAACCGCAGAAGAGACCGCCCAAAATCTGAATGAAGAAGTTTGTCTAGCACTTATTGTTTGCAACTAATCGACGTGAATAATTGGATATTATATCGATTGAGTAAGAAAGACAAGTAAAATTGTCAACAAACCCGCTTGCAGTAGTAATCGGGTCAATGTCACTACGACCAAAAATCCAAAATGACTAGTTTCGCTCCGAGGGCCGGAATTTTGAAAACCCCGTGAACTTTAGAGGTACTAAAGATTACGGAAATACATCTGAACCATTAAGTGTAGGTAGCACTGAGCACACAACAAACCCTAATGACAGTCCTGCCTAATGAGTAATGAATCATTAGAAAATGGTTGATGAGGAGTGGCTGCTGAGTGTTGAGGACATATCTCAGATAAATCGGGTTGGCTTGGTGGGTGCTGCACGCCGAGCCTGAACGGATCGGGAGGGTAGGCACGGCGGCGCCCGGCAGCGGTGACGCTGTTGGGCGAAGCGGCTCCTCGGCCTCCCGTTAGTCCGCGCCTCCTCCTAGAGTCATGCCGTCTGGGATCGCAAGTCGCCAAGCAGGCAAAGCGGTGAAGTAGTAGAGATCGGAAGCGCAATGTAACAGAGGGGAATCGGGCCTGACGACCCAAAATCCTGTGGTGGGCTGCCCACCGTGGGCACCTCAGAGATACACACCCGAGCGGTAACATGCATTTTTGAAACTAATTTAGGCACATTTAGCTGACCGATTAAACAACTCGCTTTTAATAATATCAGATTCAGATTTGAACAACTAAGCTTGTTTAGCTTGATGGTGGAGCAGTGTTATTATGACACGAAGCACGATTCGATTGTATAGTGATCATAAAAGGGGAAACTCTAAGCATATTTTTTTAGCAAAAGAGGGTTTCCTTCGATTTCTATTAAAGAAACCACCACGGAACCAACATGATCAATTAAACCCTAAGCATGATCAATTAAACCGATATGGTTGTGCCATGGCAGATTTGAAGCGCAAACCGAGAAATGATATTTAGCATCCATTGTTTGCTTCAACTAAGAACTAAATTCTAAGAGATGAAAAGAAAGTAGAGTAACCAAGTTAAGATCTATTTTCTCGTTGAGATCAAAAGTTGAGGAGATATGAAGTACCACCTCTCTTGTGGCGCCTGTAGGCATCGGGGTGCGATGGCTGTCGGTGGCGTTGAAGCAGATCATGACGGTAGACGGGTGCATCAGGATAAGTCCTGCTGTGGTGGAAGAGAAGGTCGTGTGAGCGGCCCCGGCAAAGAGGACGACGGCGCCGATGAAGCGAGAGGACGTGATGCAAGGCTATTGGTCCGTCGCCGTGGATGAGAAACGACCATCTCTAGAAGTGGACGACGCAGTCTTGGTAGGCGCTCCGGCATGGTGGAGGATGGTGGCGATGGATGTGGTGGAGGACGGCGGCGATGGATGGGGTGGCGGACGGAGGCTGGTGTGGGGATGGGGTGTTCTAGCGCGGACGGTGTATGAATGGGAAAACGGAGGGAGAGGTATGGGGAACCATGTTTTTGGGACGCGCCTGTCTGAAATATGGGAAAGTTACGAACTTAGCCCCCGTTTAAAATTTGGACGTCTCGTCGGTTGGGGATAGGACGGTAATCTCGCATCTCGCCAATATAGCGATTTCGGGCGAGGAGAGGGTGGTCGGCGCCCATGGTTGGCTCCCACGGTGTATGAACGGGGCTGACAGGTAGGGCGGTTGTGTCACGTCTGAGTGAAGTTACAAACCTGCCCCTATTGAAAATATTTGCCTACATTGATTTCGCCGAGTCGAGTTTGTTTTGCCGCCCACCGTATGAATGGGAAAATGGAGGGAGAAACAGAGATCTTTCGGACGAGCTTGAATCAAATGTGTTTTGCCGCCCATGTTTGGCGCCCACCGTGTCGGAATGGGCTCAGAGGCGGTCGTGTCACATCTACTTGAAGTTACTAACCTACCCCTATTGAGAGCAGTGGAAATCGGGCCGATGGATTGTCTGTGTAAGGGGTAGAGAGTAATTTCCATCTCCCAAACACTTGGCTTCGGGCAGACGACGTGGGAGTGGACATTTTGCCGCTTCTTTCGAATTTTGGGACAATAAGCATCCACGTTTACCCTGGCAACTAAATTCGAATCCATTTTGTATTCCTATACGAATCTTTATAAATCATTCTATGTGTTTTTATATATCTTCAAAAGCACGACAAAGATGTATTCCATGTCATATATGAATATGATTTACAAATGCCGATACTCGAATTCGAAGCTAGAATCCAGCTTTAAGGTGAATTCAATATTTGGAACACTTTATGTCCAACTCAAATGTCACACGCAGCATGATGTGTACTCCCATTTAGATATGTACACAAGCGATGTATCAAGATTCAAATATCGAGTCAATCAACCAATAATGTACACAACTAACAAACATATAAACACTTATATAGTATATGGATCAATAATATCAACTAACATACATAAGCCAGCCGATGTACTTTTTTTGGCTACAACATCATCCTTTTTAGCCAGCATCTTGGCCCTTTCCGATGCGTGCTACTTATGGTCCATCTATACTACTACTATTGTTGAATGCACATTCAGCCCGATTGGCATATTTATAGGTCTGCACAACAATCCAAATGAAATGTCTCCAGTCTTATCAATTAATACAGACTTGTGCTCGATAAAATTACAAACCAAAACAAAAAAACAATTATTACATGATCTCTAAAACAAATGGTTTGATTGATTACATGAATGACAACACAAAGGTTATTCAACTATGGAAAGAACATTTCACCTATGATTTACCAAGTAGGAATTTAATTTTTTTTCCTTCAGACCTTAATAATCTGGTCGGCCTCAGCTTGCTTCGCTTTTGAAATCCACCAAATATTTAATGGTTGTCTTGAGTACTACTTGTGATTGTGATGTTTGCTTCCTCAACATGTCAACTTCATCTCTAAGTGCGTATGTAATCTCTTTCTACCACTAGTTTAGCCTCTAGAGCATCAGCAGTTGGCAATTCATAATGCACGATTGGGCCGGTGCTGTTGCTGTGGGATGATGCAACGTCCATGGGGACCTCGCTCTTTGATCTTGGGCGAACCTGTTTTGCCATTAAAGTTCCGATATGATTCAGAAAAGTTGAAGTTAGCAAAACATCTCAACTGGGAGTTATAACAACAAACCAGTTAAACAAACAAGGAATTAAAGAGTTTCAATTGGATGCTGAAAAGTAGTTATTAACATCATTGTAACCCGTTGTTGCAGCAGCAATGCAGTTAAACAAACAAGTAGATATTTAAGTTAAGGCAAATATGCAATTCTTAACAGTAAGTATCAAACACATAGATAGGCGCAGTCTACAATATGATTAACAGGCTGTGCCATTATGTAATCAGTAGCAAACTAAATTAAGCCAAGCAACATAATTGAATAGTTTTACAATAAGTGGCTAACTAAAATTCCGAGAAGCAGGTAATTAAACTTACGCTAGTTCTCTGTACAGGCACACTGCAACTTCTTTTTCGCTTACAAGGTTGTACGAAGGAGTCCATGGCATCAATTGCTTGGATACGCAGTCCCAATACTTCTTTCTTCCCACACTGCATGGGTAAGTCGAATGGTTAATCTGGTAAGATGGTGCGCCTTGATATGTTATATGAGGACGTAGTCGACTAGTTGTAGCCAAACACATCACAATCGGCTTTTACCGATATTCCATGCGATTACTTTTGGCATATCGAGATCTTAGCAATCTACAATAGGATGAAAAGACTGGCATCCTTCACATTATTGGCGATCTCGGTTCATAGAAACAAGCAATTCAACCATTCTGTGGGTAAAACAAAAGCGCCACTGGAATATTTTTCACTATCCAATCATACACGCAAAAAGGGGCGACGCCACCATAGGGGCTGGTATGGGCGGCCGCCTCAGGTGGCTGGAAAGTGTGCACCTAGTTTGAGTCGTCCAGGTTGCCCACGCTAGTTTTGTTCGTCCCAACGCACGAGCAAGCAATGTAAAAAGGGCTTATTCCATCTGTGCCCCCAATTCCTTAGTTGTGCTCAGTTTTCCCCACGCTTCAAACTTTTGCTCACTTTTCCCCATTCCCTTAGCTAAAACTCTCACAAATGTTCATAACAGACGTTTGCCGTCTTGGCCGTTAATTGACTTGTGGGGCCACGTTGGACTCTGTTGACTGTGGAGGTGGCTTCGCTGGTTGGGCCATGTTTGTGCTCATAGGACGGGCCCGTTAGTTTGTTGGTAATAAATTAAAAAGTGAGCCCAATTAGAAAAGCCTGCTATGGATGGATGCAGCCTGCTATGCATGCCCGGCTTTGGCATCGATTTAGCCTGCTATGCATGCGAACACCGCCACGCACGCATCTAGTGACCTAGACCTAATCGCATGCATGCACGCCGACACGCACGCATCGATCCGTGCCGCACGGTTGCCGGTGGATTCAGTCGCTCCGCAGCGTCGTTTCACACGTCGCAGTATACGCGTGCGGCGGCGAGAAGGCAGGCTGCACGCACGGTCGCGTCCATATGTCGAGGCATTGGTTCATGCCGCAGGCTGCACGCATGCTCGTGAATGGGAGGCAGGCAGCCGCCAACGCAGAGCACGCAGAAGGGGGAGGCAGGCAGCCGCCAACGCAGAGCACGCAAAGCACCAACACAGAGCACGCAAAGCACGCTCGCATCGATTCACGTTCACAAATTGATGATCGATCGGTTCACGCACGACCGAGTCACGATTCACGCCGCTGCGCTGTACCCACTTCGCCTCCCCGCCATTTAAACTGCCCTTCATTGCCTCTTCTTCTACAGATCCATCCGCCTCCAACTTCTCTTCTTCCCCCAAAAGCCAAAGTCGTTCCACTCAGCAAAGCGAGAAAGATGCAGACAACGGGCCGACGCTCCAAGCGCCGCCCACCGCGCCGTGAACGGCGGTACCCGCCAACGCCATCGCCGAGGAATCCTCCGCGCAGGGCGCTTCTCCGCTGGAGGGAAGCACCGAGCTTGCACGGGGTTCCTCCGTGCGGGCTTCCACCACCTCCCGGCGGGCTCGCCGCCCATGTTCAACCTCGTGGAGCAGCGCCCCACGCCAACGCCTCCAAAGGGTAGGGCTCGCCATCCACTTCACCAACAGGTTCGATGCCTACTACCTGCCGGCAAGGTGTATTATTAAAAGCGATTTCATCGCATTCACGACCTATAACATCTTCACCGACTTCAAGAGCGTCTTCCCCGCCGCAATCAAGATGCACAGCCTCCCGTACCACGCCGGCGACAACGGCCTTGAGGAGGAGGAGTATCAAGCCAAGGCTAAGAAGACGGTGAAGCCATGTTAAGGTGAAGACGACGGTGAATACATGGCGGTGTTACCCTAGCTACCCTATCTATCTACTATGTAGTGTGAGTTTGGTGTGTGTGTGCTTGAGCTAGCTACCCTATCTATGTAAGGTTAATTATTAGGATTATCTATCGGTGTCTATGTAAGAACTTATGTTGCCCTAGCAACCCTATCTAAGTTCAGTTATGTGTGTTATATTAATGCTTTGTTATGTTTGTATTTTGTTTGTCCCAAGTTTAGACACAGCTAATTGGCGTGGGAAAAATTAACCAAACAAACTAAAAATGATGTGTTTATAGATGCCTTCTAAAAATAAGAACATATTGTACATTTGTACACGGCTTTGGTTTGAGAGCTCTGTATTTTTTAGGTATTCAAAGAAGGGCTCCCTTCAAAGAATACTTTGGTTTTCAGAAATATTGAAGTATCAAATACTTTGAGATATTTGGCTTTAGTCAAAAGTGTAGTTTTAACTACACTATGTTTGAAGTATATAAAAAAGAGGGTTAGACCTCTTTTTCTAATCATGAAGTATTGGTTCGCTAGGCATAATAATACTGCGGTTTGCAAATACTTTGATTCTAAAAATGAAGGGACCCATAAAGGAAAGCCAAAAATTCTCAATGAGATAGAAGAGATTGGGCAATCAAATTAATGAAAAAGCAATTAGAAACAAAAAAGAACAAAGCAATCCTTCCTAAACAAAAAAAGAAACATCGCTTGTTTCTGGGCTTTCTCTTTGGGCCCGCGAACTAGGGTTTTTTTAGCAGAACTGACGAACTCGAGGACAAAAGTTTGGCAAGTGCGAGACAGAAGAGATGAACTTGATGTATATCCCTTGTGCTACTCAAGTACTACTTACTGTCATCTGACGAGCTAGAGTATGATCCAACACTCGAGGTTATTAGCTAACCAAATAATCCTATCACTGAACTGGTAGTTGTTTTCTGCCAAAACTGAAAGTGTCGAAACTTAACAGTAAACTGCATACATTCAGAGATCGACAGTTGCACTAAACAGAGTTGCATTTGAGATAAACAGTCTTGGATTGCTAAACAAAGGCAACAACAAGAGAAAACATCTCTAACGAGATGGCCATCAAGTAAAAAATTCCTAGAGCAAGTATTCCTAAAGCTATCAGATTGATTGCTTCTTCAACTCAATAAGCTCCTTGAAGTTCTTGTTCATCTTCTTCAATTCCTTCTTCAGTTCGACATCTACCACCGCTGGTATTCCGGACATTGCTGCCGGAGCGGCATCATTATGGGGCAGATTGACTCATGGATTGCATTCCCCTAATCCAAAGAAGCCCGACCCTTGAAGCCTCTAGATGTAATCATCCATCCACTCGAGATGGTGGCATTTCTTCACGATCCGAAAACGAAATCATGTAACCTAAATCCAAATCGACAGATTTTTGAGAAATTAGAGATAAAGGATGCGAGGAAAACTCAGATCTAACCTGCCCTCCGGCTTGTTTCTCGATTTGGCTTAACTCGCTACTAAAGTTCCCATTCTTCTCCTCCTTCAAGTCAACCGCTTCTGGCGCAATTGTAAGGGCCACCCATCGAGTCATCAAGATCGGACCATACACCCACCACGTGGAACGGGTCGACGAGGAGGTCGACATATCGCCCGAGAGGAAGAAATAGAGGAATTGCTCGAGAGGAAGAAGAATGAGAAGATGGGGAAAGAAACAAAGGAATTGCTCGATCTGCTCGATGCCTTTTTCTGTCAGATGGAGAAGAGGAGAAGGGGAAGCTATATTGATGATTTGCCACATTGTATTTTGCAGTTTGAATATTTGAACCAACTCTTAACACTAACATGTGGTGGTCATGTGCAAAAAATACAATTTCATATGTAAAGTGGGGTAGATCGTAAAAACCCGAGAAGGACAAAGGCAAGAGCTAATCAGATGCATCACGCGGATCGCGCATGCCCGCCCCATATCCGACGGGTGGTGTTTGGCGCTGGTAGGATCCAACGCCCACGCTCGACGCTAGGGTTTGGAGCATTTGTGGGGTTATGAGCGAGTCAACGGGTTATTAGGGTTCACCATATTTCAAATGGCCGTAACTAAATTAGAAAAATCGAAAAATATAAAATAAACGTAGTTCGTCTGCTTATGAGACCTAGTTACCATAAAAAATATAAACTCTAGATAGGGTTTTTTGAAAAATCATTTTTGAAGTGATATGTCAAATCAAGTTCAAATGTTTTTAAAAATTCAAAAAATCAAAATGTTCTAATTTTTGCATATAGCCGCTATATGTGACAAGGTTATGAGAAAAAATATAAACTTGGTGTAGGTCATTTTCATGAAAAAGTCTTCACACAAATGAGTTATCACCTATGAACATTTTCGTAGTTCAGAGAATAGGGAGAGAGGGTTTAGGGTTTGAAAAAAATCAAAATAATTAAAAATCAGAAAAATCTCCATAGCTTCATTTTGGAGTGAGTAAGAAGGATCTGAACTTTCTTTTTCATTTTCATATCTAAAACGTGTTATTTGACGGTTTTGAAATAAAAGCATATTTTTTCAGAAAAATGTAGTAATATGAATATTAATCAATAAATAGTGAGACTTTGTTTTTACCCTATATATATGGAACAAGTGTTAATAAAAATATATATGCCTCATTTAGGCAAGGTAAAAAAACTTGATTTCAAATAGGGCTGTTTACCCTAGCTTTCGAGCTCGTTTCTAGCACATTTCTCATTCGGACTGTTCACCTACGAATATTGGACTTCAATTGCTCGATCAAATACACCGGACAGAGCAATGAACCTCCAATGTTCAACTTCAACTTTGACTCGAATCCAAATTTTGGCCCAAATTCAAATGTTGATTTAAATTCAAATTTTGATGGAAATTTGAATTCTGACTCAAATAAGAAACCAAAGTAGAAGCAACATTATTACAACTGATGAGTTTTCACAGTAGCTCAAATCTACCAAGTTTTAAGATGCCAACATCTTAATACAAATCTACCAAGTTTTAAGCGATCCACTCGCCCTCAAATTGACAACACAAACATTTCCCAACAACTTAATTCAAATTTTCGACTTGCTCCTTGTGTTTGCAAATGGCTTCACCGCCTTGCTCCTGGTTTCCTAGTTGAGATGCTCTTTTCTTTCAGACTCTTGCTCCTTTTGATCTTGGCTTTACTTGGGGTTTTCCTCGTGGAGGTGCTGATGGAGTAGTTGCACTCCGAAAGCACTTGACCACCATTTGACGGTCATCTATGGGTTCAAGAATCTTTAAAGGCACAATTGGAAAAATTACGCCTCCTCTTCCTCTCTTATATATTCAAAACCATCAAAGGCCATGGTTTCAAAATCTTCTGCTTCTTCATCTCTTGGCCTTTTCTCCCAAGAGCTGGTAAATAAAATTATAAGCCATAGGCAAAAAGAGAACAAATGCAAACAAAAGGGTAGCTGCATTCTACAAAGGGTGCAAACACATACCAAGATGCTTCATTTGTGCTGCATTCTCCATCGCTTCATTTGTCGTTGCATTCTCCATCGCATCTTCGTCTCCATTGTCTGCATTCTCCTCAAAGATTGGCTGTTGTCCATCTTTCCTCCTCTCCAAATGATGCATCCACTGCATTGGTACAAAGCCCAGCAATATGCCCCGTAACTCCACATTTTTGCAAGCACGCTTTTGGTAGACGCACCTCCTCACCGCTCTAATCCTCCGTTCCTTGGTCTTCCGGTGGTATAGTAATGACATGAGTGTGGAGTTTGAACTCGGATCTACTATGTTCCATTGATCTTTCCCCAATAGTGCAGGCACATTGTCAAGATAAGCAGCCATAAATTTGGCAACAGAGAAATACTCGGAGCAATATTGATCAACTTCACCATCTGCACCACCGATAACGGTCATCAGATGTAGGGCATGTATGCATGGCTTCCCACGGATCTGCCATTGCCGACAAGTACATTCTCTAGTACTTAGGTTCACAGGATACCTCCATACCCTATTTTTAGTGTCAATATAGGTAACCTCTCCCTCATATGTACCAGATCGAATACATTTCATCTTCAGTCCTCTTGCCTTCAAGTGCAATGCCATAATCAGTGACGGGAGCATTTGATGACCAACATATTGTGTTTCTGCAATTCTTTTGCGAAGAGCCATCTTTATCATGATCATTTGCCTCATCTTGTCAAATGCTTGCCACAACAAGAGCCCTTTCACTGACTTGAACTTTGAATTGAAGCATTCTGCAAGGTTATTGGTCACATAATCTACTTTGCAGATTTCGCTGAATTTGCTTTCGACCACACCTTGCCATGATTTGCATCCATGTACTCCTTCACAAGAGGATTTTGAGCATACAACACTCTCAAATGGTGTTCATGCTTCCTTTTGCTGCATGTGTATGATGCTGGCCATAAGTTCTCATCATAAACTTTACCTTTGAACTTCTTTTTGAAATTATGCGCTAGGTGTCGATACATTCCCTATGCTCCACCTGTGGAATACAATTTCCACTACACTCTCTAAACCCTTGCAAGCATCTGTGTGTATAGCTAAACCTGGGGTGTGCCTATAATGTTGCGAATCTGCGCAGTAAAACCGACCCAACTTTCTCGACTCGCCTCCACCACACCAAATGCAACTGTAATAGCCAGTTGTGTCCATCAACTGCAGGTTGCTACTAGCTGTCCTCTCCATCTTCCAATCAAATGTGTAGCATCTACAGCCAAATAGGGCCTGCAACCATCTAGAAACCCCGCCAAGAAGCCTTGAAACAAACAAAAGCCCTTCAAGCACTCCTTCAAATGACTTTTTTTATTTTGAATGGAATCAGATGCTTTTCAATCTCTACAACACTCCTCGGACTTGCCATCTCCACTTCAGCTTTGAAAGTGTAAAGCAGCTAAAACTGTCATTCCATCGACCATTAATTCTGTCAACAGCCTTTTCCCTAGTATTGAAAATTCTCATGTAAGGAATTTCTATCTTGTACTTATCAAAAAGCTTCCCATGGAGTGTTGTTGGACCAAGTCCGTGTTCTTCTCTCACCAATCCAATATAGCATCCGCCACCCACCTAGTTTTTGCTAGCTTGGTTTGGGCCTTTCCTCCCTCCGTGGACAGTGTGCTTGTGTGGGTTTTTTTATCCAAACAAAATAAAAGGGTAAAGAATAGTTAAGAAACCTTACTCAACGATCTGAAACTAAATTACTAACTGAACTTGGATTACCTGAATATATTTGCTCTTTCTCATACGAGATGCATGCAACTTCCACCTACACCTAGGATATGGATAAAAACCGTGAACCTTTGGCTCACTCACCTTTTAATCTTATAGGTGTTTTCAGATATAATGCACCATGTTGTCACCGTGATTCGATAGTCCACCATTGATTGGAAAATGGTACCTACACTAAGCTCAGGTTTTCCCTGCTCCACTCAATTGTTGGCATGTCATCACCATCGATTCATCCTCGATTGTTGTCCATGTTCTCCACCTTCTCTTCATCGTCGGTGTCATCAAACCTAGCTTGGCCGATGGGCTCCTCCATATATTCGCATCCATCGCTATCGACCGCTACATCGACCAGCTCAGAAACATCATCTCGCCTTCATCATCATTTGTAGGCATTGCCTCGTCAAGTTCTCGTGATCTTCTTCTACACCAACCGCAGAAGGTACACGAGAAGCAACAATCAATCGTAACTGAATTGGTAGCAGGCATGTTGTGGCTCCATGAACTACTTGCTTTACTTGGTGTCGACCTACAAGGAGTGCCGGGTGTCAAGCTATTAGCACAAACAGATGATGTATGAACTCCTTCCCTTCGCTTCGCTTCACGTGGGTCAAGCACATCGATTTGAGTTTACCGAATCGGCAGCCCGCAATCCCAGCAAAAAGAAACAAAGATATGATCATCGCAGTTAGTGGGAGAAATCTTTGCTCGCCATCGCTGAAGTAATTCACTTCAACAACATTGACATCACCTGTGGATAGGTGTTTTGAGCTCAGCTCGCAAATCTTTGAAAGATATGCTGGTTTCTACCACTTTGGGATAGAAAATGATGAAATCAAATGCGTTTAGTACCACGCAGCACAAGAGTTTCCATTATAATCGCCACCGAAAGCCGCCAGCAGGATCAATCCTATTTTGTTGGGGGAAGGAAACAAAGGCTTCAGTTAGCCGGGTAAAATCAAGCACAAATTCGAACGATTCAAGCAAACAGAAGTCAAATACGGCCTACAATACGACTTGGAACGTCAATCCATGAATTATCCAGGTTTAATCCATGAATTATCTGCCGCGGATTCGACCCAATCCTCTCCACGGTCGACTGCATTCCGGGCGTCCTCACTCAACATCGCTATGTAATCCCAGATGGGGAGGTGGGCTATATCGGCAGAGACGCGGGCGCCGACGAACGTAGCGACCGCACACTCAAATACCGATCTCTCGTGCTCGTTGTCATCCCCGGATCAAGAATGCCGACACCACATTAATACTCGGAGGATTTATAACAGAGTAGCAATCACACACTTATTACAAATCGAATGTCTCAAGAGAGAACTTAATAAAATAAATATGGCTTAAGGCCATCTAATACGATAACAGCGGAAGGCTTGGAAGAAAAGCGAGTCCATCAACTCCAACGGCATCACTAAGTATAGAACCACGACCTATGCACCTTACTGTCGTTCCAAAAGTCTGCAACATGAAACGCTGCAGTTCGAAAACGGGTCAAGACATGGAATATGCTGGCAATGTAACACATAGAGAATAATGGAATGAATAGCCTATACTACATGCATATATGGCTGGTGGAAAGCTCTATGGTTACAGTTTTGCATAAAGCCAATTTTTCCCTACTGCAAAGGAATAAATTTATTTAACTATCATGGTGATTGTGAAACATTGAGAATGGTTGACAGCATCCTCAATCCCAATTAAAAGTACTCACTAACAAACCCAACAATATTAATTAGAAGTAACATGATGAGATTCACATGATATCCAGGTACTAGATACTTAAGATGTCCATAACCGGGGACACGGCTAACCATGATTTAGTTTATACACTGCAGAGGTTTATGACTTTTCCCCACAAGACTCGATCGCCTCCGCTGGATTTCTCGCACTACATGATGTTTGAGAAGCGGATGACCGAGACATAGTCTTTCGTAAGCACTAGCACCTTACTTGTGGGTAGACCGCACACCTACTTTCCCTACATCTGCTAGTCTACCCATAAGATTTTGCACAACTTAGTCAACTATGCCAGAGCCCATAATGGCTTGTGGCTGCACACGGAAGTTTCTAGTTTGAATAATCTCATGATCCCTTTGAGCCCGGGTGGCGGTCCAAGAAATACAGTAAGTCCCGATAGAAACCAGGTGCCTCAATCCACCCAGATGTGTGTTTAAGTTGCCACCTTAAATAAACCATTAAATAAAAATCTCACATCTGTCATGGATACACTCACTCAATCCACGTCTACTAGCATAGCATGGCATAATAAGCAAACGTAGAAGTAACTCCCAAGGGTTTGATAATAAAACATGTAATAGGTACTACCTCAACTACTTCCCATAACCCACAATTTAATTAGATCCTATTCATGCAAGTGTTTGAGGATAGATCTAATGCATAAAAACTGTGTATGAGAAGGGGTATGATCAAAGTGTTACTTGCCTTGTCGATGATCCGCCAAACCTAGAGACTCAAGTAACAAAGCAAGACCGTAATCTATCGCAGACAAACAAACAAGCATACAATAAATACTCATCTAATGCACAGGTAAAACTCAAATAGATCTAACCAGATAGTTCAACTTAAGAACTCCGGTTTGCAAAAAGAATCAAATCAAACGAAGCAACGAAAGTCAAACGGCGAAAGAAAACAGCTTCGTTTTACTAGTCTGGATCTAAGTCAAATTTTACAGAAGCAAAAACTTGTTTAAGTAGATTATTCGAAAGAGGGTTTCGAGATTTAAACTCTAGGCGCTTGAATCGCCTCGATTCCGATAAACGAGCGAAAAGTTATACTAAAACGAAAATCGGATCTCGAATCGCGATCGTAAAAATCGCGGATTAAATCCAAGAAAAGAAAAACGATGAATGGTTCGTTTAAACGAACTAACGAACGAACATTCGTTAATTAGCCTAAAACGAAAAAACCAAACTAAAAAATCAAGAAAACCGCCGGTTTGTATAAAAAACCGCACGGAAACGAGGCGGCGGCGAACCTCGGCGGCGGTCCGGGCGACGTCGCTCTACGGCGGTCCGGCGACGGCGTTCGGCTGGCGGCGGCGGCGGCAAGGGCTAAAAGGGCGGCGCTTAGGGTTTGGCTCAAGGCCGGTGTGCTGGGTGGGTCAAGGCCAAGGCTCATTATAATAGCGCCGAAAGCGAGTCCCGCTGCACGGCTTATAAGGCGCGCGTTTTTTATTAAAATAGTTACGCAAAAAAAAAAGAAGTACTAAACGGACTCCAAAATCCCGAATAATTTTCCCGCTTCTAAAATCAAGCCGGATTTAATGAACATTTATTTGGGGCCTAAATGCAATTTTGAAAACGCGATTTTCCTAAATTCAAATAAAAGGCTAAAAACTCCAAAATAAAATCTTATTTGATTTTATTATTAAATCTTCATTATTTCTTTATTTTGGGAAAGTCATTTTATTCTCTCTCATATTTTGGTAGTAGAAATAATTGAAGATAAAATAATTAAAATCAAATGATCCTATTTCAAAATTTGAGAAAACTCAAATATGAAAATAACGAAAATCCCCAACTCTCTCCATGGGTCCTTGAGTTGTGTAGAATTTCTATGATCGAGCAAAAATGCAAATGAAAAATATGATATGCAATGATGCTCTATGTATAACATTCCAAATTGAAAATTTGGGATGTTACAAACCTGCCCCTTAAGATGAATCTCGCCTCGAGATTCGGGTTGGCTAAAAATAGGTGAGGGTGGTCCTACAAATCTTCCTCTCGCCCCTGTGTGGCTTCATCCCTGTGTGGTGGCTCCACCGAACCTTGCAAAACTTAATGACCTTGTCATGGGTGACTCACTGGCATACTCCAAAATCTTAACCGGTTTCTCCTCATAAGTCAAATCATCATTCAACCAATCGCCTAGTGGCACTCAGATTCTCAGTGGTATATCGCCATCTCTGCGTGACACTTCTTCAATCGAGAAACATGAAACACATCATGGACTCGACAATCCTTCGGTAGTTCCAACTTGTACGCAACTTCTCCCATACGCTCCAAAACATGATAAGGTCCTACAAATCGAGGTGCTAACTTTCCTTTAACTCCAAAATGCTTAACTCCTCAAGCGGCGATATCAAGATAAACTCGCTCCGACTTCAGATTCTGTCTCCTTGCGCTTTTGAATCTGATAACTTTTCTCGTCTTTGACTGGGCTACCTTGAGCCTATCGCGAATCAACTTTACTTTCTGCTCGCACTCCTTAATCAAATTTGGTCCAAACAATCGGCGGTCTCCAACTTCATCCCACAACAATGGGGTCCCGCACCTCCTTCCGCATAAGGCTTCAAAGGTGCCATCTTCAGATCGGTTTGGTAATCTGTTGTTATAAGAAAACTCAGATATGGCAAGTTGTCATCCCAACTTGATCCATAATCCAAAGCACAAGCTCTAAGCATATCCTCCAAAATCTGGTTGACTCTCTTGGTTTGTCCATCTGTTCGTGGATGAAAAGTCGTGCTAAACTCCACTGGTTCCCAAAGTTTCGTGCAACCGCTTCCTTAATTTTGAGGTAAATTGGGTTCCTCTACCGACACGATACTCCTCGAACTCCATGCAAGCATACAATCCTGGTCATGTATATCTTAGCCAATTTGGCACTGCTGTAGGTAGTCTTTATCGAATGAAATGAGCTACCTTCGTCAAACGATCGACTACAACCCAAATCGAGTCATAGCCCGAACGAGTCCCGGCAATCCGTGATGAAATCCATACCTAGTTTATCCCACTTCCATTCGGTATAGGCAATGGCTGAATAACTCCGCTGGCTTCGATGTTTTGCCTTCACCTCCGACATACATCACAAACTGCTACGTATGCAATATCCTTCTTCATTCCGGTCCATCAGAAAGTATTCTTCAAATCCAAATACATCTTGGTGTTTCTAGGGTGAATCGAATATGGTGAATCATGTTCCTCTTGTAGAATCAACTTCCTGATCTCCGGGTCATTGGGCACATAAACACGGTCCTCAAACCATAGGGTATCGTGCTCATCCTCACGAAATCCCTTAGCCTTCCTTTGCTCATTCTCTCCTTTATAGAGGCAATCTCTTTGTCACCTTCCGAGCTTCCCCGATCTTGTCCATCAAAGTTGATCAATCTCCAATGTTGCTACATAGCCTCTCGAACTATTTCCAAACATAGCTCTCAAGATCCTCGCTAACTCCTTTGGTATTTCTCCCATTATTAATGTGTTGATTTGACTTTACGGCTCAACGCGTCGCTACAACGTTAGCCTTTCCGGTGATAATGCAATCTCATATCATAATCTTTGATGAGCTCCAACCATCTCCTCCGTCTCGAGATTTAGCTCCTTCGCGTGAAGATGTATTTCAAACTCTTGTGATCCGTGATACACCTCACAATGATTTCCAATGAGGAAATGTCTCCATGTTTTCAACGCATGCACTACGGTTGCTAACTCCAAATCGTATGAGTATAATTTAGCTCATGGGGCTTAAGCTGTCGTGAAGCATACGAAACAACTCTCCCTCCGCATAAGCAATGCTCCAAGTCCTCGACGTGAAGCGCCGCAATATACCTCATAATCCTTGGTCCGATCCGCAGAATTAACACCGTGAGGTAACCAAACGCTTTCTTCAACTCTTGTAAACTAGCTTCACACTCCTCGTCCAAATGAACTTGGTATCCTTCTTTAATAATTCTGTCATAGGCTTCGCAATCCTTGAGAAATTCTCAATGAATCTCCGTAGTATCCTCGCTAGTCCAAGGAAACTCCGGATCTCTCCGATCGTTGTTGGTGCTTCCCAGCTTTGTTACAAAGGACAACTTTAGTGGGGTCTACTACTATACCTTCTCCGGATATAACATGTCCAAGAAATCCAACTTCCTTCAACCAAAACTCACACTTGCTGAACTTGGCATATAACTGGTGTTCTCTGAGCTTCTCGAGTACCAAGCACAAATGCTCCTTATGTTCCTCTTCATTCTTCGAGTAAACCAAAATATCATCAATGAACACCACGGCGAACTTATCCAAAAACTCCATAAACACTTTGTTCATCATGTTCATAAAGTAGGCAAAAGTGCTAGTCGCACCAAATGACATAATGGTGTACTCATATAGCCCGTACCTGGTGGTAAAAGCCGTCTTAGGTATATCCTTCTCTCGAATCTTCAACTGATGGTACCCTGATCGCAAATCGATCTTTGAAAACACCTTAGCTCCTTGCAACTGGTCAAACAAGTCATTGATCATCGGCAACGGTACTTGTTCTTGATGGTCACTTGCTCAATCCACGATAATCAACAACCATTCTTAATGATCCATCCTTCTTCTCCACTAGAAGTATCGGTGATCCCCAAGGCTAAGAACTTGGGCTAATAAAACCTTTATACAAGAACTCCTTAATCTGCTTCTTAATTTCCTCCAAATCTTAGGCGGCATCCTATACGGTCTCTTAGATATCGCCCAAAGGTTCGGCAAGAGTTCAATCGAAACTCAATGTCTCTATCCGTAGCATGCCCGCAACTCTTCCGAAACACGTCCGGAAATCCTTTACCACCGGTACTTCCTCCCGCACAACTCCCGATAAGGAATTTACATGTGCTCTCCTCGGCTCATGCCGTGATACATACTTGATTCTCCTTCCTTCTGGGGTGGTAAGCAAAATTGTCTTACTGGCGCAATCGATGTTTCCTCCATACATCGACAACCAATCCATACCAATAATTACATCCAAACCTTGGGATTCCAATGTAATTAAATCCGTTGAGAAAACATGCCTCCCTATACTGAATGGCACTTGAAAACATCCTTGACTGGCCATATACTCCGCTCCCGGAGAGCTTACTAGCATGGGTGTCTTAAGAGTTCTAGTGGGTACGCTAAACTTATCGGCAAATCCCCTTGATATGAATGAATGTGATGCACCAGTATCAAAAAGAACAACTGCAGTAAATGACTTAACCAGAAACTTACCTATTACTGCATCTGGCTGAGCTTCAACCTCCTCCACGGTAACGTGGTTCACTTGTCCTTTGTTGAAAGGGTTCACTTCTTTCCCGAGCTTCCATTGCCATTTCCATTCTGGCCTTCTCGACAATCATTTGCATAATGCCCACCTTTATGCATTTAAAGCAAGTGATGTGGCTCAGTCTACCTTGGATGGTGTTGACGGTTGGTGCGGTTCTGTCCATTGCTTCCTCCATTCCCTGCTCCCATTCTTGGTGCCATTATGGTTGTGCGAGCTACCTCCATGGGTATGCTGAAATTGTCCTCCGGCTTCGGGTAAAGCGAAGTTTCACCGAGCTCCGAGTTATTCTTCCCCGTCCATACTTCCTCTTGCGATTGTCAATCTGCTGCTGCTTCCTTCAATCATGAGAGCACGGTCTACTAACTCCCGGTAGTTATTGAAGGTGGCTACCATCAACTGCATGCTCAGCTCTCATCACTACCCTTCTAGAAACTTCTCCCGCTTAGTTGCATCCGAGCAACGCTATCCGGGGCATAACGTGCTAGCCATCAAATCATCTACATATCGCCAACTGTCTGTCCTCCTTGGCGCAAGTTGTGAAACTCACGCTTCTTCATGGCCATAGCTCCCGCTGAAATCGATCCCATGTGACATTGTCTACAGTGGTAAGTGGTGTAAAATTCTCCCACCATGTCTGCCGCGGGTCCTTCAAGCTGATGTGCGGCAAACTTCACCCTTTCTCCATCTGTACATCCCGCAGTGGTCAACTCCTCCCTATCTTACGGAGCCAATCATCTGCAATAATCGGCTCGGTGCTACTGAAAAACACCGGTGGATTCAGCCTTAAGAAACGGGTCAAATGGTCAACAGGTGGTGGTGGCGGTGGGTTGTTGTTGTTGTTGTTGTTGTTGCCTTGGTTCTGCATCAATGTTTGAATCAAGGCATTCTGCCGCTGAATCAACCGAGTGATCTCCGCGGAAAATAAACCGGGTCGCGCCTCGGAGGCATCCGAGGGGTTAAGAAAAGACGAGAATTTAGAATAGAATGAGGTCTAGAGAGAAACACTACCCATATGCACATGAGACAAATCACACAATATCACTCCAATCAATTCAAACAAGGGCATACAACGGTCTATCTATCGTTACAAAGTGTGAAACTAAAACTAATATAGCATGGGGTAATCTACTACCGTTATGGTGGTCAACTAGAAAACTGCTCCGATGAAGACTCCATGATATCTGCTCCAGCTTCATCTTCGTAATCATCATCACTAGGATCGGAATCGTGTCGCCGATGATGATGTAGTTCTCGACAGGTGCTATCTTCATCTTCTCCTCCGGTGCTGAATTTCCCATGATTTCTTCAATCTTCTCCTTAAGATCGCCGCTTTGTCCCACTAGAGCTACAATCTCCTCCATGTAGTCCTTGCGAGTGGCCTTCAGCCTCCTTCTAGTTCGATAATCTTGGCTTTTGCTATCTTCAACTCCATCATGTCTCACAAGACATCCGGGTTCTCCGACGCCGAATGTGCTGGTTTAACTCGGATGAAAGCTGCAATGGATCGGTCCTTCTTAGTGCCAACTATCTCCCATTGTTCATCTCGGCCCGCAAACTGATAGATAGTATCCTTGAGGTCTTCTTTGTAAACTTCTCCAATGCACCCCATGGTTATGTGAGCTGCCATGCTCTTTCCTGCACTCGTGTTGGTGCATTGAAAACACACTCTATGGGCTCCGTGATTGGCGCAAACGCCCTTCCGGAACTTGAGCTTGAATCTTCCAAAGCTCCTCTTGGGTAAAGTGGAATTGTAGGTCCCGTGAAGCTTGGTAATCCGATATTTAGGTACTTAGTGACTTCCTTCGTGTCGCCCAAAGGGTGTATCCTCATCCGGCTGAGTGAACTTGATCCTCGCCTGGCCATCCTAAAAGAGTAGAAAAGATGAGGAGTTAGAAATGAGAAGAGAGAGTAGTGATCTAGGGCTTTAGCTTAATGGTCGTGTCCTACACTCAGCAGGTGCTCGATACTATCTTTGTAGCGACTGCACCTCAAATACCGATCTCTCGTGCTCGTGTCATCCCCGGATCAAGAATGCCGACACCACACAATACTCTGAGGATTTATAATAGAGTAGCAATCACACACTTATTACAAATCGAATGTCTCAAGAGAGAACTTAATAAAATAAATATGGCTTAAGGCCATCTAATATGATAACAATGGAAGGCTTGGAAGAAAAGTGAGTCCATCAACTCCAACGGCATCACCGAGTATAGAACCACGACCTATGCACCTTACTGTCGTTCAAAAGTCTGCAACATGAAACGTTGCAGCCCGAAACGGGTCAAGACATGGAATATGCTGGCAATGTAACATATAGGAATAATGGAATGAATAGCCTATACTACATGCATATATGGCTGGTGGAAAGCTCTATGGTTACAGCTTTGCATAAAGCCAATTTTTCCCTACCGCAAAGGAATAAATTTATTTAACTATCATGGTGGTTGTGAAACATTGAGAATGGTTGACAAGATCCTCAATCCCAATTAAAAGTACTCATTAACAAACCCAACAATATTAATTAGAAGTAACATGATGAGATTCACATGATATCCAGATACTAGATACTCAAGATGTCCATAACCGGGACACGGCTAACCATGATTAGTTTATACACTCGCAGAGGTTTGCACACTTTTCCCCACAAGACTCGATCGCTTCCATTGGATTTCTCGACTACATGATGGTTGAGAAGCGGATGACCGAGACATAGTCTTCGTAAGCACTAGCACCTTACTTGTGGGTAGACCGCACACCTACTTTCCCTACATCCGCTAGTCTACCCGTAAGAGTTCGCACAACTTAGTCAACTATGCCAGAGCCCATAATGGCTTGTGGCTGCACACGAGGTTTCTAGTTTGAATAATCTCATGATCCTTTGAGCCCGGGTGGCGGTCCCAAGAAATACAGCAAGTCCTCGATAGAAACCAGTGCCTCAATCCACCCTGATGTGTGTTTGTTGCCACCTTAAATAAACCATTAAATAACAATCTCACATCTGTCATGGATACACTCACCCAATCCACGCCTACTAGCATAGCATGGCATAATAAGCAAACATAGAAGTAACTCCCAAGGGTTTGATAATAAAATGTAATAGGTAATACCTCAACTACTTCCCATAACCCACAATTTAATTAGATCCTATTCATGCAAGTGTTTGAGGATAGATCTAATGCATAAAAACTGGGTATGAGAAGGGTATGATCAAAGTGTTACTTGCCTTGTCGATGATCCACTAAACCTAGAGACTCAAGTAACAAAGCGGCGACTGGGTAATCTATCGCAGACAAACAAACAAGCATACAATAAATACTCATCTAATGCACAGGTAAAACTCAAATAGATCTAACCAGATAGTTCAACTTAAGAACTCCGTTTGCAAAAAGAATCAAATCAAACGAAGCAACGAAAGTCAAACGCTAAAGAAAACAACTTCGTTTTACTAGTCTGGATCTAAGTCAAATTTACAGAAGCAAAACTTGTTTAAGTAGATTATTCGGAAAGAGAGTTTCGAGACGAAACTCTAGGCGCTTGAATCGCCTGATTCTCGATAAACGAGCTTAAAAGTTATACTAAAACGAAAATCGATCCGAATCACGATCGAAAAATTGCGGATTAAATCCGAGAAAAGAAAACGATTTAACGGTTCGTTTAAACGAACTAACGAACGCTCGTTAATTAGCCTAAACCAAAAAAGCCAAACTAATAAAAAATAAAATAAAAATAAAAACCAAAAAACTGAAGAAAACCGCCGGTTTTTATAAAAACCGCGCGAAAACGAGGCGGCGGTGAACCCCAAGCATGGGTCTCGACGGCGGCGCCACAGCGGGCGGTGGCGGGTCGGGTGGCGCTTAGGGTTTGGCTCGGGCAGGCGGGTGCGGTGGGCTGGGCGCTCGAGGCTCGGCTTATATAGCGCCGAGCGGAGTCCCGCCTGCACGGCCCGCCTATATATGCTTGCTTTTTTTTCTAAATAATTACGCTAGAAAAAAAATAAAAAGAAGTACTAAACGGACTCAAAAATCCGAAATAAATTTTCCCGCTTCTAAAATCAAGCCGATTTAATGAACATTTATTTGGGGCCTAAATATAATTTTGAAAACGCGATTTTTCCTAAATTCAAATAAAAGGCTAAAACTCCAAAATAAAATCTTATTTGATTTTATTATTAAATCTTCATTATTTCTTTATTTTGGGAAAGTCATTTTATTCCTCTCTCATATTTTGTAGTAGAAATAATTGAAGATAAAATAATTAAAATCAAATGATCCTATTTCAAAATTTGAGAAAACTCAAATATGAAAATAACAAAAATCCCCAACTCTCTCCGTTGGTCCTTGAGTTGTGTAGAATTGCTAGGATCGAGCAAAAATGCAAATGAAAAATATGATATGCAATGATGCTCTATGTATAACATTCCAAATTGAAAATTTGGGATGTTACAGAACGGAATAGGTCATAGGGTGGAGGAAACAACTGCGGTGGACGCGGAACGACGCCTGGCGGAGGCGGGCGGCGCGGTGCAAGGCGGCCTGTCTAGATCTGTTTTGTGTTCGCATAAGCTGCCCAATACGTGTCTCCTTGCGGTCCCACCCACGGCAAGCAACAACAGACGAAGACTGGCCCACTCACGGCAATTAATTGGCAATGGATCGGTCAAGACTAAGAACGCCCGCTATGATCATTTGTGAGAGTTTCAATAAGGAAGAGGGGAAAAGTGAGCAAACGCTGGAGCGTGGGGAAAAGTGAGCACAACTAAGGAACCAGGGCACTAATTTAAATATCCCATGTAAAAAATGAAGAAAATGTTTCAATTTGATGGGCCAATAACATAAGTGCAAGGCAGGCCCTATAGCAGGCTCAAGGCCCAAACGAGCGCCCCATATCGATCGACAAACAGAAAATCCCAATTCATTCGCTCCACCTCTAGTCTAGTTCGCCCTAACCTAGCCGCCGGATGTACCGACACAGATTTCCTCGCTACTCGTTGGAGGGCGGTCGCCGGCTTCAAGCTTAACGAAGGACAAGAAGATGAAGATCCAACCCGGGTGTAGCTCATGGGAGGCAGCGGCGGCAAGACGGCATGGCATCGAGCTTATAAATGGACAATCGCAGCTTGCAAGAGTAGCATGCGAACGACGAGTGTACATCACATCCCCGATTATATCTAATTCAACTCTTCAATTTTCGCCAATAGTTAAACCTCGACGTGTTGTAAACTGCTTGTATGTAGGGAATCTATGAGAAAATGAAACCAATTTCTACTTATTTTATAACTCCCCAATCAATACCGAATCGACTGAATCGATGTATCTAATCAAGTTTCCGTGCAAACATACAAGCTCATGTTGTTCTTGAGCTCAAGTGTCTAATGAATGATCGCTAATGAAGGATTTGATGCAAACATTTTACATGCTCCCCGTGGTGAACATATAGTGTCTAATGAGGGATCTAATGCAAGCATTTTGCAAGCTCATTGAAGGATTTAGTGTCTAATGATGATCTACTATGTTGAGAGAGACAGATATTTGCAGCATTGATGACAAGCAAATTATAGTGCATTTTCATAGCTTGAGGAAACGTCGAGGCCATCTACCGTAAAGTCCCCGTGATCATGACAACATAGCATAAATACTTTTCTAATCTGTTGTTTGAAACTATTGGTATACTTGTGCAGGATAGATATATTGATATGCAGTTTATGACTGGTTATACGTGCAATTACACATCAATATTTTCAGCCGGAGAACTAATAATTCAAGTATGCACCATGTTTGTAGTCTTTGTACACCATGTTGCATTTTGTGTTTTTGGTGCTTGCATCATTTAGTGTTTATAATCTGAACTACTTTGGATCATTAGCTGGTTTTCAAAGTGCATGTAGCTTCACATTTCTCAAGTTATGTTGATTTCCGAGTGCAATTGCCTTCAGATTTTTAAGTTAAATATTCGCCCTGGTAACTTGAATCTGTGGATCATCCACTACACACAAATCATACACGAATGCCGCATTTAATTAAATGAAATGTAGGGACTTACGCTAGCTCACAGGCTGTGCTCATCTGCAGCTCTCGCTGCGCTTGGGATGTTCCATGTACAAGTCCATGTTACCACTTGCTTGGATGTGCAGGCCTTGTGCTCCTTGCATCCCCTCTACATTTTTGACACGGTGAATGGTTGATCAAATAAGAGGAATCGACCTTGATGTTGTACAGAGGACAGATACTTACAAGGTTATACTGGGTGTGCGTGATGTGTACCAGATCCTCAGCGCCGTCATGCTTCGCTAAAAAATGGATTTGCTTGTTTCGTATGATATCTCCGTAAGAAATAAGAGTTAAAGTCGAGTTGCATAGGCGTGTAAGCTAAGAGAGCAAGAAAAGGATATCCAAACATCGCTGGAACAGGCACAAGGGAGTGATGTGGACACCTAGTTCGGGCCGGCGTTTGGGCATGTTCGCTTAGCTAGAGTGCGGGTCACTTCAGAGTCGTTGAGGGTGATCAAGGCGTTGGCTGGCCGGCAGCACGGATGCAGATCTTGAGTGGCAGCGGAGCGCCACGATGCGGTGGACGAGACCCTGGTGAAGCCCCAACGGCCTCGGGGCGGAGGTGCGACGATGTGCTCGTGAAGTAGCCTCGTGAGCTGGGAGACGGCGCGGTGAAGCGCACCTGATGCGGTGGAACTCGGTGTCTCTAAGGCACGCTTGTTATGCGGCGCCGACGTTGTTGGTGGACCACCCGGTGGTGGGCGAGGTAGATGAGGTAGCTCGGTGCGGTGGTGAAGCGACTGTCGTCTTCGCTGTTGTCGCCCAAAGACAGAGGTGGGGAACGTGGGGAAAGAGACGAGACGAGGGGCGATTCGAGGGTTGGCGGCGAATTAGGGATTTGAGCAATCAAGCGAAGGGGATGGTGGAGAAGAGAGATTTTGCAGGGCTAGAATTGGGGTCGCTAGATATTTCAATCCAAACATGGAAGCGAACTTATATTGTCGCCATCCTTTTGGGGGCGGGTGGCTGGGTGCTACACGTCCGTCTGACACACACGCCACCACCCCGACAGATTATGCTTGGTGTTTAAGGCACCTGCCTTAGTGTTCATGACATGTGGGCCCAACAGTTGCTGGCCCACATGTCGATCACCCAAAGGCGCTTGCCTTTTAAAGCACCAAGCAAAGGCCCACCCCGACGCACGACCTCTGGTGCACTGGTGCGCCTACATTTGAGAATGCAAACAAATCTTCTTTCATTTGCAAACTAATCTGTATGTATTACCATGGCTGTGTTTTTCTTGCAATAATTAGTCATTCGAACGAGATACTCCACCCGCTCACTTTTGTAAGTCGTTTGCATAACTTAAAATGAACTGTTTTGCACATTGTCCAAATGTCTTCAAGGTCTTATAAAAGTGAACAGAGGGAGTACTATAAATTAATTAATGAGGAGTTATTTGAAAAAATCGAATGGTACCCACGCTTAACGTGGATTAGAGTGTGTGTCACATAATTAGTTATTTGAATTAGAGTGTGTGACGTAGTTAGATTTTTGAATTAGAGTGTGTCACGAGCGATCTCAAATTCTAACGTGGATTTCGTGATTTACCGTATCCACGCTACTTTTTAATACAAATTCATATGTATATGATGAACACCATGGTAGTGAGAAAACATTTGGATGGATTCAAACATATGACCTACAAAATAGCACAACAAATTGAGTCAATGTCAACTTTTCAAACTTAGTATGGCACTAATTCAAATAATTACCAGTATGCCCGGTCCTCGGTTCAAATCTTACAATGTACACCGAATTGAAACATCTATATTAAGTCTCGTACTATGTACATTCAAATTTGTTTTAGCCCCCCGCACAAACGGTACATACTTCTCAGACGGTCAATCTTCCTCTCCTAACCACCTTAGGAAGCTATCGGTTTCCAACACACGCTCATTCTTCTCTCCATGTTTCGATCTCTAAGTCTCTCAACTACACAACCCCTTTTTCCACTCTGCTACTAAATGTATTTACCTCACACACCCGCCATTGCACCCCATGCCGAGCTCTCTCTCTCTCTCCCCCTCTCCTCTCACCTCTCGCGCTAAATACATGCATTGCCTATCTAGCCCCCCAACCTCTTGTGCACGCAAGCACGTTGTACATCTAGGTCACTCCCTCGAGATCTGTCTCACTCTTTCTTCCAAGACGGCGGGCCACACTCGCTCAATCTCGCCTCTTTATCCGAGTCTCGCTTAACCTCGTTTTCTTTCACACACAAATGATATATCTCCCTCTTCGGGCCTCGATTGACACACTCTATACTCTCTCACGTAGATTGTCTATCTAGGTCAGTCCATCCAAGCCACCGCCACACTTTCGACCTCATGGTGGGCCACGCTCACTCAATCTCTCTCTCTCTCTCTCTCTCTCTCTCTCTCTCTCTCTCTCTCTCTCTCTCTCTGTATGTCTCGATTGACCTCGCTCTTTCTCGAAAAAAAATGATATATCACCATGTTTGAGCCCAATTCGACCTATTCACATTGTATACTCTCTCACGCACATCGTCTATCTAGGTCACTCTCTCCAACTCGTCTCACTCTTTCGATCGCACGGCGACCCTATGTGATCGTTTGACCTTGCTTCCTCCCACGCACAAAATATATCTACACGTCTGTGACTGGATCATCTCTCAAGCTCTATCTTACAGCCCTCACCCTTGCCAAAAGCTCAATCGGACAATATCTCTCCAGAGCATATATATTTGTTCAATGAATGTCGGACCACACTCACTTTGTCTCTCTATCTATATGTCTCTCGATAGACCTCGCTTTCTCACACCGTATCTTCCGTGCATTGAAGCTACTACCTCTCCATCCCTCGCAAAGCCGGAGCTATTTACATTGCGAGGGGCACTCCAACCTTGGATTAATTTGTGTAGGCATTTATTCGGTCGGTTTAGATTATATTTTCGTAGCATTCGCCCACAACTACTCCAAACACCGCTGCAACCCATAACTCCCCTAGTTGATTTCCCTCCTGCTCGGTCATCGCTCTCTTGCACGCCCTTTCTCGCCTTCAAGGTCGCACCATGGTATTATTGAAAAAACTATGTTGTTCTCTTTAATTATTATAAATAACCTACAAAACTACACATCGATAGTCCACTTGGAATGGAACAAATTTCGACCCACAAATTAAAGTGCTACAAACTACACACCGAGGGGCCCACATGTCATGAAACAAATTTGGACCCATATACAAATAAAAAAAAGGACGAGGATCAAACATGCGAGCGGGCCTTCAAGCCGCACGTCAATAGGCAACATACGTAGAATAGCAATGTTTGTTGTACCCCCTTTGTTCACATAATGTTTTTATATTACCACAACCTAATTAATGGATAACATGTGATATTATTTTTAGTACTATTCGCCTTCACTTACTGGTGGGTTCCATGTGTGCTCTCTCTCTCTCCTCCCCTTCTGTGTTTAGACGCATGGGCAAACAGGAAGAACTTCATGAGCGATGTTGCCGTTGACCATATCTGGACGCATTCACAAGTCACGGCACCAGTTTCACGTACTAGCAGCACTAGTCAGTGTGTACGTGCAATGCACGTTAATTTGGAAGTATATGAAGTGCATGCGGATATTAAGTAATAGGATATTATTTGCGTGTTGTCATGTGATTAGCACTATTTTTGGCATGAAATTAACTGCACACTAAACGTGTTGAGCGCTCGATATTGAAGCAGTCTAGGTCGTTGTATGACAAGGAATACATGTGGCTTGATGACGTTTTATATTTAATTTGATACGGCTCTAGAAGAACATTCAATCGATCAAACCATACATTTCGTTCAGTCTGACTCCGACTATAAATTATACGACGATCGATATAAAATAAACGGAAATGATAAACGTTCGGATTTTAAGCATGGCAATCCGAATGTTTTTCATGGAAAATTTAGATTACGCGGCGGCGGGGGCGTCTCGCGGTGGGAAGCGGCTCCTCTTCCGTGCTCTCTGTGTCGTCGGGCCACTGACCGACGGCGACGGCGGCGTCTTACGCCGTTGTTGGCGTACTCATGGACGTTGGCCTAGCTTCAAGGAAGGCCAAAATGTTCTGGACTTCGGAGCGAGTCAACTGGCGGGAGGAGACGGTGGCGCAGTGCAAGGAAGCGGTCGACGGCGCCATCCATGCCGCCGAGGGGGCACCGCACCAGCGCGAGGATAGGCGCCGTCAACAGCGCTGGCGGAGACATTCGTGTGCACGGGCACCGGCTGCGCGCGTCGACGCTGCAGACGCAGCGCATGCTTGCGGGCACGGTGCCGCACGCACGTTGCAGCGCGCCTGCGTCGATGCGCGCAGCGCTATCTTGTTGGCAGGTGCACGGCGCGTGAAAGTCGGCGGGGACCTCGTGGAACCCCGTGGCATCAAGCTCGGCGACAATGTGCGGCTCCCAGCCCATCAATGCCACGGGATGGGCGCCGCGCAGCCGGGCAACGGAGCCGAACGGGAGCGGGGACAGGCGCGGCGTCTTCCCACAAGGCCAGTTCAAGCTCGTCCCAAAGCGCCTTATGTTCTTGAGACTCCGGCTGGGTGTCCTCCTCAGGAAACTGGAACACTAAGGGCAGACCATTGTGATGCGGCATGGCGTACGTTTAGGTCAAGCTAGTTGGAGGTAGACGACAGGAGAATCGAAGAGGAAGAGAGAGGATTGTAGCGATACCGGGTAGTGCGGGGTTGATTTTAAACTGCGGCACCGGCGACATTAAAAGTGGGAGCAGTTGGGACGACGGTGGGCGGCGGAGCCTGGTCAAAGGGCTCGCCTCCCGGTGAGTCTGCACAGCGGTCTGCTCGCACGTCTCCCTGACAGCCGGCGCAGCGGTCTGCTCGCATGCCTCCCTTCGACTCACACGCTTGCTAGGACGGCACCTGCCGATGAGAAGCGGAGACTCGTGGCGGCACGTAAACACCCATGGTTTCAATAGTGAAAGCGTCCGCCTTAACGTGACAGGTCTTTGTTCCAAAATACCTTGGCTCTTCATTTGTGCAACTTGTCATAAGCAGCTTGTCTCGAATTGAAGAAAAAACTTACGAAGTAATATTTGTGCCATATCACGTGACCATGCTCAGTTTCAAGAATTTATGCTCACTTTTGGATTTTCTGAAATTTAAGATCCAGAATTCGAAACAATATCATAACCTACATCATGCAATAAATTTTCAAGCCGTACATCTGTCCTGTTGTATTTCTTAAGAAAGGATTTGGTCAAACATTTTGCTTAGTTAGACTTCAGACAATTTATATATGCAGAGTAAAAGGATAATCCCTCCGTACCAGTGCATTGCCTGATATATTAACTCAAGTACTAGGCACGAACAAACGGGCTCAATTCTGTTCTCATCCTGGTGTAGTAGTAGTAGTAGTAGTACTAGGCAATGCAGTTGACGGGTGACCTTGACGAGCGGCGACCAAGGGAATTGAACCGTGCTCGGCATGGTAGGTAACGTTGTCTAGTTACTAAAGCATCCCTCCGTTGTTCATCGGTAGTCATTATGGACCGGGACATGAGGGAATTTCCTAGGGCTGGAATTTCGCCGCGGATATTTCGACTTGAAACGCCGAGGCTCGACTGGTTGGGGTTGCCTAATGTGCATACCACGCACGCCACTGAAGGACACGAGCCCGGTTTTTCTTTAGGATCAACACGAGCCAAGGTCTGGCTGGTACGTCGTTGGGTCCTACCATTTCAGAATACGAAAGGAACCTTTTAAATTGTCGAACGTTCTATGTGTATTACAATACCCATATTTTCCTTGCAAATACTAATCTCAACGTGGTAATTGATTTATGACGAGTTGTTGAATTAGAGTGAGTTTGTGATATAGTGATATCAACGTGGATTTCACATTTCATGGTATCCCTAGTAAGTTTTCCAATGCAGATTCAAATTTAAAAGATGAACAATACGGAGGTGAGAAAACTTTGTATGTATCAAGCATATGATCACACACAAAGAGAGAGAGAGAGAGAGAGACACACACACACGCACGAACACAACAACAATCCAATAAGTATAGTGCATCTATTTTTCCAAACCATGCATGTATGACACGAATTCAAAAATACTCCTTATATTCCTAAATACTAGTCTTTTAGAGAGTTCAACAAGTGACTACATACGGAGCAAAATGAGTGAATCTAGACTCTAAAATATGTCTATATACATCCGTATGTGCCAGTCCATTTGAAGCCTCTAAAAGACTAATATTTAGGAACAAAGGAGTAAATGTAAGACATCCATGGTCCTCAGCTCAATATTTAAAATGAACATGAAACTGAAACATGAATATTAAGTCTAGTACTACAGTACATGCAAATGTTGTGTTTAGGCGGAGCTATGATTGTCGGGGGTCAACCCCTCGACCTTAGATAAAATTGTGGAGCTCTGTTTAGGGTTGTTTAGATTATATTTATCCCCACCCTCCCAACCACCGATTGGTTGTGCACCCCCACCCCTCCTCCCTGGGAGAATATCATGTGCCCCCATACCTTAGATGCTATATGCCGTCTGAGTTGCTTGGAGCTTGTAGATCCGAGATATAGCAGCTCACATGATGTGTCTTAATATTTTTGCAGAAACCTTGATGAGTTTGAGAATTGCACACAATTTGTACAAAACTACTTAGATGCCCTTTGATCCCATATCCAACGACCTTGAAGCTCAGATCACCGTAGCATCTAAGATGAAGGAGGACATCATATTCTCCCTGTATGTAAGAATATCATGTGCTACCACACCTTAGATGCTTTGGTGATACAGTCTTCTGGAGGCGTTGATTTGTGACCCAACACCTCCTCGGTGGTTCGAATGGTTTTTTGCAGAAAAGCCCCAAAAGAGTTCGGTCAGTGCTTACAAGCACAAAGACTGCTCAGATGCCATTGGATCTCAGATCAAACGACCTCCAAGCTCGTCTCACCGTAGCAGCCAAGCTGCGATAGCACCTTATGTTTTCTTGCACGGGAGAGTATGAGGTGCTCCCGCATCGTAGATTCTATGGTGATACGAGTTCACTGAGATCTAACGGCCCACAGTAGGAGGTTTGAATGTTTTTGCAATATACGGCTGATAGAGTTTGGGAAATGCGCAGAAAGTACAAGTACTACGCATGTGCCATCTGATCACTGATCATACGACCTAGACGCTCATATCACCATAGCGGGTAATTAAGCTATGGGGAGCACCTAATATGAGCACCGGGGAGCCGTTGGATCGAAGATGCAGCGGCACACACGAGGCCTGAATGTTTTATTTACAAAAAAATCCTTTGGAGAGTTTGGAAATTGCCCATAATTACAAAGACTACTCCCAAGCCATTGGATCTCACTTCCAACGGTGTAAAAACTCGTATCACCATAGTATCTAAGCTGCGGGGTGGATGTGATATTCTATGCCGCTGTCATTTTTGTTCGTAAACTTGCTAAATACATGTAACTCATGCCGTTACTTGTCTAACTACGCAAAGTGTTTGTTCAAAAAAACCATCCTACACTGAAATATCAGAACAACACACGGGGGTCCCACTTGTCATTAATCAAATTTGGACCTAAAACTAACAAATCTGAAAGACGAGATTCGAACTGGCAACCTGGACTACAAAGCATAAGTCGATAGCCTGAAATAACGAACGGTTGTTGGCTTTGTCCCATAACTTGATTTTAGACAGTACTTGCATTGAGTAGAGTAGAGGGAGTGCCTCGTCAACACGTGCATGACCGTTATCTCACTTACTGATGGGTCCAGGTCTGCGATCTCAATCTCTCTTCTCTCCATCATCTAACCTTTGCACGGGCACACACAAAGAGCGGCGCTAGCTTGCCGTGGTGTTATTACAACTAAAAAAAGCTTGGAAAATAGAAGAATCGCCTAGAACAAGAGACGTTGTGGCTGGTCGAGACGGAGCTAACCACATCTATCCTCCGTGCCACGTTTGCATGATGAAGCTGTGTGGCTAGTGGGGTGTTTTTTTCGACCGGTCGGGTCCCGAGGTCGAACCATAGGTATTACGTCTGATACAGTATATTTTTACACGCACATTTTTCCTCCATGCCGAGACGTGGCACACCCTACTACGCGGTTTCGGGGTCCTCCCGGGTGGTGCACGCATATATTCTTCCTGACGTGGGACGCCCTACCGCGCGTTTTCTGGGTCCTCCTCGGTCGTAGCGCCGAAGCAAGTAAATGAGTCGTCAAATCACGAAAGACCACCTTTCCCGCCGAGTACATCAGTGAATCACGGTGGCTAGCTAGTTGGGCTAGTTCGACCGATTATCTAGGCCGCCGCCACATTTGTTTTTTCACCCCTTTTTTTATCTACTTGCCGGCATGTAAATTTAAATATCCACCGCGGCGTTGCTCTGGTATTTGGGTGCGGCAGGATTTTTAATTTTTTGATTGACGGGAGCAGGCGCGGCAGGATTTTAAATTTTTTGATTGACGGGAGCAGGCGCGGCAGCAATTAGTCACGATGACTCCGCCTCTAAAAACCCACTGCTCCCTGATGTGAGAAGTCGTCGACTGGTGTTTTACCGTGGTGAAAACCAAAAGATTCCCCGCTCCCTCTGCCTTTCCATAGATTGCATTGCCTTTCAGCCGTTTCACCCCCTTTGCTTCCTCTCCCCATTGCTTCTACCTGGTGCCATGGCGGCGCAGCAGATCATGGAGTCCGAGGTGAGGCGCCTGACACAGGAGCTCCATGCCAAGGATGCGGAGCTTAGGGCCAAGGACGTGGAGCTCCGTGAGCTCAAGGAGGAGAGGAGTGCCATGCTCCTCCGTTATGTGCGGGAGTTCACGGAGCTTCAAAAGCGGCAGGCGTCCACCACAAAGATGCTCGAGGTGTCGGCAGCGTTGCTGCAGAAAGCGGGAGATATGATAGGCCGTTATGGGAGCCAGCTGGAGCACGAGCGGGCCGGTCGTGACGAGGTCCAGGATCGCCTCAGCCACTTGTTGAACCAAGTTGCCACGCACATGTTGCGGCTGCGCGATACCTACCGTCGTGCCAGCGCGATGATGCCGGCCGTCGGGCTAAACCCGTTCGACCACCTGGTCAACTTCAACGAGTTGCGGCTTCCTGACCTGGTCTCCTTCTTCACCTATATCTCCGAGGAGATGAGAAGTCTCCGCGCGATGGTGCGGGCTGCCGTCGCCGTTGCCGGGTGAATCCTTTCAGGGCTCCGTCTCCGGAATCCATTCGTGCCATTGGACGCCGTCTTTGACGAGCTGGCTCCGCCGACCGGGAGCGGGCTCTGCGGGCGTTGCACCCTGCATCACCAACGTCGTGCGCCTCGAGAAGCGAGAGGGACTTCGTGGTGTTTAGGCGCCTCTGCATGGGCATGTCCATGTCTCGGAGCAACATGACCGTTGGATCAAACCGAGATGGTGCAGATCACCATCAGAGCACAAAGCGTGTGGATGTGTTTGGTTGCATTCTCATCTCAATATAGTTGTTTCCTCTTCGTGTATTTTTGTCAACCTACTAGTGTGGACTCTTGCACCCTTCATGCACTCTACCAAACACCCAAAAGTGGGTCGAGAAGGGAACTTTTGCTCCCATCCCGTGCACCCTTCATACACCCTTCCTAACACTATTCGTGCTTCATATGGTTCATGTTTCATGGAGTACTGTAGCACCGTACTCTCCGTGCGTTGTGGACCTAGTTCTATTAACATTGATCTCACCGTTCATTCTCGACCGGACAGTCGAAAAAGCGGTACTATGTACATATAGTAGTTGACATGCGCACAACATCATTTGCTATCGTCATATCTTACTACACTAGCAACAAGATTGTGTAGTACAGACGTATGAACCACTGCACATGCCTAGTAGTAGGAGCACAGTGCATGTTCAAGTGGCTGTCGTGTTTCGCATTCCTCCATCGTAAGAGTGGAAACGCTTGCTGTAATCATTTTTTCTTCGAATGAAAACAGTGGACACGCTCACCGCGGATCCTCCTCCAGCCATGCACTAAATTACTCACTTTACGCGACGTGTGGGACAGCCAAAGACTGGGTCCACCAGCCATGCACTAAATTACTCCGTAGTAGAGTGACGGTAGACTACCCCGATCGAACCGCCAAGAGAATGCCCAATGAGCCGTCAAATCACAAAACCCCCTCCTTTCCAGCAGTAAGTTGAACGGACGAAGCAACCATCATTTCACTCTTCTCTCTCAGCTTCCTCTCTTGAAGGAAAACCCCACTCGCTTCGCTTCTCCCTCATCTCGTTCATCCTTTCACTCTTCTCTCTCAGCTTCCTCTCTTGGATGGACGCCGGAGCACCGGCTGACGTGATGTCTATGGCTCTGGCCAAAACCGTCGAGGCTCATGGTACGAAGAAGCGCAAGCACCCCGCCGAGACTACCGCAGACAAACTCAAAGCCATCGCCCTGTCCAAGCCCCCCTCTCCGGGATCCCTCATTAAGCAAGTGCAGGTAATGTCTCTTGTTGACGATCTTTTCTCGATCTTGATCGTGTTTTTCATCTAACACGCAGTACTAGTCTTGGTAGTACAACTTTCCGGGTGATATTGCATGTGATTTTAGTGTGCCAAATGACGGTTCTAAATTCCTCTTTTGACCAAAACATGCGAGAGGTTGACACCGATTTCTTATAGATTATTAACTATTTCTCTCGTCCCAAATTTCTTGTCTTAGATTTGTCTAGATACTGGATGTATCTAATACTAAATGTGACTTGATACATCCGTATCTAGACAAATCTAAGACAAGAATTTTGGGACGGAGGAGTACTTTATGAACATCAATGCTACCTTTTAAGAGGGTATATTTGCCTCAAGAATTTGTGTTATGGATATTGCATGTAATCCTCTCGCTCTCATGCCTTTGAAGACATTTTCTAGTGTATTTGTTCACTCATTTCGTGCGATATGTAGTCATATATGGAGTATAATATCGAAAATCATCTTATATTTCTGAACGGAGGTAGTAATAAAATATGGTTTCGCTTGAAATAGAACCAGTCCTTGGTGGAGATGAAGTTCTCAAAGTCATGTCGTGTGAACTGGAAGACACGATGATGAGTTCTATCGCTGAACTATCCAAATTCTTGTGTCCTTGTCGCCACGTGTCCTGAACTAGTGTTTTCTGTAGCATTGTTGTCAGCGTGTTCTCGAGGCTGTACTTGACCACAACAATTTCCTGGCTGTGCCTTCGATTACGAAGGGTGTGGTTCTTGTAAAGCTTCCCAACAAATCTGATGCGACCTGTCTTCATATCATGTTTATGAGTGCAAAGACCACTCTGTTAGGTTCTCCAAGGTTGACAAGATGGTGATGGTGCATGTAGACATCTCACACGAAGTCCATGGCCTAGTCAGTTATGCGGGTTTCATCCGTAGGTCGGTGGCAAGAAATAGTCTGCAGAGTTTAGTTAGTGCAACTTTTCTTGTCTGTAGTAAGTACTATTGTTCAGTACTTGATTTGTGTTTGTGAACCCTGTATTGTTTATTAGTATTGCCGCTTTTGGTGTATGGTCAGTCCTAAGAACGGTCTATGTTAATGTATGTCCACTCAATTCAGTCTGTATATTTTGAAGTATCCAGATCATATTTTTGTGAGGATGGTTTATCAATTATGGTTACACTCCAATATCGTATGCATTGCAGGGTTTATCGCACCCACCAGGATTTCCAGGTCCATGGATGTTAGGTCCATACGATTTGTCACGACCTTTGGACTATCCTCTGCTTGGGAGTAGGCGGGGCCCTGCATGCCATGCGAGTTGGACGATCAATCTTCTGTTTAGTACTTCAACATAGTGATTTCCTGGTAAGGATTTGCTCGTGTCACATCAATTAAATCTTATTGATTTACTGTCTAAATCTTATTGATTTAATGTCATGTTTTCTTTCTTTTCCTGCAATTTTACGATGCAGGTTTTGCCATGTGACATTCATCGCAGAATAAACCGTTTGGTTTGCTCTATGATGGCTATTTTTGCAGGTTTCACTTCTTATGTCGTCAGTAACGAAGTCACTGTCCATCACTTATATTACTGGAAAAAATTGGATCAGTCTGTTGTCTGAGTACAAGCTGAATCCCTATGATGAACTGCAGTTTGGTAAAACAAAAACGCCACAATTAGTCCTTCTCGCGTTTAAAAGAAATGAAGAAAAAAACTGGATCATGGTCATGGATCCTAGTCAAGTTAGAAAGTTGATCATAGCAGACCAGACACGATCGCCGCTGTCTCGCACAGATCGATCACCAGCAGTTGCTCTAGCATCGACAATGGCGCAGCTCGATCACCGATCCAGGCGAGGATTGGGCACCAACCGCGTCAGTGGATCAATCTGATCTACCGGAGGATCGGGCATCGATACCGGCACCTGCTCCGACACCGGCACCAGCTCTACAAGGAGCACCATCTCTGGCAGCAGCAGCGGCTTCGGCACCTGCACCAACACTTGCACTTGAATCTGCTCCGGCCCGTGCAGTTGCATTGGCAACAGACTGGGCTGCAGTTCGCACTTCATATACCAAAGTCCTTACAAAAACCGACATGTCCACCTTCTTGGTAAGCATTGGCCGCCCAAGTGCTTCGTTCTTTTTTCTTTCCATGTTGTTTCACATGATTCACTGTGTTGATCTAACTGTTTGGGTATGTCTTCTTGTTTGCAAACAGAGAATTCCTAGAGCAACGAGGGAGTCGTTCAACAATCCGGCGCATCATGCCAAGTTTCTCTTACCATGCGAGCCTTGGTGTGAATGAACCTGCTCAATATACCGTAAGTACAAAGGATGGTCGCATGATGATTGATGCTAAAGGATGGTCAAGGTTCAAATCTAAATCATATCTTGCGGTAGGGGATGATGTCAAAATTGAACTTTCTCGGCAAGGAGAGCTGGTCCAAATCAACTTTGAAATTCTTCAAGAGCAGACGCAAGCGCCGAACTGATCTATCCTCCAAGAGATTTTGATGTAATAATCTGCATGGTGAAACAAGTGTCTGTGTGTATAAGTAGTACGACAAGATTATTTATCACATGGTATATCGTTGATAGAATTGCAACTCGATTGCTGGTTAGGAACTATCATTTGATTTCATTCCAACAGCTGCCGTGCTTTATTCAATTTTGTGTATTCGCCTTTGCACAACATCTAAAACCAGCGCCTGCATCGATCGCTTGCAATATGAAAAGTGCCGAGGTAGAACACATGGGCCCCAAACATGCGTGGTCGGCTCATGCCCAAACTCCGTAACCGTGAGCCTATCTCGAGTATTATATTCTCAGCTGAACCCCCATAAAAAAGCTGAACCCCATAATGCCCGTGCGCTGCGGAGGGAGTATATTTCTCGGCAAGGTGAGCCTGTGATATAAAATATTTGTATATTTCTTTACAGAGGGAGTATCTCTCTGTCAAAAAATATATTTATGTGTAACTAGTTACTCATGTCTTTCTACTTCCTTTCGCTGATATGTGGGGCAACCGGCAACGGGATCCACGTGCCATATGCACAAATTAGAGTGCACAACTTCACGGTAGACACACCCTGGTCGTAGCGCTGCAGTAATGCCCAATGAGCCGTCCTTAAGTAGTAAGCTGGACAGACGAAGCGGCAATATTTCACTGGGCTTGAATCCCCTTCTCCCTCGTCTGCTTGTTCAGAGAAAACCCCCTCTCGGCGATTGCATAGGGTTTTCTCATGGAGAACCATGTAAGAATTCTTCATCCATCCCCGATAAATCCAAGTCCCTTGGTCGCAGGTAATCCTAGGATGGCAGCCGCCGCCGTTGATGCATTTTTCTTCCTACTGAATCTAGTGTGTTTCATTTGCAGTGCCCAAAGTGCGAGTACCCTACAGGTTTATGCGCCCTCGGCGAGACGCCACACTTGTTCCTTCTCATCCTAACACAACATTTTGAAACGTGCACAGTATGTTCCTAGAATCCTCTTTTCTATCCGGGAGGGTGGGGTTTTTTTGAACATGTTGTGTTCTCATATTATTTTTCCTGCATTGTGTTATTTGCTCTGCCAGAACACATGTACTCAAGATGCTCGGCCTTGCCATAACTGAATACACTAGTTTAATGGTCACAGTGAAGACAAGCCATGGATATAAGTTCTGAGTTGGGTGCATGAACCAAGAAGATCGCTGCTTTTTTTATGGCCGAACTTGGATAAACTTTCTCAAGTGTTACGGACTGAAAGTTGGCGCACGAATGTTGATGGAAATAGCAGAACCTGGTCTCATCTTCACTACGATCTTCTACCCCGACGTCGTTCCAATTGTTCATCCATGTTAGTTTTGTATCTGGTTCTTGCTTGTTGTCTCGATTACTTCTTAATCCACCTATTCTGTCTAACTAATCATAATTTAACTTTAGAAGTAGCAACGAATCTCTCACGAAGATGCTACTTCTAACTAATATTTTCTTATAATTGGTGGCACGTAGGTTTTTTCAGAGTTAAGCAGTCCGCTTGTTTTACTCTGTAATAACTCGGCTGTTACTAATGGCATCAAGTTGATCGATCGACATCCACAAGTTCCTACACTTTATTGATCGCCTTGAGGTCCTTGTGGGGCGTTTAAATGGTGGAAGGCCACATGGGATATGTGTGCCATCGCTGCACTCGCGAACAGGTCCAATCGTGTCGAGAAACTTATGGTATGAGCTGTTTTCGTTATATTTGTTGTTCATAAACTATTGCTTATACACAGTTTTACAATTGTGATCTTCTTGAAACAGAACTGCCGAGTTCTATTGTTCCTATACAGATGCTGACCATGGTCGGGTCAGACTTGGCGCTTGGTCACAACATGATGTTTATGTCGACCTACTCAATTCCCTTGGAGGTGAAAAGATACTTATTCATGGGTGGTCTCAAACAATGAAGGCCCGCCCATCTTGGAGAATAGGATGAAGATTATGTTCATGCTTTTCCATGGCTCTAAAGCGAATATCCAGTTTATTGACCACGCTATGAGATGAAGCCGCTTTCAGAAGGTTGTGGATGCGCGGGGTGGCGCCTGGGCCTTGTCCTAGGGCTTGGCGGCCTCACCCTTGGTTAACTATAGGCAAAGTAGCATTGTTCGAGGCGTGCTTTGTACGGTTGAACCTATATAAGTACTCATACTGCTTTCAGCTTTGGTTGTTAAGTGCCCCTGCTGGTTTCAGTTAAGGTTGTTAAGTACTCCTGCTGCTTTTACAGTCTGTCGTGTTTCTTCATCCTGACTTCCTCTAGCCGCCAAAACTAAACCAGCGGCCAAGGGCCGCCTCGCTTCCGCCTCCCACGGCTGGTTGCGCCAGAGCACGACGCCGCCCCACCGCCTCCTAAATCGTTAACGCTGATGTCCTCGGCGCTTTGAGTGGCTTCACAAGCGCCGCCGCCTCGCGTTGTCAACATGGTCAACAAACGCATGTGAATCGGCAGAAATGCGTGGAGAGGATGACAGAGGGGCCCACCACGCAAAGATATGGAAAAATAAAATGCTTCATCCTAGTGTTTTTCGACATCTAGGACCCACGACATTGTGAGCGATATAGTCAATAGACAAGAGAACAGCACAAGATCGGCCGACACCAGGACGAGCTACTCGAGCAGTATTTTTTTGTTTGGTATTGTTGAGACGGAGCATGGTTTGAACTGGGTTGTGGCCCATCTAGCCCAGGCTTATATTTTAAGTTCACCATGTGACCAGCCCAGCTATTTGTTTCATTGTGAAATGAGCCCAGTTTATTTTTTCTAAAGAATACCCAATCCAGGCCTACTTATTTTTCTACGCCCTGATGGGCTGCAACTCTTCCAAGAAGCCTGCAAATCTTGAAAGTAATATGAAATGGGTTGTAAATATAAAAACAGATGACAAATTGGCAATTACTTTATAATTTCTGATTTTTTTCACATTTTCAGATTCCTATTTCACTGGGCACTATCCTAATTTAAATATATCTTCAAAGTACTTCAAATCTGGCTCGACATTTCGGTATTAAAAATAGTTTGGAACCCACAGAAATATGCGAAATTGGCCATGGCCAACCAAAAAAAACGACTGCAATAAATTGCATAAGAAGTTGCCATGAGCTATATATAAATTATTAAAAAAAGAGGGAGTGGCCTGACTTGTTGGCCTGTTTAGTTGACGCGTATGCAAGATTTTTTTTAGTTATTATATACGCCAACAAACGATTCTAGCAGACGTAACCGTTGGATGTCAATCCTTCAATCTCTGATCTTCTTGCTCCAAATTAAAAGCGTCGTCAAGGGACCGCTTTGCTCCGACCTCCGTGGCTGCTGGTGCTTTGCCAAGCAGCCTCAGCCCCTACTACTCCCACCGCTGGCCGTGGCATCCCTCTACTCACCCACACCCCCTGTTATTCTGCGGCGACGGCAGCCTCACACCGCAGCCGAACCGGTGAACCCTCGTACTCCTCTCCGCGCGGGCTTCCACTGTCGCGTCTTCCCCGGCTCTGCGTCGTCCCCTTCCTAGGCATCGCTGTCGTCCACCGCCGTGGTGCTCTCGGCGCGGCGTGGTCAATGTGGTCAACGACCGACTTCCATCAGAAGAGTACTGTACGTGGAGAGGCTGATAGCTGGGTCCACGGCAGCCGCAAGGAAGTGCCTCCTTATCACGCAGAAAATAATTATTCCTCCACCTGACAGCAGGAACCCACCGGACGGGCCACCAGTATTTCGCGAAATAAAACGTTTGCCCCTGACTGCTGGGACCCACAGGACGGGCCACCGTATTTCGCGAAAAAAGCGTTCCCCCCGCTGTCAGCTCGGACCCACCGGAAGTGCCTCCTTATTACGCACAAAAAAATGAATACCCCTGCTAGCTGGGACCCACCTTGGTGGGAGGCTGACTTGTGGGGCTACTAAATTTACTGGGACGGATGCCTTTGTCAACTTTAGTCAATATATGAACGATTCTAGCTCCAGTGCCCGTATGATGTCCATCCAATGGTTGTAGTGCTTCTTCAACCTCTGGTCTTCTTGCTCCAGCTGCCCAAAGCAGCGCCGGTCGTGCCGCCTGCTCCTGCCGCCCGTGGTCGGCTGTGATGCCGCGGAGGCCTCACCGCCCCTACTACTCTCACCGCTGGCCAGGCCATCCCTCTACGCACCCACACCCCCTGTTATTCTGCGACGACGGCAGCCTCACACCGCAGCCGAACGAGTGAACCCTCATACTCCTCTACGTGTGGGCATCCACCGCCGCGTCTTCCCGGCCCGCCGTCGTCCCTTCCTAGGCCTCGCCGACGCCCACCGCCCGGTGTCTCGGCGGCGTGGCCAACATGGTCAAGGAATGGCTTCCATTGGACGTGGACTATACGTGGAGAGGCCGATACTGGGTCCACGGCCGCAGCAAGGAAGTGCCTCCTTATTACGCGGAAAATAATGATTCCTCCACCGAGAGCTGGGACCCACCGGATGGGCCATTTGATTTCACGAAAAAACGCTTCCCCTAACTGTTGGGACCCACCAGCTTCATCTTCGCACGCAAGGAAGTGCGTCCCGCAAAAACGATTCGCCCGATTGCTGGGACCCACTAGCTACACCTTCGCACGCAAGGAAGTGCGCTCAGGAAAAAACGATTCGCCCCCGATCGCCGAGACCCACCGGCTACATCTTCGCACGCAAGGAAGTGCGTCCGCAAAAAACGATTCGCCCGACCGCTGGGACCCACCAGCTACATCTTCGCACGCAAGGAAGTGCTCGACGGTCGGGACCCACCTGGTCGAAGCGTATATAGCGTTGTCATTCTGGTCACGAACGTGTCGCACATACCGGTCGTTGTAGAGACGCACGCGTGTCGTAGTAGAGGCGCCGCATGTAGCATGTACACGCACGTCGTCTGCCGCCGTGGTGCAAGAAATAAAATACGGCCACGTATGTGTACATACGAGCGGGGTCCCGAACGCCTACTCGCGCATACGTACGGCCAGGGTTCGTGTACATGGCTGGGTCGGAACGGAGAAACAACGTCGTCATCGTGTTCATGGGGAGGCAACGGAGTGCGTCGTGTTCATGGGGAGGCAACGGAATGCGTCGTGTTCATCGGGAGGCAACGGAACGCATGGGAGCCAACCGGTTGGGTCCGAACAGAATGCGTGGTCGTGTTCATCAGGAGGGCTTGGACGGAACAGGCGATGGAAATGAGGCCTGGCATACCGTACAACGGAGGAAATGGACCTCCTACGTTCGGAACGGGGTCCTGTTGATCGGGAGGGGTGTGGCGTACCGCAAAACGGAGGAAACGGACCTCCTACGGTCGAAACGGGGTCCTGTTGATCGGGAGGGGTGTGGCGTACCGCAAAACGGACGAAACGGACCTCCTACGGTCGAAACGGGGGTCCTGCTGATCGGGAGGGGTGTGGCGTACCGCAAAACGGATGAAACAAACTTGTGTTGGAGCGCTACGGTCGAAACGGGTGTCCTGTTCATCGGGAGGGGTGTGGCGTACCGCAAAACGGGACTCCACGGGATACTGCTCATCTCCACCGTCGACCTCCTCCAACCTCCACGGGCTACCGTTGACCTCCTCCAGCCTCCACGGGCTACCGTCGACCTCCTCCAGCCTCCACGGGCTCCTGTTCATCCAGCCTCCACCGCGCGCTACTCCATCGGCTACTGTTCAACCACCCCTCCACCGTCTACTATTCATCCAGCCCTCCACACCACGGGTCCTATTCAACCACCCTCCACGGGCACCCTCCACCGCTCATCGCTCATCCAGCCCTCCACACCACGGGTCCTGTTCAACCACCCTCCACGGGCACCCCTCCACCGTCTCATCGCTCATCCAGCCCTCCACCACACCACGGGTCCTGTTCATCCAGAGGCAAACGCCACCGCCACTGCTCATCCAACCCCCCGCAACGCCACTGCTCATCCCAGAGGCAGCATCGATCGGCTTCGATTAGCAGCAGAGGAAGGAATCGCCGATCGGGCTCGATTAACAGCCATCGATCGATCGCCAGTTCGAAGAACGTAGCCTGCAGGTAATCGCCGGGTTCGATTAGAGCCCAACGCCTCGCTTCGGGTTCGGGTTTGAGCCAACGCCGCGACACACGCACAGACACGTGTCGAGAGAAAGCAGCGATCGCTTCGCCCCGACCTCCCACCGTAACTCGCAACTCCTGAAATTTTCCTCCCCTCGCTTCTACCACGGTTTTTTCCGTCATGGACGGCCCAAAGAATGTCATGCAGCTGCGTCTCCGGCCCGCCAGGATTAAAAAAAACCCATTTTCTGTCATGATTTTTTGTCATAGAAGTAGGAGCCCACCACATCTATGATGATACCGGTTTTGTCACAATTATCGTCATAGAAGTGTCATATGTATGACAGAAAAAAAATTCGTTCGGCCCAAAATGTCACGGATGTGTCTTTTTTTTGTAGTGCCAAGTTCCGCCTCGAGACGGCGGCGCTCCTCCCCGAAAGTCTTCTTCTTATTTTTTTTAGGTAAAAATGACTTATATACCAGAAGATGGGCACCGGAGGTGGGCCGAGGAGGGCACAACCCACCAGGGCGCGCCTGGGCTCCCTGGCGCGCCCAGGTGGTGAAAGTGCAACTATCCCTAGGTGGTTTTGGTAATTCATAACAACATATAGCTCATTGAGCTAATGCTAATCCAGGACAAATATTTCAGGAAAGCTCAATGAATGGCATGGCATGGATGATGAAAGTGGATCCCTCAAAATATCAAGGACAAAGGATTGGCTCAAGCTCAAAAGCTCAAGACTCTACATTTTACATTTTAGTGATCCAAGATCACATTGAGTCTATAGGAAAAGCCAATACTATCAAGGAGGGATGAGGTGTTGTTTAATGAGCCTTTTGCTTCATGTGCTTAGTGATATGCTCCAAAACTCTCCACTACTTTCTCACATCCACATATAACCTAAACCCAAAGTCAAACTCGGCCCTACCGATTCTTTCTATCCGGCGCCACCGAGTTCGGATGTCTTAGCCACTGCCACAAACCCTAGGCAAATCGGTCCCACCGATAGGGATCTCGGTCTCACCGAGATGGGATTGTAATCTCTCTCTTTCCCTTTCGTAACTTTTCGGTCTCACCGAAAGAGCGAATCGGTCCCACCGAGATTACAATTAAACTCTCTGTTTCCCTTTTATAACTTTTCGGTCTCACCGAAAGAGCAAATCGGTCCCACCGAGTTTACCTGACCAACTCTCTAGTTAGCTAATTACCAAATTCGGTCTCACCGAGTTTGTGTAATCGGTCTCACCGAGAATACGTTATGCCCTAACCCTAACCATATCGGTCCTACCGAGTTGCATGTCAGTCCCACCGAAAACCCTAACGGTCACTAGGTTTACTAAATCGGTCCGACCGAGTTTGTTGATTCGGTCCCACCGAGTTTGGTAAATTGTGTGTAACGGTTAGATTTTGTGTGGAGGCTATATATACCCCTCCACCTCCTCTTCATTCGTGGAGAGAGCCATCAGAACAAACCTACACTTCCAACTTACCAGCCCGAGAGAGAACCACCTACTCATGTGTTGAGGCCAAGATATTCCATTCCAACCATATGAATCTTGATCTCTAGCCTTCCCAAGTTGCTTTCCACTCAAATCTTCTTTCCACCAGATCCAAATCCTATGAGAGAGAGTTGAGTGTTGGGGAGACTATCATTTGAAGCACAAGAGCAAGGAGTTCATCATCAACACACCATTTGTTACTTCTTGGAGAGTGGTGTCTCCTAGATTGGCTAGGTGTCACTTGGGAGCCTCCGACAAGATTGTGGAGTTGAACCAAGGAGTTTGTAAGGGCAAGGAGATCGCCTACTCGTGAAGATCTACCGCTAGTGAGGCAAGTCCTTCGTGGGCGACGGCCATGGTGGGATAGACAAGGTTGCTTCTTCGTGGACCCTTTGTGGGTGGAGCCCTCCGTGGACTCAGCAAGAACTGCTACCCTCGTGGGTTGAAGTCTCCATCAACGTGGATGTACGATAGCACCACCTATCGGAACCACGACAAAAACATCCGTGTCTCCAATTGCGTTTGAATCCTCCAAACCCTTCCCTTTACATTCTTGCAAGTTGCATGCTTTATTTTCCGCTGCCTATATACTCTTTGCATGCTTGCTTGAATTGCGTGATGATTGCTTGAATTGTTCAAAGATAGCTAAAATCTGCCAAAGTCTAAAATTGGGAAAATGCATAGCTTTTAATTGGTCAAGTAGTCTAATCACCCCCCCTCTAGACATACTTCAAGGTCCTACAAGTGGTATCAGAGCTTTGGTCTCCATTTGCTTTGATTTCCATAGCTTTTGGTGGTCATAGCCTTGGTTTCACAACCCAGGAGAGTATGGCGCCTAGCGAGGAAATTATCATCGAGAGGTCCTTACTTTGATGGCACTAATTTTGCTAGTTGGAAGCATAAGATGAAAATGCATATTCTCGGACATAACCCGCCGCTTGGGCTATTGTGTGTATTGGCTTGCAAGGTGAATTCTTTGATGGGAGAGAACCGAACCGTGAAGCTAGTGCGGAAGAGTTGAAGATGTTGCAATACAACGCTCAAGCTTGTGATATCCTCTTCAACGGATTGTGCCTCAAGAATTCAACAAAATCAGCCGTCTTGAGAATGCAAAGGAAATTTGGGATACTTTGATTGATATGCATGAAGGTACCGACTCGTCAAGGAATCCAAGTTGGATGTGCTCCAAAGTCAGCTTGACAAGTTCAAAATGAAGGATGGTGAAGGTGTCGCTGAAATGTACTCTAGGCTTGCTCTTATCACAAATGAGATTGCGGCTTAGGAAGTGAAGAGATGACCGATGATTCATCATCAAGAAGATCCTAAGAGCATTGGATGGAAAATATGATACCGTGTGCACATTGATCCAAATGATGCCAAATTACAAAGATCTCAAGCCAACATAAGTCATTGGAAGAATTGTTGCTCATGAGATGTCACTCAAGGATAAGGAGGAACTTCACAACAAGTCAAGTGGTGCTTACAAAGCCTTATGTGAAGCCCCCACATCATCAAGTGAGAAACAAACCTTCAATGAAGAATTGAGCTTAATGGTGAAAAACTTCAACAAATTCTACAAGAGTAGAAGCAAAGAAAGAAGCTCCAAGTCAAGGTCCTACAATGACAAAAGATCTTCCAGTCGAGAGCGCAATTGCTACAATTGTGGGAGACTCGGACACTATTCCAATAAGTGTACGGCACCCTACAAAAGAAGAGAAGATTCTCCCAAGAGAAGAAGTAGAAGAGAAGAATCACCACCAAGAGAGAGAAGGAGTAGAGATGATCGTTATGAATGAAGACCCTCACGGAGAAGCAAGGATTCGAAAAGGAAAGACAAGTCATCAAAGAGCTACACAAAACGAAGACATCAAGCTCATGTTGGTGAATGGGTATCCGCCCGACTCGACAATCACTCCGAGAGAAGCTATCACTCCGACTCAATACACTCAAGATGAAGGTGTTGCGGTTTAGCACTTGTGTCAACCAACTCCTACGACATATTTGAATCACCAAATGAAGGAATTGGAAGATGCTTCATGGCCAAAGGTCCTAAGGTAACACACCCCGAGTATGTTGATTTTAATAGTGATGAAGATGACTTGCTAGGTGATGATGATTTACTTGTTGACAACTCTAGTGATGAATACTATGATGAAATGTCAATTAATCATGCTAATCAAGATGAAACGAATGACAATGATAAGGAGAAAATTGAGCGTCTAACTAAAGAACTAAACACTCTTAAGTTAGCTCATGAAACTATCTTTGAAGATCATCGAGAACTTTTAAGGGCTCATGAGAAGTTACGCTTTGAAAAGCTCAATCTTGAGCAAGAGCATGAGTTCCTAAAAGCGATCAATGATGATCTTCATAAGAAAAGTTCTTCTTACATTGCCAAGCATTTACTCTTGTCTACCTACATGCCTCAAGTCAAGTCTAGTAACAAGAACAAGAAGGATTCTTCTTCTAGTAGTAACAATAGCAATGCTAAATCCAATATTGTTGCTTCTAGTAGTTCTCTTGATTCCACTAATGATTCTCCTAGCCAAGTTACACTTGAGCAAGAAAACAACTTATTGAAGGGAATTATAGAGAAAGGTGTATACAAGAGCCTTGCGGGAGTAAGCAATTTGAGGAAATTGTATAAGCAAGGAAGGCACGGAAGAATCAAGGTGTTGGTTTTGAACGAAAGTTCAATGCCAATGGAGTTGAGTGGGAAGAAGATCAATACCCCAAGACGAAGTTTGTTCCTCAACAAGAGAAGTATGATCCAACTTCCTTCAAGGGAACACAAGCTCAAGATGATCTTCCACCACAAGACCACAAGAACAAAGGCAAGGACAAGCTTCAAGAGGAGATTGATGCATTTGACGAAGCACCTAAGGCCTTGGTCAAGTGGGTTCCCAAGACTACGTCAAGTTCTACTTAATCAAGCACAACTACTACACCAAGGATTCCCATCAAGATGATGTGGATCCCGAAGAAGAAGAACTAGAAAGTTATTGAGGGTGACTCCGCCAACATTTTTCACTCATATCATTATGGCAAGGACAAGTGCAATCAACTTCCATATCTTGCACTAGTTCAAGGAGTCACAAACCCTCATGTTGGTAAGGCAAGGGACAAGGTAACCTAATGTTTTCATGGACATCATTTTGTGTGTGTGCATCACTCTATGTCTATGGATATTCTTGTTTGTTCCTTGTGGGACTAACCCGTGTAGGTATTGAAAGTGCAACTCACTCCAAAGCATTGCTCCAAAAGATCTACATCAACATTGAGCATACACATCTTCAACACCTACATGAAGCCATCAACAACAACCCAAGGTTAGTTTATCCCTCTAAGGGGGGATCTCACATCTAGGGGGAGCTTAACTCTAAGAATTGAGTCAAAGCAACTCTAATGATGTGAACACATAAATGCTTTATGTAAAAGTGGTAACCCCACTTGAGCTTAAACGATGAGTATGACCTATGATCAAATGTTCTCATTTGACTCCTAAGTCAATATACTCATATATAGATGACCTAGTCATTGCCAATTGTTTGATAGATGCTAGAATTGGTTGTGCATGCTTTGTCACATATTTCATTTGTCATTTTATTGTGTGAGCATGTTGGTTGCATGTTTTACTCATTCGAGGACATCCACTTGTTGTTTGATTGATTGGTTTCTTTTTCTTTTGCCAAGTGGATGGACAAGAATGCCTAAGAACCTTCTCTAGCTATCTATGCTTTTCTCGTCCCAAACTCTATTCATGCTACATCACAAAATTTGATCAAGTCGATTCAAACCACTCGTGTGAGGAGCACTCGGAGTCCCCGATTCGTCATAGACTTAAACTTCCAAAACTTCTTTGTGATTTTCGGTCTGACCAATTCCTCCATTTCGGTCATACCGAGATTACTAAGTCGATCTATGTTTTCAATCTCGGTGCAACCGATTTTAACTTCTCGGTCACACCGAGTTGCTATAACTGTTAACAGTTATGCATCTCGGTGCCACCGAGTTGTTCAACTCGGTCACACCGACAGTGTCGGGCTATATATATCACACGGGAAAATTTTGGAAAATTTTCTCCGAAACCTCTCGCCCGCGCATAGCTCGCTCTACCTACTTGGTCTACGGATCGTCGAATTCGTCGCCAGCCGCCTCCTGTCGCTGGTCTCCGCCGCCGTCCACGGAATTCTCCTCCGTCGTTGCCGCCGTAGCAAGTTCACTGCCGAACTAGGGTATGAACTTGATCTCTGTGCTTTCCTCGTCCGATTCTCAGCAGATTGTATTCGTAATGCATCTTGCCACGATTGAAACACTTCTATCCAGTCAAAACAATCCTTAGAATAGGTATGATTCAAAAATTTAGGGTTAGGTTTCCGCCGAAACCATCTCGGACCCACCGAGTTGAAAAACTCGGTCCCACCGATTTGGCTAACGCCATTGCACTAGTAAGTCTCGGTCTGACCAAGAATTACAAATCGGTGTGACCGATTTTAGGACTTTGTGAAACCCTAGCAGTCTCGGTGCCATCGAACTCTGTGACTCGGTCGACCGAGTTCACTAGTTTAGGTTCCAAAACTGCTTCGGTATCACCGAGTTTGAAAATCGGTAGATCCGAAATGCTTTCTGTGGAAACTAAAACTAAGTTTTTGAATCATTCTTTTGCAAAAATCTCTACATTTTGTGATGCTCATCCACTCTACCTCATCTATAACTATTCACGCAGTCAATCAGTGCAGCATGTCAGACCAAAGTGATAGCCAGAACAGGTCAGGGGAGCAAATTCAAATGAGTGAGGGCACTAGTCCCTCAAGCAACTCAGATGAGGGAGCGAAGCACTCCCAAGATTTGCCCAAGGCTGCCACAAGGACAAGGAAGAAGAAGACCTCAGAGTCTGAGGACGAAGATTATGTGGCAGCTGAGGATGAGGCCAGTTCCAAGAAGAAAGTGCTCAAGAGAGAGCACAGCTCGACAGCAGTCAAGCCTGGATTGAAGATCAAAAGACCAGCAGGTAGACAACCTATGTCCAAGGCCAGAGTCTCCACTCAAGCTGCTTTGGAGTCCCGACTCAAAGAACCTGCTGCTGCTGAAGGAAAGAAAAGGAAGGAAAGGGTCAAGAAGACCATGGCCAGGGTGATTGGGAAACCATCTATGATGGAAGAAGAGGAAGAAGAAGAGGTTGCTGAGCATGCACCCAAGGCACAAAAGCTGATGGGTGATACCATAAAGTCAGGGGCTGCAACTTCAAAGCCCAAAGCTGCCCCCACCAAAGAGAAATACCAGGAGTATACCAGCAACTGAGAAGAACAAGGCCCCAATGCCTGAGATTGATGCTGAAGAAGATGAAGAAGGGCAGGTCCTAAGGAAGCTCAAACCCAAGATCCCAGACCACAATGATGCTCATCCTGTGGCTGAAAACATGAAGATCAGGAGAGATCAAGGGTTGAGGCTATGGAGAGAGTCGGATCCATATGCCACCAGGAGAAGAACTATTGTGGATTACAGGTTCCACACCAAGGAACAACAGGACTTCTATGAGACTATCTTGTTGGATAAGAAGCCCATAGTTTGTGATATGAGGTGGGTCGACTGGACCTACATTCAGGAGAATGAAGAACACTATCCTGGAGTGTATGACAGCTTCAGTGCTTGTGGAGTTGCAGATTTTGTTGGGAAGAAGCTCACAAATTGGAACGACGAGCTCATTATGCAATTCTACTCCACAGCACATTTCTATCCAGATGGCAGGATTGTGTGGATGTCTGAAGGAACTCGATATTAGTCAACCATAGAAGAATGGGCAAGTCTGATCAATGCCCCAAAGTAAGATGAAGATGACTTGGACATTTATGCCAAGAAGAAGATGGGTCACAACTCAATGTCACACATGTACAAGGAAATCCCAGATGATGCACTTGAGTCCTTCAAGTTTGGATCAATTCACTATCTTCTGTCAGGGCTGCCTACAATCAACTGGATCCTAAGGCACACTCTTTTGCCCAAATCTGGTGACCACAACATGATTAGAGGGCATGCAATAAATTTGCTTCACGTTTTTTATGTGCCTCGGAAATTCAAAGTCATGAGCCTCATAGTTGAAACTATCAAGAGGACTGCAGCAGACCAGAAGAGGAGCTGTGAATATGCCCCACAAATTCAGGAGTTGATAAACTCAAAGGTGGGCACAGGGAAATATCAGTTGGATAAGGAACACATGGTTCTCTATCCTGACTTTGAGGACAATCAAGTTGTCATGACTGAGAATGAACCAACATCAGTGCAAGCGCAAGAGAAGAAGGAGAAAGCAAGGCAAGAGAAGGCTGCCAAGATGCCAACTCAAGCAGAGGCATCTGAATACTTTCTGAAGAACAAGCAGGAGCAGCTTGGTTACTTGATAGCATCAACTCTGCGGATTGAGAAGGGGTTGGCCACCCTAACTCAAAACCAGGAGAGCACGGAGAGAATCATGGAACAAAATTCTATGATCTTGATGTCAAAGTGGCGAGATTGACCATTGTGGAGCAGCTACAGGATGACATGCAGGAGAGGAAGGGCAGAACAACGACTAATGCATTTGCCAGAGTGCCACGAGCTCAGAGATCAGCTGCAGAGCCAGTTCAAGAGACCAGAGTCACTTCGTCAGCTCCAGCTACAGCTCCAGCACAACCAGCTCCAGCACCAACTCCTTCAGCTCCATCTACATCGACCGAAGCCTTCGTTCTTGGAGTTCTCCGGACACCACCACCACCAGAAGACCAAGCCTGAGAGACGTTATAGTCCTATGCATTTTCTAGGAACTTTTTGGTAACTTGTTGCCAAAGGGGGAGAAAAATGTATAGATCATAGGCTTCGAGATAGAGAGATTTCCTTTTGTTCTCTCTTGTCTTTTTGGTTGAACTTTATTTGCTTTTGATTGGTTGAGACATTGATGATCATGTGTTTGATCATAAGCTACACTTATGCTCGTTATGATATTATCTTATTTATCCTTATATGATCATTCACTTTGCTTGGTGATGAGTGCATGTATTCAATCTTTGTTATTTTGAGCGCTCCACCAAGATGTATGTGACATGGAAGAGTAACCCATGAGCCTAATTCCTTGTGCATTTGCAGTCCAAAGCAAATATTTCTATGCACAAATTTAGGGGGAGCTCTTGCTTATCACATACTTCTCAAAGCAACGATGTTTTTCAAATTTTATTTTCATTTGTCGAAGCTTTGATCTATATGTTGTCATCAATTACCAAAAAGGGGGAGATTGAAAGTGCAACTATCCCTAGGTGGTTTTGGTAATTCATAACAACATATAGCTCATTGAGCTAATGCTATTCCAAGACAAATATTTCAGGAAAGCTCAATGAATGGCATGGCATGGATGATGAAAGTGGATCCCTCAAAATATCAAGGACAAAGGATTGGCTCAAGCTCAAAAGCTCAAGACTCTACATTTTACATTTTAGTGATCCAAGATCACATTGAGTCTATAGGAAAAGCCAATACTATCAAGGAGGGATGAGGTGTTGTTTAATGAGCCTTTTGCTTCATGTGCTTAGTGATATGCTCCAAAACCCTTCACTACTTTCTCACATCCACATATAACCTAAACCCAAAGTCAAACTCGGCCCTACCGATTCTTTCTATCTGGCGCCACCGAGTTCAGATGTCTTAGCCACTGCCACAAACCCTAGGCAAATCGGTCTCACCGATAGGGATCTTGGTCTCACCGAGATGGGATTGTAATCTCTCTGTTTCCCTTTCATAACTTTTCGGTCGCACCGAAAGAGCGAATCGGTCCCACCGAGATTACAATGTAAACTCTCGGTTTCCCTTTTGTAACTTTTCGGTCTCACCGAAAGAGCAAATCGATCCCACCGAGTTTACCTGACCAACTCTCTAGTTAGCTAATTACCAAATTCGGTCTCACCGAGTTTGTGTAATCGGTCTCACCGAGAATACGTTATGCCCTAACCCTAACCATATCGGTCCTACCGAGTTGCATGTCAGTCCCACCGAAAACCCTAACGGTCACTAGGTTTACTAAATCGGTTCGACCGAGTTTGTTGATTCGGTCCCACCGAGTTTGGTAAATTGTGTGTAACGGTTAGATTTTGTGTGGAGGCAATATATACCCCTCCACCTCCTCTTCATTCATGGAGAGAGCCATCAGAACAAACCTACACTTCTAACTTACCAGTTCTGAGAGAGAACCACCTACTCATGTGTTGAGGCCAAGATATTCCATTCCAACCATATGAATCTTGATCTCTAGCCTTCCCCAAGTTGCTTTCCACTCAAATCTTCTTTCCACCAGATCCAAATCCTATGAGAGAGAGTTGAGTGTTGGGGAGACTATCATTTGAAGCACAAGAGCAAGGAGTTCATCATCAACACACCATTTGTTACTTCTTGGAGAGTGGTGTCTCCTAGATTGGCTAGGTGTCACTTGGGAGCCTCCGACAAGATTGTGGAGTTGAACCAAGGAGTTTGTAAGGGCAAGGAGATCGCCTACTTCGTGAAGATCTACCGCTAGTGAGGCAAGTCCTTCGTGGGCGATGGCCATGGTGGGATAGACAAGGTTGCTTCTTCGTGGACCCTTCGTGGGTGGAGCCCTCCATGGACTCGCGCAACCGTTACCCTACGTGGGTAGAAGTCTCCATCAACGTGGATGTACGACAGCACCACCTATCGGAACCACGACAAAAACATCCGTGTCTCCAATTGCGTTTGAATCCTCCAAACCCTTCCCTTTACATTCTTGCAAGTTGCATGCTTTATTTTCCGCTTCCTATATACTCTTTGCATGCTTGCTTGAATTGCGTGATGATTGCTTGAATTGTTCAAAGATAGCTAAAATCTGCCAAAGTCTAAAATTGGGAAAAGGCATAGCTTTTAATTGGTCAAGTAGTCTAATCACCCCCCCTCTAGACATACTTCAAGGTCCTACAGGTGGGTTGTGCCCACCTGGTGGAGCCCCTCTGGTAGTTATTTGCTCCAATATTTCTTATATATTCCATAAAAAATCTCCGTGAAGTTTCAGCTTGTTTGGAGTTGTGCAGAATAGGTGGCCTGATGTAGCTTCCTCAGGTCCTGATTTCCAGCTGCCGGAATTCTCCCTCTTGGTGTGTACCTTGCAAATTATGAGAGAAAAGGCGTTAGAATTACTCCAAAAAGCATTATTATGGACAAAAACATTATAAATAACATTAAGAAAACATGATGCAAAATGGACGTATCAACTCCCCCAAGCTTAGACCTCGCTTGTCCTCAAGCGAAAACCGAAATTGAAAAACATGTCCACATGCTTTGAGAGAGAGGTGTCGATAAAAACAAAATACGGATATAGAAGCATCGTGTTGATTATTACAATAGCAACAAATTTAAACGTAAGACTTTTATCATAAAACGTTCATCATATACTTCCCGTGAATAAGTAACAGTTCATCACATAATCGAAGTATGAAGCAAAAACTCTATTAGAAACCAACAAACTATGTTCTCAGTCAACTTTGCAACTACAATTCATCATCTTTTCAGGAAGGGTCACATGTCCGAGCCTTTAGGCAAGTCCACACACTCAACCATCATATAGTCTTCTATGATTGCTAACACTCACCGAGTACACATGAGCAAAACGTTTCAACTGGACACATAGAAAGATAGGGGCTTATAGTTTCGCCTCCCAACATACTCACCTCAAGGGTGATGTCAACAATAATAACTCATGCTATCTATATTCAATTGGACATATGTGCCTAGATCTTTCCTCACCACATGATGCTTGCCAAAGGAGAACAATAAAAAGGAATAGAAGGAAAACTTTGACTCTTTGCATAAAAGTAAATACATAGAAGTAAAATATAGGCCCTTCGTAGAGGGAAGCAGAGGTTTCCATGCGCTTATTTGTTTGCATGCTCAATGCCTTAGTGCAAGAGAACGTCACGTTGCATTGCCCCTTAAGATGGCAACCTTTATTATGCAGTCTGTCGCTTTTATTCTTTGTCATCCAAGTTCGCACAACGCTCAATTTTCTCTTACACTAAATGATCTCACATATTTAGAAGCAATTTTTATTGCCTTTTTGCACCGATGAAAACTTACTTTAGGGATCTTGCTCAATCCCTAGGTAGGTATGGTGGACACTTAAAAAAGATATGGGTTTAAGAGTTTTTGGATGCACAAGTAGTATCTCTACTTTGTGCGGAATTTTTGGCTAGCAAAGATAGGGGGGCAAGCACCACATGTTAAAGGAACTATGACAATATGTCTTCTATGTGAATATAAACAAACATAAACCATTACGCTGTCTTCCTTGTCCAACTTCAACAATTTTGGCATATAATATTATGATGAGGGTTCACAATCACAAAATATTTCTAGGATATTATATTTATATGTGAATCTTCTCTTCCCTTACTAAATCTTTCATGAGTTGCATCATTGACTAATGCTATGTTTGTCAATCTCTAATAAAATTTCCTACTTATACTTTTACTTATGTGGTGTCATCACCTACCATAGGATTACTATATGATCTCATTGATTTATTTCCTTCTTTTATTTATTTCCATTCTATTTTTCTTTCTTATTTCTTTCTTTATTTGCAACGTAAAATTAAAGAAAGCAAAAACTCAAACTAAACTTTATTATATAACTTGCACACGATTACAATGATAAATCACTAAGCAAACTCTCAAAGAAGAAAGGATCGAACTAAACTTTATTTCATCTAAAGCAAAAGGATCAAACTAAGATAAGTAAAAGCAAAAGATAGTGGGATGATACGATACCGGGGCATCTCCGCCAAGCTTGGCGGAAGCCAAGGGGACTGCCCATACCCGATACTCAGTTCTCCTTTGGTGGTGAAGAAGATGGTGATGGTGAAGAAGAAGGTAATGGTGGTGGTGAGAAGGTAGGGGATTTTCCCTTTGCTTCCTTCAGCTTCTGACTGAGAGTAAAATTATCCATCATCAACTCGCAATTATCTATCTCGAGTTTTATTATCCTCTTGCATAACGCCTCCATGCTTTCGTTTTTGAACCGGGGAGGAATCAATTCATCTTCATCTTCTTCGGAGGTCCAGCTATAGTGCTTCTCATCCCCATAGGACTTGGGGTTTGCGATGAGGTCAGCAACATAGCTCTCTCCCTCAGAGTCTTGAGATGACATATTTTCAGAACTACGCAGAAAACAGCAAGAAAAGAGAACAAAGGATTTCTCCGCGATACGGTAATCAACAGGTTCGGGAAGTATATATAGATTTTTTATCAGGGGACGCTTCCTAGGAGTTTCTTTATTTCCAAAATTCTAAAATATTCAAAAACTGGTAAAAAATATTTTTGCGGATTTTTTTGGAGTCCGTTTACTTACTGTATCACGTACCTCCTTATTTTCACGATTCTGGAGTGTTCCGGAAGGACTCTTTTATGTGTTCTTCCGTTGTCAAAGTTTGGATAATATTACTTTCAACATTAATAGGCCTACCTGAGATATAATGCTTTATTCGTTATCCATTGACAACCTTCGAGTTAGTACCTTCGGAATTATTTATTTTGATGGCTCCAGACCGGTAAACCTCCTCAATGACATATGGGCCTTTCCATTTTGTCCGACCTTAAACCTCCTCGTATCTATTTCTTTCCATGAAAAGAACCTGAAACGAGAGTTGTACAAAAGAACATATTGTCCGACCTTAAACTCACGCTTTTGGATTCTTTTGTCATGCCATCCTTTAACCTTTTGTTTGAATAGTTTTGCATTTTCATAAGCTTGGGTTCTCCATTCATCTAATGAGCTAATATCAAATAACCTCTTTTCACCAGCAAGTTTGAAATCATAGTTGAGTTCTTTAACTGCCCAATATGCTTTATGTTCTAACTCAAGAGGCAAATGACAAGCTTTTCCATAAACCATTTTACAAGGAGACATACCCATTGGATTTTTATATGATGTTCTATAAGCCCAAAGTGCATCATCTAATTTCTTAGACCAATTCTTCCTGGACCTATTGACAGTCTTTTGCAAAATTAATTTTATTTCTCTATTGCTAAGTTCAACTTGACCACTAGACTGAGGATGATAAGGTGATGCAATTATATGGTTAACATCATACTTAGCAAGCATTTTACGAAAAGCACCATGAATAAAGTGTGAACCACCATCAGTCATTAAATATCTAGGGACTCCAAACCTTGGGAAAATAACTTCCTTAAGCATTTTAATAGAGGTGTTGTGATCAACACTACTGGTTGGAATAGCTTCTACCCATTTAGTAACATAATCAACAGCAACCAAAATATGTGTATACCCATTAGAGGAAGGAAAAGGTCCCATGTAATCAAATCCCCAAACATCAAATGGTTCAAAAGAAAGTGAATAATTCATAGGCATTTCTTGACGCTTACCGATATTACCTATTCTTTGACATTCATCAAAAGATGAGACGTACTTACGGGCATCCTTGAAGAGAGTAGGCCAATAAAATCCAGACTGCAATACCTTATGAGCAGCTCTATCTCCAGCATGATGCCCTCCATAAGCCTCGGAGTGACATTTCCGTAGGATTTGTCCCTGTTCATGCTCAGGTACACAACGTCTAATAATACCATCTACTCCTTCTTTATAAAGATGTGGGTCATCCCAAAAGTAATGTATTAAATCATAGAAGAATTTTTTGTTTTGTTGGTATGTAAAGCTAGGTGGCAAATATTTAGCAACAATGTAATTAGCATAGTCAACATACCAAGGAGTACTATTAGAAACATTTATTGCAGCTAACTGCTCATGAGGAAAACTATCATCAATAGGAAGTGGGTCATCAAGCACATTTTCAAGCCTAGACAAGTTATCAGCTACGAGGTTCTCACCTCCTTTTCTATCAATAATATGCAAATAAAATTCTTGTAACAAGAGAACCCAACGAATAAGTCTAGGTTTAGCATCTTTCTTTTCCATAAGATATTTAATAGCAGGATGGTCTGTGTGAACAGTTACTTTGGAATCAACAATATAAGGTCTAAACTTATCACAAGCAAAAACCACTTCTCAGAATTCTTTTTCAGTAGTAGCATAATTTCTTTGAGCATTATCTAGAGTTTTACTAGCACAATGAATAACACTCAATTTCTTATCAAGTCTTTGTTCTAGAACAGCACCCACAGCATAATCACTAGCATCACACATAATTTCAAAAGGCAAGTTCCAATCGGGTGGTTGAACAATAGGTGCAGAGATTAAAGCTTTCTTGAGTGTTTCAAAGGCTTCTAAACAATCATCATCAAAAACAAAAGGAATATCCTTTTGCAAAAGATTAGTGAGAGGCCTAGAAATTTTAGAGAAGTCTTTGACAAATCTCCTATAGAAGCCAGCATGACCTAGGAAACTACGAATACCTTTGATGTCCTTAGGACATGGCATTTTCTCAATTGCATCAACCTTAGATTGGTCCACTTCAATACCTCTTTCAGAAATTTTATGACCCAAGACAATGCCTTCATTAACCATAAAGTGGCACTTCTCCTAATTTAAGACAAGATTTGTTTGTTCACATCTCTGCAAAACTCGATCAAGATTGCTTAAACAATCACCAAAAGATTTCCCATAAACAGAGAAGTCATCCATGAAAACCTCAACAATCTTTTCACAAAAGTCAGAGAATATAGCAGTCATACATCTTTCAAAGGTAGCAGGTGCATTACATAAACTAAAAGGCATACATCTATAAGCATAAGTTCCAAAAGGGCAAGTAAAAGTGGTCTTTTCTTGATCAGGTTGAGAAACAGGTATTTGTGAGAAGCCAGAATATCCATCTAGGAAGCAAAAGTGTGTGTGCTTAGATAATCTTTCAAGCATTTGATCAATAAAGGGCAAAGGGTAATTATCTTTTCTAGTTCCTTTATTTAATTTTCTAAAATTAATTATCATCCTATAGCCTGTAACAATTCTTTGTGGAATAAGTTCATTCTTATCATTAGGAACAACAGTTATACCTCCTTTCTTAGGTACACAATGAACAGGACTTACCCATCTACTATCAGCTATGGGATAGATTATACCTGCTTCCAGAAGTTTTAATATTTTCGTTCTTACCACCTCTTTCATCTTCGGATTTAACCGACGTTGTGATCAACAACTGGTTTAGCATCAGGTTCCATATTAATTTTGTGCTGACATAGAGTGGGACTAATGCCCTTTAAATCATCAAGAGTATATCCAATAACAGCCCGGTGCTTCCTTAGAACTTTCAATAATCTTTCTTCTTCATGTTCTGGAAGGTTAGCACTGATAATAACAGGATATATCTTCTTTTCATCAACATAAGCATATTTCAAAGTGTTTGGCAATTGTTTTAATTCAAACACAGGATCACCTTTAGGTGGAGGAGGACCTCCTAGAGTTTCAATAGGCAAATTGTGTTTAAGTAGAGGACGTTGTTCAAAGAAAATCTTATCTATTTCATTTCTTTTATGCATATGAAAATCATTTTCATGGTCTAGCAAGTATTATTCTAAAGGATCAGTACGTGGCATAGCAATAGAAGCAAGACCAATTAATTCATCCTTACTAGGCAATTCTTTTTCATGAAGATTTCTACTAAACTAGGAAAAATTAAACTCATGAGACTCATCACCAAAGCTAACACCGACAGCTTGTTTCTTACAATCTATCTTAGCATTAACTGTGTTCAAGAAAGGTCTACCAAAGATAATGGGACACAAGTCATCTTGTGGGGAACCAAGAACAAGAAAATCAGTAGGGTATTTTATTTTCCCACACAAGACTTCAACATCTCTAGTAATCCCAAAAGGTGATATGGTGTCTCTATTAGCAAGTTCAATAGTAACATCTATGTCTTCTATTTCAGCAGGCGCTATGTTTCCATAATTTCTTGATATAAAGTGTAAGGAATAGCACTCACACTAGCACCCATGTCACATAAACAATCATAATAGTGATCTCCTATTTTGACTGAGATGACAGGCACGCCCACAACAGGCCTATGTTTATCTTTTTTACCAGGTTTAGCAATTCTAGCAGCTTCTTCACAGAAGTAAATAACATGCCCATCTATATCTTCTTCTAAGAGATCTTTAACCATAGAAATGCTAGGTTCTACTTTAATTTGTTCATCGGGTTTAGAGGTTCTAATATAACTTTTGTTAACCACAGCTGAAGCTTTAGCATGTTCCTTTATCCTAACAGGAAAAGGTGGTTTCTCAATATAAGCAGAAGGAACAACTGGATCAACATTATAAAGTATAGTTTCTTCTTTAACTGGTGCTGGTTTTTTAGTTTCTTGTTTAACAGGTGGGTGATATTTAAACCACTTCTATTTAGGAAGTTCAACATGAGTAGCAAATGATTCACAAAAGGAGGCTACTATCTTAGAGTCAAGTCCATATTTAGTGCTAAACTTATGAAAAGCATCGATATCCATAAAAGATTTAACACAATCATACTTAAGCTTTATACCTGACTCTATACCTTCGTCGAGTTCCCAATCTTCAGAGTTGCGTTTGATTCTTTCCAAAAGATCCCACCGGAATTCAATAGTTTTCTTCATAAAAGAACCAGCACAAGAAGTATCCAGCATAGTTTGATCATTACGAGAAAGTCGAGCATAAAAGTTTTGAATAATAATTTCTCTTGAGAGCTCATGATTGGGGCATGAATATAACATTGACTTAAACCTCCCCCAAGCTAGAGCGATACTTTCTCTTCACATGGCCAAAAATTATATATATAATTCCGATCACGATGAACTAGATGCATGGGATAATTTTTTGGTGGAACTCCAATTTTATGCGATTCCAATTCCATGATCCAATATCATCGCATAGCCTATACCATGCCAATGCTTTTCCCTTCAAAGATAAAGGGAAAACCTTTTTCATCACCCCATCTCCGGGTAAACCTACAAGCTTGAACAATCCACAAATTTGTTCTACATATATCAAGTGCATATCAGGATGTTCGGTTCCATCTCCTGCATAAGGATTAGCTAGCAGTCGTTCTATCATACCCAAAGGAATTTCATATTAAATATTTCTAGTAGGTGTAGTAGGTTGAGGGGAAATTAATTGTGGTTCCGGACGAGGTGAAGATACCCCAAACAAACCCCTCAAAGGATTGTTTTCCATAGTAGCAAGTGACAATAAATTTCAGCACACTATATAAATGTTTCCTTACCAAATTCCACTTACGAAAGGCGCTTCACTCCCCGGCAACGGTGCCAGAAAATAGCCTTGATGACCCACAAGTATAGGGGATCAATTTTAGCTCCTTTAGGTAAGTAAGAGTGTCGAACTCAACAAGGAGCAGAAGGAAATGACAAGTAGTTTTAAGTAAGGTAATGTCTGCAAGTGCTGGAATTGTAAGTAGCGGAGTAGTTTGATAGCAAGATAATTTGTAACGAGCAAGTAACGATAATTTTAACAAGTATGCATCAAGGTAGCCCAATCCTTTTGAGGCAAAGGACAGGCCAAAACGGTCTCTTATGATAAGCAAAGTGTTCTTGAGGGTACACGGGAATTTCATCTAGTCACTTTCATCATGTTGGTTTGATTCGTGTTTGCTACTTTGATAATTTGATATGTGGGTGGACCGGTGCTTAGGTGTTGTTCTTACTTGAACAAACCTCCTACTTATGATTAACTCTCCCGCAAGCATCCGCAACTACGAGAAAAGTATTAAGAATAAATTCTAACCATAGCATTAAACTTTTGGGTCCAATCGGTCCCTTACGGAATAGCGCATAAACTGGGGTTTAAGCTTCTATCACTCTCGCAACCCACCATCTATTTACTACTCCACAATGCATTCCCTTAGGCCCTAATATGGTGAAGTGTCATGTAGTCGACGTTCACATGACACCACTAAGGGAATCACAATATACATACCATCAAAATGTCGAACACATATCAAATTCAAATGATTACTTGCAACATGGTTTATCCCGTGACCTTAAGAATGAAAGTAACTAATCACAAATAATAAACATGCTCATGATCAGAGGAGTATTAAATAGCATCATGGATCTGAACATATAATCTTCCACCAAATAAACCATATAGTAATCAACTACAAGATGTAATCAACACCTAGTCACCCCCTAGCACCAATCTATAGTTCCGGTAACAAGATTGGATACAAGAGATGAACTAGGGTTTGAGATGAGATGGTGCTGGTGAAGATGTTGATGGACATTGCCCTCCCCAAGATGGGAGAGTTGTTGGTGATGATGATGACGATGATTTCCCCCTCCGGGAGGGAAGTTCCCCCGGCGGAATCGCTCCGCCGGAGGGCAAAAGTGCTCCTGCCCAAGCTCCGCCTCGAGACGGCGTAGCTCCACCCCAAAAGTCTTCTCCTTTTTTTCTAGGTAAAAATGACTTATATACCAGAAGATGGGCACCGGAGGTGGGCCGAGGAGGGCACAACCCACCAGGGCGTGCCTGGGCTCCCTAGCACACCCAGGTGGGTTGTGCCCACCTGGTGGGCCCCTCTGGTAGTTATTTGCTCCAATATTTCTTATATATTCCATAAAAAATCTCCGTGAAGTTTCAGCTTGTTTGGAGTTGTGCAGAATAGGTGGCCTGACGTAGCTTTTTCAGGTCCAGATTTCCAGCTGCCGGAATTCTCCCTCTTGGTGTGTACCTTGCAAATTATGAGAGAAAAGGCATTAGAATTACTCCAAAAGGCATTATTATGGACAAAAACATTATAAATAACAGTAAGAAAACATGATGCAAAATGGACGTATCAGTGGCCTCCCAGAACCCCTTCTGGCACTCCGCTGAATACCCGGTACATCCCGAAACCTTTCCGGCAACTAAATAGCATCATCCTATATATCAATCTTTACCTCCAGACCATTCCGGAGCTCCTAGTCATGTCTATGATCTCATCCGGGACTCCGAACAACATTTGATCACCACCTCACATAACTCATATAATACTATATCGTTAACTAACGTTAAGCGTGCGGACCCTACGGGTTCGAGAATGATGTAGACATGACCGATATGCATCTCTAGTCAATAACCAATAGCAGGACCTGGATGCCCATATTGTTTCCTACATATTATATGAAGATCTTTATCGGTCGAACCTTTATGACAACATACATATTTCCCTTTGACTGTCGGTATGTTACTTGCACGAGATTCGATTGTCGGTATCTCCATACCTAGTTCAATCTCATTACCGGCAAGTCTCTTTACACGTTCCGTAATACATCATCTCGTAACTAAATCCTTAGTTACTTTGCTTGCAAGCTACTTGTGATGTTGTATTATCGATAGGGCCCAAAGATGCCTCTCCGTCACATGGAGTGACTGTCGACGTTCTGGGAACCGGGGGCGTGGAGACCCTTGGCGTCCATGAAGACCCACTTGCACCGGAAGTTCCCCACCTTCTTCTCGGCCCTCATGAGCGCGTTGCCACTTTGGACTGCGGCGAAGGAGACACAACCGGAACGCTGGTTTGAGTCATGCATCTGAAGGTAGAAGAAGTGGCAGAGGAGCGCAACGGAGGGCATCATGCACACGAATGCCTCACACTAGAAGGCGAAGATGGACAAGAGAAGGATGGAGTTGGGCTACAGGTGCAGGGCCTAAACCTGGTAGTGGTCAAGGACGGCGGTGAAGAACTTGGAGAAAGGTGGGACGAGCCCCGCAATGACGTTGTGGAGGAAGAAGGTATAGAACGTCTCCGCCAAGGTCCTTGGGTCGGTGGAGCCGGCCAGGAGCACCGTCTTACTCCGCTCATTGTGGTTGCTCGCCGTCAGCGGGAGTGCGGCGGCAAGGTGCCTCTCCTCGATGATGGAGGATGCTCCAAGGGCCGGCGCTGGAGAAGAGGAGGAGCCCGCGGCCTGCGCGGCCGGCTTCGCCTTCCCAGACGCCATCCACAAGACCCCAGAAGGAATGCGGAAGGGAGGAGGAATTCAACCAGATCTGGAGGTGTTCGCGATAGGAAGAAAGGGGATCTGGAGCAAGGCGAGGAAAAGGCAATGAAGGCTCGGAGACGGGCGCCAGTCTTTTGTCAGCCTGGGGCAGTTGCCAAGGCAGGGTGGGAAGTGGAGACGCCCATGTCCCATCAAGTGCCACGCGTCAACTTGGTCCGCAGGCGATTGGGGCCCGCGGCGCTTCGCCCTTGCCCTTTGGCTTCGCCTCGAAGCCAAGTCCGAGCGCGCCTTGGGCCCGGGGGCTACTGTCGGTGTTCTGGGAACAAGGGTACCCAGACTTGCCTGCCTGCGGCCCACGGTGTGGCTCCATCGACGGCCTGGTATGGCCCATCTACAACACCTTCAAGACAAGACCCTCGCGAGGGGCCAAGCCTCGCGAGGCGGGCGACATCAAGACCTCCGGAGGGAGCGGCCTCCCCGGGCAGGCTCCTGAGGAGTGGAGATTTCTATGCAGGTGCCCACCTCATGAGTTTGAGGTGATGCAAGCCGTGACAACCAAGGCCAGGCGAGCGCCAGCGGGCGCAGAGCGGCAGGTTTCCTCTTTGGTGCTAAGGAGGCAAGCGTGGGCACAGGGTCCTGAGGAATCACCCAAAGGTTTCCATTCCCGTGCAACGAGACCAAGACCGCCAGGACGGCAGGACGGATGTCATCGCCGAGCCCACCACAGCGTCACGACCAGAAAATTAGCAGGCAAAGACCACCTTTCATCAGGATAAGATGTACTACTTGTCCCCTTTCAAAATTGGCCACTGTGGGATCCCTTCCTGCCTTGGTTTTGGAGGAAGAGGAACAAGGCCACTATAAATATAGGCTAGCCACCACCAAGAGAGGGGTCGGATCTTCAACTCATTCCCTCACCAGAGCAGACCTTGCGAGGTTGTTCTTCCCCTATACTGGTTCATCCTCAGCCCCTCATGAGGCTAATCCACCACAAAGTAGGAGTAGGGTCTTACACCGCAAGGTGGGCCGAACCTGGGTAAACTGTTGTGTCCATCTTCTTTCTTGTTCATCGGGCTAGGTCGTGGGGGTGACGAACTGGTTGCCTGGGGAGGTTGAGTTCTTCGCACACGCCCCAGAGTTCGAACCTTTCTTGGGTCTGCGGAGCCCTGAATCCGACAAACTGCTCCTGTCCTCATCTCTGTTCTTAGGGCAGTTCTTATTGATGCACTTTCTTTGATTTATTTCATTATGGTAGATCTTTAGGAATCACTAGGTTATGACTGGTATGGTTTGTAGTTTTCCCCTCCTACTAGTTCTCCTGGATCTAGGGTTCATGAGTACTTATCCATAAGATTAGATAGTTTTTACTCAACCATGATCACTCTATGGCACGTTGCAAATCTGTCGATGATATCTTCTCTAAGTATACCATGGATTCCTCTGCCCAAAAATCTTTCAGTTTCGTTAAAAAAACCTCTGTGCATGTTTATGACCCTACCCCGTTTTCCCTCGTATCTATTTCTTTTCACAGGTTGGTCATGGCACAGAGTTCGGGTCAGTATATAGATTCTGAAGGAGATTTTCCTCTGTATCCTCCAAGATCTGACCAAATGAGATTGACTGGAGGAGGAAAATCATCAAAGCCTCCCAAGACACCGAAGAAGAAATCCGAGTCTGAATCCGAAGAAGATGATGAAGATATTCCCTCTGCTCACAGTCAGCCTGAGGATGAATTGGTGACTGGCGCCCTAACCATGTTCTCCAATGGAAATCATGGGTGGTCATGGCAGAGAGAAGAATACAACAACAGAAATGTCTGAACCAGATGGGTATAGAACTCCACCTGGGGTTGAAACAACAACTGAACGCAACAGTAGGCTGCAAAGGATTTGCCGTCACTGGGCAAAGAAATGGTTCAACTATGAAAATGTTCGCGAGAAGTATTAGATATTGTTTGCCTTCACACCGTCGTGGAATGACTGCATTGCTGAAAATTGTATTTGGCCAGATGATTAAAAAGTCAGACCACCAGGGCCTTCAAATGCTCATCCTGAATCCCTCAAAACCATCGCGGAGTTTCCCGATGAAGTAGCAAAGAGGGCGAAGGCCAAAGCCAAGCGTGATGCTAGGGCTGCGAAGAAAAATCAAGTCGAAGCGAGAAATGTCGTGCTAACTCAGCAAGACACACAGAAGAAAAAGGATCATGCTTCCAAAGGAAGCAAGTCCAGAAAGTCAATATCCCCTCGTGCTTCCTGAAAGAAAATCATTTCAAGAAAATCAAAGAAGGCAGTTTCTAGCTCATCTGATGAGTCTTCCGATGAAGATGCTCCCGATGAAATTCCTATGTATGATCAACGTGCCTTCTCAACAAGCCATACAACCTCAACAGTGAAAGTTTCACCCCCACTAAGGAAGTCACCAAGACATGCACCCACTCCAGTCACTCATAGACCTTCGGGTTCTGCCGCTCCAACAGCGAAGAGAAAAATGTTGTCTAAAGGAAAAGCTGAAGCTTCTGCTAAGAAGGCCAAACCCAATGTTCCTGCTTCCACAGAAATATGACTTCAACCTCATGATTGATGTAATTGAGTGTGCTGCTTGCAATGCAAAATCTGATGATATAAGTAGTCTGGGACTTCCTGGTGATGTTACCAAATTGGTAACTAAACATTTCATCGAGCTGAGGAAAATTACCAAGAAGCTGAATCAGGCTGTCAAGGACAAGCAAACCCTCGAGTAAATGAGCAGAGATGCCAACACTGAATCTAAGAGGAAAGGTCTGAACAAAGAGATTGTTGTGCTCACAAAGGCGCTCAGTCTGTTGCAAAATGACAAAATTGATTGGCACTCATGCCTGAAAATGGAAGTATCTCAACTGTGTGACAAAAGGAATCACGAGATTGACCGCAAGGCAGATCTTGCTCGAAGGAGAATCAAAGAAGAAAAACGTCAGATGGCTAAAGCAAGAGCTAGCAAGCCGAAATGAGTCAAAGATCGCCGCCTTCAAACTGTTGCTGCCGATGCTCCACTTGACTCAAGCACTCCATTACAGCAGATTCCACCATCTCCTCCTCACGAGGATGAATCAACACAGCATGCTAGCCATGTGGAGGTTATCATTCCTACTCTAGCAACCCAAGAACCTGATGTCGTTGATATCTTTCTGAACAAGCCTGATGAAGAAAATGCTTTGCCTGAGCAGCAAGCCTAGATGATAAAACCGATGAAGATATTGAGGTTGAGAAGGCAAATCCATCACCTCCGAAAACTATGCAAGCTGAGCCCTCCGAATCAAAGGAGGAGAATGAAAAGATTGATGTATTGAGCAGGACAGAGTGTATAGAGCACGGTTTGTCCAGTAGTTCGTCAAGGGCCATTTTGGATCCTGCCAGGGGTTTATTCTTTTTCTCAGATGGCTCGTATTTAGTTGACTGGCGAGAGTGTGTGCGGTTCGTCCGAGCTCATCTTGATTCCTCGGCATGGATTGACTTCGTTTGCTCTTGCTGAGTCTGGCAAGCGTCCTCCATGGCGTAGTATTTGCACACCAGATATGATAGCTCAGAGAAGTTTTGAACATGGGGATGGGCAAGGGCGTTTAGGATGCCTTCGTCTCGGCATTTATGCCGGAAGGTCGCCAGAACTTCCTGGTTGCACCAGTCTGCTATCTTGTTTGTGACAAGGAGGAAACTAGTCCAAAACTGTCGAACTGTTTCTCCGGGTTGTTGCTTTACATACATTAACTCTCATATGTCGGGCCACCCTGAGTTACTTAGAGAGTACTCAATGTGGGGGTGGGTGGGACAAAAGAATTAGTCCCAACAGGGTGTGAGACTAGAGTCTTCGTTGTCGAGTCTTAGGCTGACATGGAATCCGACGTGCCGGGCTCTGGGTCCCGATTCTCAGCTGGGCACAGTTGTGTAGGCTCGAGGCCGTGTGCTGAATCGTACTTAGGCATTGGGCTTTCTGCAGAGCGATGGTCAGAGTCCGAGCTAGAGGACGAGGCAAGATGATAGAAGGTTTGGTCCCATCCGTTCTTGGCTCCAAAGGTGGTAGGGGCGAGTCCTCGGCCAAGTCTTCAATAGTGGCGACGAAGTGGGTGACGGGCGGGATGTAAATTTCCCTGTCGTCGGCTTTAAGTCCGATCTGATCGTAGACCGAGGACTGGCCGTCGGTGATCCCCATTGCCTGGATCCGATCTAATATCCCGTTTAATAGCAAGAGATCTATCGGATCCAGGTTTTGGGAATGCTCGAGGTTAATTTGCAGCGTTGACACGCTAGGAGCGTTCGAAGTCGCCCTGGGGTCGTGCTCGGCCGAGGCTGATCCTGGACCATCAAGCGTAGAGATTGGGTTCGAGTTTGAAGCTGGCTCCGGTGTGGCAGCCAGCCCGGTGGCGGGGTAAGCCGTACCTGAAGTTAATGCTTCAGGGTTTGTGGGTCCTTCGGGTGAAGCCGAGAACCCTACAAGGACAACGTATACCCGGGAGTCAGTAAGGAACTCTAGGTTTTCAAATCTAATCTCCTGTCCGGGAGCGAAGCTGTCGATCTGGCTGAGGTGGCCGGTCGAATCGGCATGTAGCATTGATGTCTACTACACAACCTTCTTCTTGTAGACGTTCTTGGGCCTCCAAGTGCAGAGGTTTGTAGGACAGTAGCAAATTTCCCTCAAGTGGATGACCTAAGGTTTATCAATCCGTGGGAGACGTAGGATGAAGATGGTCTCTCTCAAACAACCCTGCAACCAAATAACAAAGAGTCTCTTGTGTCCCCAACACACCCAATACAATGGTAAATTGTATAGGTGCACTAGTTCTGCGAAGATATGGTGATAAAAGTGCAATATGGATGGTAGATATAGGTTTTTGTAATCTGAAAATATAAAAACGGCGAGGTAGCAAGTGGTAAAAGTGAGCGTAAACGGTATTGCAATGCTAGGAAACAAAGCCTAGGGTTCATACTTTCACTAGTGCAAATTCTCTCAACAATAATAATATAATTAGATCATATAACTATCCCTCAACATGCAACAAAGAGTCACTCCAAAGTCACTAATAGCGGAGAACAAACGAATAGATTATTATAGGGTACGAAACCACCTCAAAGTTATCCTTTCTGATCGATCTATCCAAGAGTCCGTAGTAAAATAACACGAAGCTATTCTTTCCGTTTGATCTATCCTAGAGTTCACATGGTCACTGAACCCGCAAGTTGATCACCAAAACATACATCAAGTAGATCACGTGAATATCCCATTGTGACCACAGATAAGCACATGCAAGACATACATCAAGTGTTCTCAAATCCTTAAAGACTCAATCCGATAAGATAACTTCAAAGGTAAAACTCAATCCATTGCAAGAGATTAGAGAGGGAGAAACATCATAAGATCCAACTATAATAGCAAAGCTCGCGATGCATCAAGATCGTGCCGAATCAAGAACACGAGAGAGAGAGAGAGAGAGAGAGAGAGAGAGAGATCAAACACATATCTACGGGTACATACCCTCAGCCCCGAGGGTGAAGTACTCCCTCCTCGCCATGGAGAGCGCCGAGATGATGAAGATGGCCACCGGTAATGGATCCCCCCTCCGGCAGGGTGCCGGAACAGGGTCCCGATTGGTTTTTGGTGGCTACAGAGGCTTGCGACGGCGGAACTCCCGATCTAGGTTTCTTTCTGGGGGTTTCTATATTTATAAGAATTTTTGGCGTCGGTCTCACGTCGGGGGTCTCCGAGTCATCCACGAGATAGGGGGGCGCGCCCAGGGGGGTAGGGCACGCCCTCCACCCTCGTGGATGGCTCAGGACTCTTCTGGCCCAACTCTTTTACTCCGGGGGCTTCTTTTGGTCCATAAAAAATCATCAAAAAATGGCAAGTCAATTGGACTCCGTTTGGTATTCCTTTTCTGTAAAACTCAAAAACAAGGAAAAATAGAAACTGGCACTGGGTTCTAGGTTAATAGGTTAGTCCCAAAAATCATATAAAATAGCATATAAATGCATATAAAACATCCAAGATGGATAATATAATAGCATGGAACAATCAAAAATTATAGATACATTGGAGACGTATCAAGCATCCCCAAGCTTAATTCCTGCTCGTCCTCGAGTAGGTAAATGATAAAAACAGAATTTTTGATGTGGAATGTTACCTACCATATTTATCAATGTAGTCTTCTTCATTGTGGCAAGAATATTCAGATCCATAAGATTCAAAACAAAAGTTTAATATTGACATGAAAACAATAATACTTCAATGTCGGGGAAGCTGATCGGGCCCACGAACACCTATGGGACCGGCGGACCGAGCCCCTTTCGGTTCGGTGGGGGGCGGAGGTCGCATGAAGAGCAGATCGGCGGAAGCACGAGCAGTTTACCCAACCGGAGCTCTCCGAGAGATAATACTCCTCTGCTGCTTGTCCGATTGTATTGTGTTCTTGCTAGGGAGCGCCGAGAGCTACAAGACCTAGCGTGAGTGTTCTCTGGTTTGAATGAACCGAACCCCTTCTACGTTATGCATGGGCCTCCTTTTATATGCTCAAGGGGTCTCCGGCGGTGGCAAGCGTAGACAAGGGCGAAACGTAAAAGGAGTCGTGGTTGGTACAGCTACTTGCACGAGTGTACCCTACCTAACCCGATGGCGGGGACAAAGGCATTAAATGCCCGTCTAAGTCGACTAAACAAGGCGAGAAAAAGGACCGTCGGGCGCCACCGCCGCCACGATGGCGATCTTGTCGGCGCCGCTTACCACAGCGCTCGGCTGGTCAGACTGACCTCTTGCCACGCTACCGAAAGGTCCCATGGCGACACGTTGGTGGATGAGCTGGAGCGAAGGAACGGAGTGGTAGTCTGCTGTGGCAAGCGCCTTGCCACGGTCGTTGCCTTGTCGCGTCCGGAAGCTTGTCGCTCACCGGTCCTTCCCGGCAAGCTCCTCTTGCCGGGGCCGTGTCTTCTAAATGCCTTGGTTGGCCTTCCCGGCAAGCTCCTCTTGCCGGGGCCTTGTCTCCTTGGCTTGAATACTTTGTTCTTGAATGGCTCCAAAGGAACCACGGAGGACCTTGGCGGTCACCTGGCAAGCCTTGCCGCGGGGTGCTGCAACTGCCCATGCACGAGTTCGGGATACTAGGGTACCCCTACTTTAGTACACCGACCGTAGCCCCGGAACTGGGGCACACACGGTGCCGAAGCGCTGTTGGGCCAGGCCCAAAGCAGGGCGCGGCACGCGGCCCGGGTTACGCCGTATCTTCCGGCAAGGGTCTTGCCGGGCCTTGTGGTCGTCTTATCTTACGGTTCTCGTGCTTAGCTGCTTCTTTTGCCTTGTATCCGTCCTCCTGGCAGGGCGGGATGCTCCTTGCCGGAAGGTGGCTTGAGTCTTGCTGTCGATGTAGCGCCGTCGCCAGAAGGCTTTATCTTCAGCAGAGAACGATGTTCTCGATGCGGCTTCCCGCGAGCTCGTCGCCGGAAGGCTTTTATCTTCAGCGAGAACTTTGGCGTTTCGATGCGGCTTCCGCAAGCTCGCCGCCAGAAGGCTTTTATCTTCAGCGAAGAACTTCGACGCTCGATGCGGCTTCCGGCGAGCTCGTCGCCGGAAGGATTTTATCTTCAGCAGAGAACTTTGGCGTTTCGATGCGGCTTCCGCAAGCTCGTCGCCAGAAGGCTTTATCTTCAGCGAAGAACTTTGGCGCTCGATGCGGCTTCCGCGAGCTCGCCGCCAGAAGGCTTTATCTTCAGCGAAGAACTTTGACGCTCGATGCGGCTTCCGCGAGCTCGTCGCCGGAAGGCTTTTATCTTCAGCGAAGAACTTTGGCGTTTCGATGCGGCTTCCGCAAGCTCGTCGCCAGAAGGCTTTTATCTTTAGCAGAGAACTTTGACGTTCTCGATGCCGGCTTCCGGCAAGCTCGTCGCCAGGAAGGCTTTTATCTTCAACAGAGAACTTTGACGTTCTCGATGCCGGCTTCCGGCAAGCTCATCGCCAGGAAGTCTTTTATCTTCAGCAGAGAACTTTGACGTTCTCGATGCCGGCTCGGCAAGCTCGTCGCCAGGAAGGCTTATGGTGAAGAACTTGTCGTTCTTGACACCAAGAGGATCGGTCCTAAAGGCGCTGCTAGCCCCCGGGCCATAACTGTGTTTAAACAAGACAAGTGATTAGCATCTGAAGTGCACTTAACTCACTTGTAAATTTTGACTTCTGCTACATATCCCCTATGCCTGCCGGAATGCTTTCCGGCGCGTACGATCCAGCCAGCAGCGCTTGAGGGAACGGGCCCTTAGCGGTTACTCGGGAACGTCGCCTCTCGGAAAGGTTTACCTTTCGGGCTCTAGCGCAACCGCACAAGTTGCCGAGCGGACTCGAGGCAACCTGGAGCGCAACTAGCCCCGAGAAGGCTCCTTGGCATACAGGTCTATGCAGAAATCTCAAAAAATAGCGCATGCTATCTTCCTGTTCAAACCCTCTTTGTATGTCCACCCTACGCTTTTAGGGAACTTGTCGGCGCAGGCACCTTGGCCGCGAGCGCTGAGTGCGGAACATCAGCAGCCTGCTGGCGGTGCCGCTACCGACAAGAAACCTTGTCGCAACTAGTCGCAGCTCAACTTAAGTTGTTGAGCGGACTCGAAACAAAGTAAGGGCGCAACTAGCTACGAGTTGGTTCCTCCGCGCACGGGTTTTCCATACAAAGCACGGTCGTTCGAGGAAGATAACTTTATATAGAAAGGAAATATCTAAAGTTTCGCATGACTCAGCTTTTCTGTTGCCACACTGGTGTCGTTCTCGTCGATGCCCGCTCTTCCGCCGGCGTCTACCCCACCACCCGTTTGCTCCGATGGTGGTAGGATCGACGTGGATGGCACAGCTGCCGCCGAAGCCTTCTTCTTCGGTGGCGCGTCGATGAAGAAGATGAAGATCTAGCTCGTGTGAACGCCGGATCAGGTTCACACAACCTCAACGCCCCCTACCTGGCGCGCCAAAGATGTCGGGGAAGCTGATCGGGCCCACGAACACCTATGGGACCGGCGGACCGAGCCCCTTTCGGTTCGGTGGCGGGCGGAGGTCGCACGAAGAGCAGATCGAGGCGAAGCACACGAGCAGTTTACCCAGCTTCGGAGCTCTCCGAGAGATAATACTCCTACCGCTGCTTGTCTGATTGTATTGTGTTCTTGCTAGGGAGCGCTGAGAGCTACAAGACCTAGCGTGAGTGTTCTCTGGTTTCGAATGAACCGAACCCCTTCTACGTTGCGCATGGGCCTCCTTTTATATGCTCAAGGGATCTCCGACAGGTGGCAACGTAGACAAGGGCAGAAACGTAAAAGGAGTCATGGTTGGTACAGCTACTTGCACAGTGTACCCTACCTAACCCTGACGGCAGGGGACAAAGGCATTAAATGCCCGTCTAAGTCGACTAAACAGTGCAGAAAAGGACCGTCAGGGGCGCCACCGCTCGCCACGATGGCGATCTTGTCAGCGCCGCTTACCACCGCGCTCGGCGGCCGCCTGACCTCTTGCCCGCGCGGCGCTACCGAAAGGTCCCATGGCGACACGTTGGTGGATGAGCTGGAGCGGAGGAACAGTGGTAGTCTCTGCGGCAAGCGCCTTGCCATGATCGTTGCCTTGTCGCGTCCGGAAGCTTGTCGCTCACCGGTCCTTCCCGGCAAGCTCCTCTTGCCGGGCCGTGTCTTCTAAATGCCTTGGTTGGCCTTCCCGCAAGCTCCTCTTGCCGGGCCTTGTCTCCTTGGCTTGAATACTTTGTTCTTGAATGGCTCCAAAGGAACCACGGAGGACCTTGGCGGTCACCTGGCAAGCCTTGCCGCGGGGTGCTGCAACTGCCCATGCACGAGTTCGGGATACTAGGGTACCCCTACTTTAGTACACCGACATTCAAGCATACTAATAAAGCAATCATGTCTTCTCAAAATAACATGGCCAAAGAAAGTTATCTCTACAAAATCATATAGTTTGGCTACGCTCTATCTTCATCACACAAAATATTTAAATCATGCACAACCCCGATGACAAGCCAAGCAATTGTTTCATACTTTTGATGTTCTCAAACTGTTTAAACTTTCACGCAATACATGAGCGTGAGCCATGGACATAGCACTATAGGTGGAATAGAATGGTGGTTGTGGAGAAGACAGAAAGGAGAAGATAGTCTCACATCAACTAGGCGTATCAACGGGCTATGGAGATGCTCATCAATGGATATCAATGTGAGTGAGTAGGGATTGCCATGCAACGGATGCACTAGAGCTATAAGTGTATGAAAGCTCAACAAAAGAAACTAAGTGGATGTGCATCCAACTTGCTTGCTCACGAAGACCTAGGGCAATTTGAGGAAGCCCATCATTGGAATATACAAGCCAAGTTCTATAATGTAAAATTCCCACTAGTATATGAAAGTGACAACATAGGAGACTATCTCTATCATGAAGATCATGGTGCTACTTTGAAGCACAAGTGCGGAAAAAGGATAGTAGCATTGTCCCTTCTCTCTTTTTCTCTCATTTTTTTTTATTTGGGCCTTTCTCTTTTTTTATGTCCTCTTTTTTTCGTCCGGGGTCTCATCCCGACTTGTGGGAGAATCATAGTCTCCATCATCCTTTCCTCACTGGGACAATGCTCTAATAATGATGATCATCACACTTATATTTACTTACAACTCAATACTTAGAACAAAATATGACTCTATGTGAATGCCTCCGGCGGTGTACCGGGATGTGCAATGAATCAAGAGTGACATGTATGAAAATCATGAACGGTGGCTTTGCCACAAATACGATGTCAACTACATGATCATGCAAAGCAATATGACAATAACGGAGCGTGTCATGATAAACGGAACGGTGGAAAGTTGCATGGAAATATATCTCGGAATGGCTATGGAAATACATAATAGGTAGGTATGGTAGCTGTTTTGAGGAAGGTATATGGTGGGTGTATGGTACTGGCAAAAGTTGCGCGGCAGAAGAGAGGCTAGCAATGATGGAAGGGTGAGAGTGCGTATAATCCATGGAATCAACATTAGTCATAAAGAACTCATATAATTATTGCAAAAATCTATTAGTTATCGAAACGAAGTACTACGCGCATGCTCCTAGGAGGATAGATTGGTAGGAAAAGACCATCGCTCGTCCTCGACCGCCACTCATAAGGAAGACAATCAAAAAATAAATCATGCTCCGACTTCATCACATAACGGTTCACCATACGTGCATGATATGGGAATCACAAACTTTAACACAAGTATCTCTCAAATTCACAACTACTCAACTAGCATGACTCTAATATCACCATCTTCATATCTCAAAACAATCATAAGGAATCAAACTTCTCATAGTATTCAATGCACTTTATATGAAAGTTTTTATTATATCCCTCTTGGATACCATCATATTAGGACTAGTTTTATAACCCAAGCAAATTACCATGCTGTTTAAGGCTCTCAAAATAATATAATTGAAGCATGAGAGTTCATCTATTTCTTCAAAATAAAACCACCGCCGTGCTCTAAAAAGATATAAGTGAAGCACTAGAGCAGACGACAAACTACTCCAAAAGATATAAGTGAAGATCAATGAGTAGTCGAATTATTATGTAAATATGTGAAGACTCTCTAACATTTAAGAATTTCAGATCTTGGGATATTATTCAAACAGCAAGCAAAACTAAATAAAATAAAATGACGCTTCAAGAAAAACACATATCATGTGGTGAATAAAAATATAGCTTCAAGTAAAGTTACCGATGAACGAAGACGAAAGAGGGGATGCCATCCGGGGCATCCCCAAGCTTAGGCTCTTGGTTGTACTTGAATATTACCTTGGGGTGCCTTGAGCATCCCCAAGCTTAGGCTCTTGCCACTCCTTATTCCATAGTCCATCGAATATTTACCCAAAACTTGAAAACTTCACAACACAAAACTTAAAATAAAACTCGTAAGCTCCGTTAGTATAAGAAAATAAATCACCACTTAGGTACTGTTGTGACCTCATTCTAAATTCATATTGGTGTAATATCTACTGTATTCCAACTTCTCTATGGTTCATACCCTCCGATACTACTCATAGATTCATCAAAATAAGCAAACAACACATAGAAAACAGAATCTGTCAAAAACAGAACAGTCTGTAGCAATCTGTATCATCCGAATACTTCTATAACTCAAAAAATTATGAAATAAATTGCTGGACGTGAGGAATTTGTCTATTAATCTTTTTCAAAAAGAATCAACCTAAAAGCTCTCTCCAGTAAAAAATGGCAGCTAATCTCGTGAGCGCAAAAGTTTCTGTTTTTTACAGCAAGATCGCAAAGACTTCACCCAAGTCTTCCTAAAGGTTATACTTGGCACAAACACTAATTAAAACATAAAACCACATATAAACAGAGTCTACATGAATTATTTATTACTAAACAGGAGCAAAAAGCAAAGAACAAAAATAAAATTGGGTTGCCTCCCAACAAGCGCTAATGTTTAACGCCCCTTGCTAGGCATGATGATTTCAATGATGCTCAAATAAAAGATAACAATTGAAACATAAAGAGGGCATCATGAAGAATATGACTAGCACATTTAAGTCTAACCCACTTACTATGCATAGGGATTTTGTGAGCAAATAATTTATGGGAACAAGAATCAACTAGCATAGGAGACAAAACAAGCATAACTTCAAAACTTTTAACACATAGAGAGGAAACTTGATATTATTGCAATTCCTACAAGCATATATTTCTCCCTCATAATAATTTTCAGTAGCATCATGAATAAATTCAACAATATAACCATCACATAAATCATTCTTTTCATGATATACAAGCATAGAAAATTTACTACTCTCTACATAAGCAAAATTCTTCTCAATCGGAATAATGGGAGTATCATATGAAACTCGGATACTATAAATTGTTTCCACACTAAAAGAGTAATATTCAGAAAAAGGGTAATCATAATCATGACAAGTTTTGTAAATATAATCATCACTACTTTTTATAACATAAGTATCATCACAATAATCATCATAAGTAGCAACTTTATTCTCATCATAATCAATTGAAACCTCTTCCAAGATAGTGGAATCATTACTAAATAAAGTCATGACCTCTACAAATCCACTTTTATAATTAACACAATAAGATTTAACATCCTCCAAAATAGTGGGATCATTACTTCCTAAAGTTGACACTCTTCCAAACCCACTTTCATCAATATAATCATCATAAATAGGAGGCATGCTATCATCATAGTAAATTTTCTCATCAAAACTTGGGAGGCTAAAAATATCATCTTCATTAAACATAGCATCCCCAAACTTGGGACAAACATTAATTGCAGCAAATAAATTCTCAAACATGTCATTCTCATCAAACATAGCATCCCCAAGCTTGGGCCTTTTCATATCATAAGCATAATCACTCTTATCATTAATAGTATGGATAGCACCAATTGTATAGCAATTATCATCATCACAATGAGTAATAGGAGCAACATCATTTGGGAGGGATACCTTTTTACCTTTGCTTCTCCGTCTTTTCTTTTTCCTCTTCACATCATGTGTGGGTTTAATCCTCTTTTTAGAGATCCTTATTAATGAGATTGGTTGAATAGAAGGCTCCTCCTTGTTACTTGATTCATCATAAGAAATAATAGGAGAATATTGGGAAGTTTCTTCCCTTTCATTAGTATTCTCTTCATCGTCTATGTTTTCTTGTCTTTATGTAATTGGCAATATAAGGATTTTCAATGCAATTCACCGCACAATACATAAAAATTTCTTCTAGATCAAAATCAAGAACTCTCTCAAGGGTAAATTCTGGAATATCCTTAGTTATATGTTTCATTTCTTCATAACCCAGAAGCAAACTAAGTTCGTTATGATGCACAAGGGAAATCAAGTCATCACAATTTTTGGACACGATTCGATCATGAAACAATTTGCATTGGATATTTAAATGACCACGTTCATTGCAAAGTTCACAAGGATGGCTAAGAAAATTTAAATTTTCAGCACAAACATCTAGCCTTTCTTGCAACCATTTAGTTTCCAAATACTTCTACCTCTTGCACAATCTGTCTTCCCTATTTGGTGTGTACTTGCAAACTCTATGCACTCCACAAAAATTGACGTGCTTATAAGAGACATTTTCATCATGACTAGTGCAATCATCATTAGTACTATGGATATTCAAAGAGTTCATACTAACAACATTGCAATCATGCTCATCATTCAAAGATTTAGTGCCAAACATTTTAATGCATTCTTCTTCTAGCACTTGGGCACAATTTTCCTTTTCATCATTTTCACGAAAGACGTTAAAAAGATGAAGCAAATGAGGCACCCTCAATTCCTTTTTTTGTAGTTTTCTTTTATAAACTAAACTAGTGATAAAACAATAAACAAAAAGATTCGATTGCACGAACTAAAGATATACCTTCAAGCACTAACCTCCCCTGCAACGGCGCCAGAAAAGAGCTTAGTTGACGGGGTGTTAGTGCCGCTTACCTAGCCTCCCCGGCAACGGCGCCAGAAAAGAGTTTGATGTCTACTACACAACCTTCTTCTTGTAGACATTGTTGGGCCTCCAAGTGTAGAGGTTTATAGGACAGTAGCAAATTTCCCTCAAGTGGATGACCTAAGGTTTATCAATCCGTGGGAGGCGTAGGATGAAGATGGTCTCTCTCAAACAACCCTGCAACCAAATAAGAAAGAGTCTCTTGTGTCCCCAACACACCCAATACAATGGTAAATTGTACAGGTGCACTAGTTCCGCGAAGAGATGGTGATACAAGTGCAATATGGATGGTAGATATAGGTTTTTGTAATCTGAAAATATAAAAACAGCAAGGTAGCAAGTGGTAAAAGTGAGCGTAAACGGTATTGCAATGCTAGGAAACAAAGCCTAGGGTTCATACTTTCACTAGTGCAAGTTCTCTCAACAATAATAACATAATTAGATCATATAACTATCCCTCGACATGCAACAAAGAGTTACTCCAAAGCCACTAATAGCGGAGACCAAACGAAGAGACTATTTTAGGGTACGAAACCACCTCAAAGTTATCCTTTATAATCGATCTATTCAAGAGTCCGTAGTAAAATAACACGAAGCTATTATTTACATTCAATCTATCCTAGAGTTCGTACTAGAATAACACATTAAGACACAAATCAACCAAAACCCTAATGTCACCTAGATACTCCAATTTCATCTCAAGTATCCGTGGGTATGATTATACGATATGCATCACACAATCTCAGATTCATCTATTCAACCAACACAAAGAACTTCAAAGATTGCCCCAAAGTTTCTACGGAGAGTCAAGACGAAAACGTGTGCCAACCCCTATGCATAAGTTCACAAGGTCCACTGAACCCGCAAGTTGATCACCAAAACATACATCAAGTAGATCATGTGAATATCCCATTGTCACCACAGATAAGCACATGCAAGACATACATCAAGTTTTCTCAAATCCTTAAAGACTCAATCCGATAAGATAACTTCAAAGGGAAAACTCAATCCATTACAAGAGAGTAGAGGGGGAGAAACATCATAAGATCCAACTATAATAGCAAAGCTCGCGATACATCAAGATCGTGCTGAATCAAGAAAACGAGAGAGAGAGAGAGAGAGAGAGAGAGAGAGAGAGAGAGAGAGAGAGATCAAACACATAGCTACTAGTACATACCCTCAGCCCCGAGGGTGAACTACTCCATCCTCGTCATGAAGAGCGCCCGGATGATGAAGATGGCCACCGGTGATGGATCCCCCCTCCGGCAGGGTGCCGGAACAGGGTCCCGATTGGTTTTTAGTGGCTACAGAGGCTTGCGGTGGCGGAACTCCCGATCTAGGTTTCTTTCTGGGGGTTTCTGTATTTATAGAAATTTTTAGCATTGATCTCACGTCAGGGGGGGTCTCCGAGTCGTCCACGAGATAGAGGGACGCGCCCAGGGGGTAGGGTGCGCCCTCCACCCTCGTGGACGGCTCGGGACTCTTCTGGCCCAACTCTTTTACTCCCGGGGCTTCTTTTGGTCCATAAAAAATCATCAAAAATTGGTAGGTCAATTTGACTCCGTTTGGTATCCTTTTTTGTAAAACTCAAAAACAAGGAAAAAACAGAAACTGGTACTGGGCTCTAGATTAATAGGTTAGTCCCAAAAATCATATAAAATAGCATATAAATGCATACAAAACATCCAAGATGGATAATATAATAGCATGGAACAATCAAAAATTATAGATACGTTGAAGACGTATCAAGCATGATACTGCCAAACACGAAGAGCCGGCCAGGAACGAAGACGTCCCCGCCGCGGATGTTGTTGCTGAAGACTAGGCGAGCCATTGATCCCTGATGATCCGCGAGAGGAACTCTCAAAGAGAGCACCAATGTCGGTGTCAAAACCGGCAGATCTCAAGTAGGGGGTCCTGAGCTGTGAATCTTGGATCGATGGGTAACAGGGAACGTAGAGACGATGTTTACCCAGGTTTGGGCCCTCTCGAAGAGGTAAAACCCTACGTCCTGCTTGATTGTATTGATGTATGAGTATGACAATTACAGAGTTGGTCTACCACGAGATCGGATGAACTAAACCCTAGATGGGTATGGTCGTAATGGTTCTCCCCCTTACGGGCTAGACCCTCTGGCTTATATAGACACCAGGGATACCTAGGGTTACACATGGTTGGTTACCATCCCGGGATAGACATGTTGATTATGCTAACTAGGCTTGAAGGATACGCCAAGTCTTTAGAGGTTTCCTTACATAGCACGGGGTCGCCTGCAGCCTGGCCTTCCATTAGTGAATCACGAGTGGCCTACCAGTTCGGCCCATGACAAACAGGTCGGCAGCCCGAGGACCCCTTAGTCCGGGACACCCTCAAGTGGGAGGTGACCGGAGAGAGAGGGAGGGGAGTTATGAGACGTCGCATACATCTCCCACGCTTCCTAATGCGTGCAGCGGACGAGCACACATGGCTCGAGCGAGACCAACTTGCCAAAAAACCGCCGATTCGAGCATTCCCTCGTGGACAGGCCGGAGCTGCTTTAAGTTCCGTGCGGCCCAAAAAGCAGATGCAGGCCAAGCAACCAAACAGCCCAAATACATTTGGCGCGGGCCTCGTTGGCTCAGATGCGAGCAACCGAACTGAATTGGTATGCTAAGGATTTGTCCAGTACTACTTCATTTTCCGTACAAAAATAACCAGTGCACCACTGTTTCAAAATAAATTGTGAAGATTTTTCATCATGGCTTGTGGTGAGAATTGCTTGCTGAAAAGAGGTGACAAAGGGAATCAAAGGGAAACCTATGAGTGAATAATTTAAATCTGACACTGAAGGGAACTGTGTCCCTTTAATATGATAAAAATGACACGTTTTTTCTAATATAGTAAAAATTATCATGATGACAAAAATACATGGTAAAAATTAGAATTCGATCTTTTTCACTTCAGACTGTTCAAATGATTCTTTTACCAAACTAGTTTTCCTTTATGCCAAGCATTCAAGGCTCCACGTTAGCTAGGACAACGCTAGAAAGATCAGAATCATGAAACTGTAAAGCAGTTGGGTCGAACATGATAACCTATCTACACAATAAAAATACAGAGAAAAAGCGTAATGATCAGTGGAGCTCAGAGTTCAAATAATCAGATTAAAAAAAAAAGGTTCAAATAATCTAAGTGCTATGTTACTGGTACTGCTACTGTTATCAATAGTGAAACTGAAAGCGACAGCATGAACTTATTTCATATCTGAACGCCAGGGCATTATCTACAAGACAAGAATAACCTGGTAGACTCTAGTTCATTGCTAAATAAACTGGTTGGCGTGTTGCATAGAATGGCCATTTGGGAAGAAAAAATATGACAAACGTGGGACTAGAATGACAAAGACTCGCAAACTGACAGTTTTTCTTCTTTTTTGCGAACACGCAAAAGCTTTGCGCGTCGATGCAGTTGCAAACTGACAGTCTCAAAACAGACCGGTCTTCAGCTCGAACTGCTAATTCTAGCTAGAGTGATGTGGCCAATGCCGGGTTTGCGGACTTTTGCTGATCCCCAGGCTGCAATTTGAGGTTTCGAATCCCTGGGCAGCTAGCTATTACTCCCTCCGTTCGGAATTACTTGTCGCAAAAATAGATGTATTTTAGTTCTAGATACATCCATTTTCAAGACAAGTAATTCCGAACGGAGGGAGCAGAAAGGAGAGAGCACATGCCGATGGAGAATCCTGGAAAGGAGGAAGGCACATGGACAGAACACATCAGGAAGGACGGACGGACAAGCAAGAGTTCTGGTAGTCAACTATCCAGGAAAGAACTATCCTTCAGAATACTTAGTGGGCACGATGTTTAGACCTGCTCACATGCAGTTGCTAATGCACGCGTCACCTCTCATCCCTTCACATGCACATGAAGCAAATTCAAAGCTATAGTGGTAATAAACATGCTTATATTAAGTAAGCATTAAGATGATGAATAAAATGTGCCTGAAAGGTGGTAGCCAAGCAAACACCAAGCTCGCGCTATTTAGCGTACTTAATTGCTGTGATATACTACTAAGAATCAAAAATGTGCTTGAAGATAGTTACCTCTGTTTAACTGTTGGTCATGACAATGTCAAACAATCAAAATGGCCACATAGCAATGATACCATGGCATCCCAAGATATCAGCAACGCTCACAGTGCCATTTCCAGTACAAAGAGGAGTGAAAGATAATCTTTTACGACCAAATCAGAAAATGCATTTCCAGTACTAGACATTTTTACTCACAAACTCATTCTATGAATAAAAGTCCGACAAAAAATTTAGCCCAGAGTAAAGAAAAAGACTGGATTGCTATAGTAATAAGAAGTGATCAGATCTTCCCATCCGCTTAAACCTTCGGATAGTCTGAAATTATGTTTCTGTTTCCTAGACAATTGGTAATTCCCAAACCATAGCATTCAACCATCAACATATCAAAAGTATAAGTAGTATCAGTTCATTTAATAGATCTAGTAGTTCATAATCAGAAACTTCATTTAATAGATCTAGTAGTTCATAATCAGAAAGCCAAATCAGACAATTCAAACAGATGAACATGAGCACGTTGCAATTGCAATAATATCAGCTATACCAGTGACCAAAGAAGCGAAAAGTTGTAGCACTCACGAATTCATGATAAACCAATAAGAACTATATCATGGAAATATTGATCAGTACAGACAAAACAAATACTTCATCACATGAGTCGTATCCACAAAGGAAAAGCTAGATTTTAAGATTGTCATGGCAAAGACATGTTTTATACCACAAGTGCACGCAATATGCACCACCATACAGGACTAGCATGAATATCAGTAAGATATAGGGTTCAGACTTCAGAGAGAACTAAATATTGATCGAAGCTACTTCAATTGAACAAAAGAAACAGTCATGATATACTTCCTTCTCTCTCGTGGTACAAATGTCACTAAAAGAATCTATCGTAGTCTTTGCAATGCACAGCCTGCTCCCCAAAATGATTGAAAAATCTTCCTAGCAGTGTCATCCTAAGAACCAACTAATGGAACTAGGGAGTGATGCGCAGCTACAGGGAAGCAAACAGAAGCAACAGTTTTCAACACTAACTACTTCATGCTTGTTTCGTTTCACTTGAAGGCGCTGGGTAAAACGGGCCTCTCAAAATCTGATGAATTAAGTACTGGACTAGAACTCTGATACACACCGTCAGAAGAGGGCCATCCAGAAACTGAATAGTCAGTCATCTTGCGCTGCTCGTGCTGCCATTCCGACCGCGTGAACCCTTGCCATTGCTACTGCCATGCTGCTTCTGCTTCACAGCCAACTCAGGATTGTAGTACTCAAGATACCACCGCACAAACTTCTTGAGCCCTGTTTGGAGATCAGTGGATGGCCGATACCCAAGCTCCCGCTGTGCAAGGCTGATGTTAGCATGCGTGTACGGCACATCCCCGTTCCTTGGCATCTTGACAACCCTCCTCACGGCCTTCACCTTGAGCATCTTCTCCAGTAAATCCACAAGCTGTGTCACCGGCACTGGAGAAGTGTTCCCCAAATTGTATGTCCTGAATGGCGCTGGCCCTCGCTTCTTGCCGCCGCTGCCTGTGCTCCGCCCAGCTGTATCCAATGCCCCAATACATCCTTTCACAATATCATCAATGTAGGTGAAATCCCGGGAAATGGTGGTCTGGTGTGTGCCTCCACCGGAGCTCTCATAAACCGTGATTGGCCGACCAGCAAGAATGTCCCGGGTGAAGAAGAAGTATGCCATGTCGGGGCGCCCCCACGGCCCATATACGGTAAAAAACCGGAGGGCGGTGAGCGAGAGGCCATAGATGTGGTTGTAGACATGAGCGATCTCCTCACCAGCCTTCTTGGTGGCCGCATAGAGAGACGCGGGTCGGTCCGTCCTGTCATGCTCGGAGAAAGGCACATGGGAGTTGAGCCCGTAGACCGAAGACGAGGATGCCCAGACGATCGCCGGCTGCGGGTCTGCCGCGCGAGCCGCCTCAAGCAGCGCGACGAGCCCAGCGACGTTCGCCCGCACATACGACATGGGGTCAACGAGCGCGTGGCGCACGCCAGCCTGCGCCGCGAGGTGGAGGACGTGCGTGAAGGGCGCGACGTCGAACAGCTTGGCGAGGAGCTCGGCGTCGGCGATGTCCCCGTCGACGACGTAGACCCCCGAGCGCGCGAGCAGCGCGGCCCGGCCGCGCTTGAGGGCGGGGTCGTAGTAGTCGTTGAAGTTGTCGAGGCCGAGGACGCCGTCGCCGCGGCGGCGCAGCGCGGCGGCGGCGTGGCAGCCGACGAAGCCCGCGGCGCCGGTGACGAGGACGGAGAGGCCCCGCGGCCGCCGGGGGGCCTGACGCGCGCGGAGGCCCGCACCTTCTTCTCCCAGGCGGCGCCGCCCCAGGTGGCGGCGGGTCAGGGTGGGCGTGGAGGAGCGGCGCGGCGAGTCGGGGGCGGCGCGCGGGGCGGGGGGCGGAGGGGGGGGCGAGGAGGAGGAAGGCGAGGAGCAGCGAGAGGGAGCAGACGGACCAGAAGGCGAGCTTGGAGAGGAGCGAGGGCGGGTGGTGGTGGCGCGGGGCGAGGCGGTGGTGGTGGTAGTGGTGGAACTGCGGCTTGACGGCCGCGGCGCCGCCCGCCGCCGCCGCCGAGCCGGGCGCGCCGGTCAGCTGCGGCGCCATCTCGATCTGCGGCAATGCGGCGGCTGGCCCTCGCTGGATCTCGGGATTGGTTGGGGGGGCTGCGCTCCCCTCCCCTGGGTTTGGAGGGCCTTTTTTCCGCTTCCCGTTTTCTCAGGGATGGTTTCGATTCGCCTCGCCTGGGCGCAGTATCGTGCGTGCTATCCTCGGTTCGTTTCGGTTTGTTTGTTTGCTTGCTTGGGGCGATTTGGTTTGGTTTCCCCTTCCCCGGCGCTACATTTGAGGAGAGATCGCCGTGCGTGGCGTGGGGATGGATGGATGGATGGATTCCTTTCTCCTCCGTTCCGTTCCGTTTGTTTTAGATTTTCCAGGAGCCCACCCAGCCTGCCAGCCTGCCAGCCAATGACTGCCTGGGCTTTCGTACTTTTCACGAGTAATCATAATACTCATAAATAATCCATTTCTCCTTTTTCCTTTTTATTTTCTCTTTTCGGTTGAGAAAATCGTGATGCCGGCCGATGGATCCGCATTTCAAATTTGGGACGTGAAACGCTGCTGGTGCTAGATTTACGGACGCTAAGATTAGCACCTGTGCCGTACAGTTTTACTTTCTTTTGCGGGTATATTTGACGATCAGTCTGCAACTTGTACGCATCGAACTAAAAAAAACTGTGACTTCTATCTATACGTAATGAACATGAGTTGTTGAGAAGAAAAAAAACTGCAAAAGTAGCCGGTGTGTGTTACACGGGTGGGCTCATTCATCTCATCGATTGCAAAAGCAGAAATACATGTGATTACAGGGGTGGTTGTGAAGTAGTCGGGGTGTGTTTCTTTTTCTTTTTTCTTTTTTTTTTTTGGAATTTGTGTTTCTTTTTTTTTTTTTTGAAAGTGTGTGTTTCTTTCTTCTCCCTATCGTTCCTTTTGTAGCCAGTGGAGGCGTGGCAACGTGGCCCTGCCTGGCTGGCCTACCAGGAGACGAGAGTTTGCTTCATCCTGGTTGTTGGGGAACCTCTCAGATTAGTGCTCACGATCACCATCATCGCTAATCGTTTCAGATGTGCCCTACTACGGCTGGGGATGGAGTGGCCAGTGGGGGTCGATGGTCCTACGTACGGTCCTACCCTGCCCTACCAAGGGTCGGGTCACGGGATAAGGATCGGGTTCTCATTTCGGCCAATAAAATCGGATAGAGCACTGTCGGCACAGCTTTGTTCTCGCCGATCAGGCAGGCCCCGGTTGTTGCATTGCGTTGCCGTCCATCTTTGTGATGTGCTCTGCTGCGGCGTATCCGTGTCTCGCTTTGCCATCATACACAGGACATAACGACATGATCCGCACCGGCTGCATTTCGCCTTCCCGTTCTAGAAACTGGACGGAAATATATGCATGATAGGTATCGCTCAACAGAAGCGAAAGAGAATGCCGTGATACGCACTCAGATGGGTGCGCATAAGCTGTACCGCAGATGCATAGCATAGTAGTGCTTGGAAACACTATAAAAACTGGACAGTGATAGGATGCCGTTTGTGTTAAAATGTGAGGCTATTGTTATTCCCTGGTCGAAAAGAGATGAAGGTACCCCGAGAGAGAGAGAGAGAGAGAGAGAGAGAGAGAGAGAGAGAGAGAGAGAGAGAGAGAGAGAGAGAGAGAGAGAGAGAGAGAGAGAGAGAGAGGGCATCATGTGCTTGAGTGCGTATCGAGGTTGTATCATTTTGACTTGACGGTGAAGCGTCAACCGGTCGAATGGGTGGCAGGTGGCGGTGCCGGAGTTCCACACTCGAGGTCAGATCACACGACGAGTTGAATAACCTACCGAAGGATCGTTCACCCCCCTGGTCAAAGCGGGCGCAGCATTCCCGGCCATATCTCCAGACCTCTCACCACACGCACGGCGAAAGGTAAAACAGCTTGCCGGTTACAACATAGTACTCCTACTCGTACGTACGTCGGTGCACGAAGATGTTGCCGTGGCAGCGCAGGTGCGTCGCGGTGGTCGGTCGGTGGGTGGGCGGGCGCACGCGGGAGACGTGCCGCGCGCGCTCGGGCCCGGCTGTCGTGCTCGGCTTGGCCCGTCCGATCGTGCACGTTCTTGTCTGCCTTGGGGTAGGTGACGCCTACACGTGCACAAAACGTCCGCGCCGAAGGATCAGAACGAGATATCCTCCGCACGCAGTATGAATCGTCGCCGCTATATGCTCCCGTCCAATAGGCAGCAGACCAGTGTGGGGGCGTGGCAACCACTTGAAGCCTCGATCCTGCATAGAAGTATCGGCACTTACGGAAATGACATCCACCCTTTCCATCGTTTTACCAATGAAACACGAAGTGATCCACTCTGCGTATGATGGGAGCTAGCAATCTGGAGCGCGACGGCCACCATTGCTTTGTTCTATCCGTCTCGACGCACAGGGGGTCGTTCAACTCCCCAACCAAAAACTACACTGATCCAAGCAAGCTTTTTTTCCCCTGAACTGTCCTGCAGCAATTCGTCAGCTGAAAAACAATTGGCGGCCAACTGGAGTTATACGTGACAAGCAGCTAGCATTGTTCAGCTGTTCGAACGGCATAAGCAAACAAATATTTGCATGCAAAAGCACATAACATTTGCAGCCAGACAACACATAGCACCATGGCAGATATAGGGCAGCAGAAGAACACTTTCGAAAGAGTACATGTTGCTACTTTCCCCCCATCTCCCCCTTCTATTTGTTAGGTCAAAAGTTATTCAAATCCATAAATTCGATTCTCCACCAAGCTCTACAAGTTACATTCTTGACCAGCAAGCAAGACCTTCTCTCACATAAGTCACCATCGACGCAACTCTACACGACCGCCCCAGAGTCCTCGATCCTATAGCATTAGAAAGGACAAAAGCAAAGTGTGGACGAAGCAGCACGAGGACAACTAAGCTGCACCAACAGTAATCTTAAACCAAATTTTTTTAAACACGGTCCTCTCGAGGAACATGATCAGTAGAACAAGCATTAAGCTGCTCTAATGCCCATTTTCACGGGCCTCCTCTTCCTCGGCATCCTCGAAACGCTGGTCATTGATTTGAAGCTGCGAGCATAAATAGACGCCGATATTAGTTGGATGTCAATCACCGGCACAAAGATAGTTATAGACTCATCTTTACACTATTATAAAACTATGAGTAGGTGGCGGTATGTTCACCCAGATTAGCTGTTAAGTTGGCAGGAAATCAATAGCCACAATTATATTCTTAGTAGACAGATGTAGCATGATCTTTTCATTAGTTGATCCAATTAATATTTTAAAATAAATTTTATTTGCACAAAATTAAAGGTCTAAGATGAATCATAAACAACTCATGCAATAAAAAATCTGTAGCAATGCAAGTATTATGATGGCTTATATAGAAACGCACTGAGTATTTGGCTAGTGATTTCATAAAACAGCGGTGGATCATCATACAATATATGCAGGTCTTCCCAATCAACAACGAACTGTAGTTCCATAACAACAAGTGATTCCAGTTAAACACAAGTGCTCAGAACCATGGAACATGAGCTTTATAAAATCATGGTACTAGTTATCATAGCAACCAATTAAACTCACATGCGGACCATGGTCAACTGTGGGTTTATACACTTGTCTGATATATTGGCCACTAAAAACATAACAGCATCAATCCAGTCAATGCATACCTCAAGTACTGAAGAACTGAGGTCATCTCCACCATTTTGACCTATCGGGTTGGGAATAAAAAACTCAGGGTCGATTCCTGCATGAAAGGTAAGAAATCAGAGCTCCGCTCAGACAATAGTGGAAAATGTAAATAAAATGTACTGTGAAAACTTACCATCAACCATGTGTTCATCTTCATCACCATGAATCCAACCACCATTGGTCATACCCTCACCATGGAACAAGTCACTATCTTCATTTTCTTCTGGAGTTTGAAAGAACACACACATTTTAGTACAGTTCTTCTGATCATCAGTTTTCAAGTATATTAACTGCAACTCAAATTACTTACCAGCAGTAGGATCAGGGTTCAGTTCAGCACAATGGCAGAAGGCATCAAAAAGTGAATCTACTGAACTTGTGTCAAGGATATCAAGCATGAATTTTTTACAAGAAGGCAAACGCTGCTTTTATAATTCATAGCAAAAATGTACAGGGAATTAAATAAAGTGTCGAGCCTACAAGTTATTCTCCTGGGGCACTATGGCATTCAATTACAAGAATAGTGTTTGTCTGCTCAAATGATTTGAACTGAATGAAGTTATCCAAAGAAACATACAAGATTCAGGGTTAGTTGGGCTTGCTAGTGTATGTCGGGCCATGCTTATTTTAAAAGCTGTTGTGGAACTAATTCTGTTTAATGCTAGTTCCTCTCATATTCACACTGCATTTCTGTTATCAGGAACATACATACAACAGTTTGCAGCTTAGATGAGAAAAAAAAAATGCCAAACACGAAAACATCCATAACCGATGAGATTGTCATAACCACTCCATTGGAAAACAGAGCTCTTATTATTAATTTGCACTGCATGATGCACCTAGGAACTAATTAGCTTGCATAACTGCTTTCAAAATTATAAGATATTTATCTATATGATTAGTTCACTACATAGTTTTATCTATATTACTACTTGGTTACATCCATGTCTTGATTTCCCAAAAATAGGAAATGATGGAAACACAATCAGAATGCAGTGTTCCCCAACAATGCAAATGAATTTAAACATAATTGTCAAACTTCAGTGCCAAAATCAGAAAGATTCGAATTCAATATGTCTGCTTTAAAACTAATTCCTTAACTGGATAAGTCATTAGAAAAATAGTAAGTCAAAGCGTCACTGTTACAGTAATAACAATGGAAAAAACAGAAATTAACTGCCAAAAAAAAAGACGGCAGACTAAAGCTGTCCCACTGGTTTTTAACAATGAAATCAGAAGGAAATGGCATTGCAAGATAAACTCATAAAAGCATCAGCCATAATGGTAAAAAATATAAGAAAATTTTAGAAGGATACGTTGGGCAGCGTCTGCCAGTATAATACGCATCTCAGAGATTTTTGGTAGTTGCGAGTCACTATCTGCTTCAGAATCAAGATCACCATCCTCTTCATTGGAGTCAGCTTCGGCTTCAATCTATAAACATAACAGGGGTATCACACATTAGAGCTATAGCGCTCAAATAAAGGAGATTATTGCTAGCTAGCTACTGAACAGTGACCACAAAGAGCGAATTCAGAGCCGACCAAAAATCAGGATAAATATAGTAACAAACTTAGGTTTTACCAACACTAGATTTATTTTGCTTACAGACAAAACTAGTTTTCTTCTTCAAACTTTAATCATCCACACGCTAGGGCTGATACAAGTCCCAAGACACTAGCAGCAGACTAACAAACGGGCTGCAAATGGCAAAGTCAATGAGAGATAACGCAGGTCACTATCAAGAGAAGAGACACAAACACTGCAAATAGCAAAGTCAATGAGGGATAACACCTGTCACTACTAGCTATCAAGAGAAGAGACACAAAGGCTGCATTCGGCGGTCCATGTGCATATTACAGAGAGTAAATCCTACTAAAGAACCGTGTGATGTGGAATTTAGTCCACTCCAACCACAGAGCTATATGCGCTGAGCTACGTTTTAAGAAACTGATTTGATCAACCACACGATTCAGCCCAATCAGATATCTCATGTTTAACATCCCACTGAACCAAGTGACATTCCAAAGGCATAATGGTGCCAAACAATGCTTTATGTTACAAATGTCACTATAATTATCAAATGTCAAAACAAATATGCTGCATGAGACACAAATCTTACACTAAATGACTTATCTTCCACATTAAATTGCCCACAACCCAAATCTCCTTGTTCCTCCAAGCTACATGGCACTAATATAAAAGAAACGGCAACAGAAAGCTTTGTATGCTCAAATGATCCCCCTGGCATGGGTGTTGTGTGCTGAGACGAACTAACAATGCAACCACCAAAACAAACTACAGCAAAAAATACCAACAGAACATCAGGACCAGAAGACTGAACCAGGTCAGTGCAAGTACAGCCCCAACTTCAAACAGGCCACAAATGTTAAAACATGAAATGCAACTGATCAACTGTTTTCCAAATTAGTCACCAATACCACAAAATTCAAACGGGGCGGTTGTACCCTCAATCACCTGAGTGTAGAGGCACGGCGAGGGGTACGCCTCCGGGTCGCGCGACACTGCGTGGAGCGTGATGTCCAGGAAGCCCACCGCGTATCCTCTGCCCTTCTCCGCCTCGCTGAGCCAAATCACCCTCCTGAGAACAGAAACGCAAACGGGCAAGAAACATAAGGCGTCGGAAGAGTTGGTCACGGTGCGGCAGGTGGGTACGAAATCTATCGGCTCGCTCCCTACCTGGTGGTGATGAAAAGCGTTCCCGGGGGCTCCGGCGCGCGGCTGCCGAGGGCGACCGAGGCGGCGCGCTCCACGCACACGAGCTCCTCGCCGGCGGCGTCGTCGAGGCGGGGCGTGCCGTCTCCGGCGACGTCGGTGAAGCGTTTGAGCCCTGGCGCCATGGGGACGGTGGCGGGGATGAAAGCAGGGAGCTAGGGTTTCGGGCCTTTGGAGCGTGCGAGATTTGGGGATTCTTTCGAAAGGGTTTAGCGGTTCCTCCAGTGGAAGACAGCTTTGTATCCTGACTGCGCCATACGCGGGTCTCCTACGCATAAACTCTGCGGGCGGTAGGCAGCATGGCCCAAGCAGTCCGTTATAAAGGCCCGCAGAACGGACCAGAATGCAGTTTCCGAATTTTACCAGCAGTTGCAAGATGTTCATTTTTACGTCATACTCCATCCGTTCTAAAATAGATAACTTAATTTTGTATTAACTTTATAAAAAATAGTGTAGGAATAGAAAAATCATAAGAAGTGAGATAACATGCATGATCCCAGTTAATGCATAAGATGTAAAAAATTTTCATTGAAGTCAAAACTAATTTTTTTTCCATTAAAATGTGAAGAATTGATTCCTATCCTTCCATTCCTACAAACAAAAGGGTTTCAAAGAAATTTTTCCTACAAAGTTTCTAACCTTTACAATTCCTACAATATTTTTATGAACCAAATGAAGCCTTATTATCACAACTGTCACATATGCCCATGTGTTTTTTGCGGATAAAATATTTTTTTAAGGCAGATGCCCGTGTGTTTAACGCGAGGAAACCCCGATTCCTACGGACTACTGTTGATCGGGTCGAAGAATTATATCGTGAGACAACGACCGATATTAGAAAAGGATGTATTGGATTTAGACCAAGTAGTAGTCATGTATGATATTCAGCCGAGCAATTAATAATACAGGAGATACTTACAAGACATAAGTGGCAGAGCTTAGTGTACTACTGTCCCCCCCCAAAAAAAAAAGTATTGGACAATTATGTGAAGAAAATATTAGGTAGAGGGCCTAAGCTGAAGCCCCCCGAGGAGTTACATTGTAGCTCCGCCAACGCAAGACATCACTCCTTGTTACAAACTTTGCAAACATCAATTTTTCTAAAGATCTATAATGAATTTTGAAAAAAAATTACACATGATCATGCTTGCAAAAACGAAAAAACATTATTTGTGATTAATGGTACACGTGGTTACTGTCGGAGGGATCGTAGCAGAAATTTAAAATTTTCTACGCATCACCAAGATCAATCTATGGAGTCATCTAGCAACGAGAGAGAGAGAGAGGGTTGCATCTACATACCCTTGTATATCGCGAGCGGAAGCGTTCAAGAGAACGGGGTTGATGGAATCGTACTCGTCGTGATCTAAATCACCGATGATCCTAGCGCCGAACGGACGGCACCTCCGCGTTCAACACACGTACGGAGCGGTGACGTCTCCTCCTTCTTGATCCAGCAAGGGGAAGGAGAGGTTGAGGAAGAGGGTCCAACAGCAGCACGACAGCGTGGTGGTGATGGAGTGGCCGTACTCCGACAGGGCTTCGCCAAGCACTTAACGGAGGAGGAGAGGTGTTGGGGAGGGGAGGGGTTGCGCCTTGGATGCGGTGTGCAGCCCTTCCCTCGCCCCTCTATTTATAAGGGAAGGGGAAGGGGCGGCCCCTCTAGATGAGATCTAGAGGGGCGGCCAAGGGAGGGGCTTGCCCCCAAGCAAGGCGCCCTCTAGGGTTCCCCAACCCTAGGCGCATGGGCCCAAGGGGGGATGCTCCCAGCCCACTTAGGGGCTGGTTCCCTTCCACCTACAACCCATAAGGCCCTCCGGGGCAGGTGGACCCTCCCGGTGGACCCCCGGAACCCCTCCGGTGGCCCCGGTACAATATCGGTATGCCCCCCAACTTTTCCGGTGACCGTATGATACCTTCCCATATATAAATCTTCACCTCCGGACCATTCCGGAACTCCTCGTGACGTCCAGGATCTCATCCGGGACTCCGAACAACATTCGGTAATCACATACATATCTTCCTTATAACCCTAGCGTCATCGAACCTTAAGTGTGTAGACCCTACGGGTTCGGGAATCACGCAGACATGACCGAGACAACTCTCCGGCCAATAACCAACAGCGGGATCTGGATACCCATGTTGGCTCCCACATGTTCCACGATGATCTCATCGGATGAACCACGATGTCGAGGATTCAAGTAATCCCGTATACAATTCCCTTTGTCAATCGGTACGTTACTTGCCCGAGATTCGATCGTCGGTATCCCAATACCTCGTTCAATCTCGTTACCGGCAAGTCACTTTACTCATTCCATAATGCATGATCCCATGACCAACCACTTGGTTACATTGAGCTCATTATAATGATGCATTACCGAGTGGGCCCAGAGATACCTCTCCGTCATACGGAGTGACAAATCCCAGTCTCGATCCGTGCCAACCCAACAGACACTTTCAGAGATACCTGTAGTGTACCTTTATAGCCACCCAGTTACGTTGTGACGTTTGGCACACCCAAAGCACTCCTACGGTATCCGGGAGTTGCACGATCTCATGGTATAAGGAAATGATACTTGACATTAGAAAAGCTCTAGCAGACGAACTACACGATCTTGTGCTATGCTTAGGATTGGGTCTTGTCCATCACATCATTCTTCCAATGATGTGATCCCGTTATCAATGACATCCAATGTCCATGGTCAGGAAATTGTAACCATCCATTGATCAACGAGCTAGTCAACTAGAGGTTCACTAGGGACATGTTGTGGTCTATATATTCACACATGTATTACGATTTCCGGATAACACAATTATAGCATGAACAATAGACAATTATCATGAACAAGGAAATATAATAATAATCATTTTATTATTGCCTCTAGGGCATATTTCCAACAGTCTCCCACTTGCACTGGAGTCAATAATCTAGTTACATTGTGATGAATCGAACACCCATATAGTTCTGGTGTTGATCATGTTTTGCTCGCGGAAGAGGTTTAGTCAACTCTGCGACATTCAGATCCATATGCACTTTGCAAATATCTATGTCTCCATCTTGAACATTTTCACGAATGGAGTTGAAGCGACGCTTGATGTGACTGGTCTTCTTATGAAACCTGTGCTCCTTGGCAAGGGCAGTGGCTCCAGTGTTGTCACAGAAGAGAGTCATCGGCCCCGACGCATTGGGAATAACTCCTAGGTCGGTAATGAACTTCATCCAGATTGCTTCATGTGCTGCCTCCGAGGCTGCCATGTATTCCGCTTCACATGTAGATCCCGCCACGACGCTTTGCTTGCAATCGCACTACCATCGCCCAACCATTCAAAATATACATGTATCCGGTTTGTGACTTAGAGTCATCGGATCGTGTCGAAGCTAGCGTCGACGTAACCCTTCTGACGAGCTCTTCGTCGCCTCCATAAACGAGAAACATATCCTTAGTCCTTTTCGGTACTTCGGGATATTCTTGACCGCTGTCCAAAGTGTTCCATGCGGGATTACTTTGGTACCTTCCTACCAAACTTACGGCAAGGTTTACATCAGTGCGGTACATAGCATGGCATACATGATAGACCCTATGGCCGAGGCATAGGGGCGACACTCATCTTTCTCTATCTTCGCCGTGGTGGGACATTGAGCCGAGCTCAATTTCACACCTTGCAACACGTGCAAGAACCCTTCTTGGACTGATCCATATTGAACTTCTTCAATATCTTATCAAGGTATGTGCTTTGTGAAAGACCTATGAGGCGTCTCGATCTATCTCTATAGATCTTGATGCCTAATATGTAAGCAGCTTCTCAAAGGTCCTTCATTGAAAAACACTTATTCAAGTAGGCCTTTATGCTCTCCAAGAGTTCTATATCATTTCCCATCAACAGTATGTCATCCACATATAATATGAGAAATGCTACAGAGCTCCCACTCACTTTCTTGTAAACGCAGGCTTCTCCATAAGTCTGCATAAACCCAAACGCTTTGATCATTTCATCAAAGCGAATGTTCCAACTCCGAGATGCCTGCACCAGCCCATAGATGGAGCGCTGGAGCTTGCATACCTTGTTAGCATTCTTAGGATCGACAAAACCTTCCGGTTGCATCATATACAATTCTTCCTTAAGAAAGCCGTTAAGGAATGCCGTTTTGACGTCCATTTGCCATATCTCATAATCGTAGAATGCGACAATTGCTAACATGATTCGGATGGACTTAAGCTTCGCTACGGGTGAGAAGGTCTCATCGTAGTCAACCCCTTGAACTTGTCGATAACCCTTAGCGACAAGTCGAGCTTTATAGATGGTAACATTACCATCCGCGTCCGTCTTCTTCTTAAAGATCCATTTATTTTCTATCGCTCGCCGATCATCGGGCAAGTCTGTCAAAGTCCATACTTTGTTTTCATACATGGATCCTATCTCAAATTGCATGGCTTCAAGCCATTTGTTGGAAACTGGGCCCGCCATCGTTTCTTCATAGTTCGAAGGTTCACCGTTGTCTAACAACATGATTTCCAGGACGGGGTTGCCATACCATTCGGTGTGGAGCGTGTCCTCGTGGACCCACGAAGTTCAAGAGCAACTTGATCCAAGTACCTTGATCATCATCATTAACCTCCTCTCTAGTTGGTGCAGGCACCACAGGAACATCTTCCTGAGATGCGCTACTTTCCGCTTCAAGAGGCAGTACTTCATCAAGTTCTACTTTCCTCCCACTTACTTCTTTCGAGAGAAACTCTTTCTCCAGAAAGGACCCATTCTTGGCAACAAAGATCTTGCCTTCGGATCCGAGGTAGAAGGTATACCCAGTGGTTTCCTTAGGGTATCCTATGAAGACGCATTTTTCCGACTTGGGTTCGAGCTTTTCAGGTTGAAGTTTCTTGACATAAGCATCGCATCCCCAAACTTTTAGAAACGACAGCTTAGGTTTCTTTCCAAACCATAATTCATACGGTGTCGTCTCAACGGATTTAGACGGTGCCCTGTTTAAAGTGAATGTAGTTGTCTCTAGAGCGTATCCCCAAAATGATAGCGGTAAATCGGTGAGTGACATCATAGATTGCACCGTATCCAATAGAGTGCGATTACGACGTTCGAACACACCGTTACGCTGAGGTGTTCCAGGTGGCGTGAGTTGTGAAACGATTTCACATTTCCTTAAGTGTGTACCAAATTCGTGACTTAAATATTCTCCCCCATGATCTGATCGTAAGAACTTTATTTTTCGGTCACGCTGATTCTCTACCTCATTCTGAAATTCCTTGAACTTTTCAAAGGTCTCAGACTTGTGTTTCATCAAGTAGACATACCCATATCTACTTAAGTCATCAGTGAGAGTGAGAACATAACGATAGCCTCCGCGAGCTCAACGCTCATTGGACCGCACACATCAGTATGTATGATTTCCAATAAGTTGGTTGCTCGCTCCATTGTTCCGGAGAACGGAGTCTTGGTCATTTTACCCATGAGGCATGGTTCGCATGTGTCAAATGATTCGTAATCAAGAGACTCCAAAATTCCATCAGCATGGAGCTTCTTCATGCGTTTGACACCAATGTGACCAAGGCGGCAGTGCCACAAGTATGTGGGACTATCGTTATCAACCTTGCATCTTTTGGTATTTACACTATGAATATGTGTAACATCACGTTCGAGATTCATTAAGAATAAACCATTGACCAACGGGGCATGACCATAAAACATATCTCTCATATAAATAGAACAACCATTATTCTCGGATTTAAATGAGTAGCCATCTCGTATTAAACGAGATCCAGATACAATGTTCATGCTCAAAGCTGGCACTAAATAACAATTATTGAGGTTTAAAACTAATCCCGTAGGTAAATGTAGAGGTAGCGTGCCGACGGCGATCACATCGACCTTGGAACCATTCCCGACGCGCATCGTCACCTCGTCCTTCGCCAGTCTCTGCTTATTCCGCAGCTCCTGTTTTGAGTTACAAATATGAGCAACCGCACCGGTATCAAATACCCAGGAGCTACTACGAGTACTTGTAAGGTACACATCAATTACATGTATATCACATATACCTTTGGTGTTGCCGGCCTTCTTGTCCGCTAAGTACTTGGGGCAGTTCCGCTTCCAGTGTCCGTTTCCCTTGCAATAAAAGCACTCAGTCTCAGGCTTGGGTCCATTCTTTGGCTTCTTCCCGGCAACTCCCTTGCCGTCCTTCTTGAAATTCTCCTTACCCTTGCCTTTCTTCAACTTAGTGGTTTTATTCACCATCAACACTTGATGTTCCTTTTTGATCTCCACCTCCGCTGATTTCAGCATTGAATATACCTCAGGAATGGTCTTTTCCACCCCCTGCATATTGAAGTTCATCACAAAGCTCTTGTAGCTAGGTGGGAGCGGCCGAAGGATTCATCAGCGACCGCATCATCCGGGAGATTAACTTCAATTGAGATAAGCGGTTGTGCAACCTGCATATTTTGAGTATGTGCTCGTTGACGTAACTATTCTCCTCCATCTTACAAGCTGTAGAACTTGTCGGAGACTTCATATCTCTCGACCCAGACATGAGCTTGGAAAACCATTTTCAGCTCTTGGAACATTTCATATGCTCCGTGCTGCTCAAAACGCTTTTGGAGCCCCGGCTCTAAGCTGTAAAGCATGCCACACTGAACCAGGGAGTAATCATCACTACGCGACTGCCAGGCGTTCATAACGTCTTGAGTTGCCGGGAAAACGGGTGCTTCACCTAGCGGTGCATCTAGGACATATGCTTTCTTGGCATCTATGAGGATGATCCTCAAGTTCCGGACCCAGTCCATATAGTTGCTGCCATCGTCTTTCAGCTTGGTTTTCTCTAGGAAGCGTTGAGGTTGAGGGCAACATTAGCGTGGGCCATTTGATCTACAAGACATATTGCAAAGTTTTTTTAGACCAAGTTCATGATAATTAAGTTCATCTAATCAAATTATATAATGAATTCCCACTCAGACAGACATCCCTCTAGTCATCTAAGTGATACATGATCCGAGTCAACTAGGTCGTGTTCGATCATCACGTGAGACGGACTAGTCATCATCGGTGAACATCTTCATGTTGATCGTATCTTCTATATGACTCATGTTCGACCTTTCGGTATCTTGTGTTCCGAGGCCATGTCTGTACATGCTAGGCTCGTCAAGTCAACCTAAGTGTTTTGCATGTGTAAATATGGCTTACACCCGTTGTATGTGAATGTTAGAATCTATCACACCCGATCATCACGGGGTGCTTCAAAACAATGAACTTTCGCAACGACGCACAGTTAGGGGGAACATTTTCTTGAAATTATTATGAGGGATCATCTTATTTATGCTACCATCGTTCTAAGCAAATAAGATGTAAAACATGATAAACATCACATGCAATCAAATAGTGACATGATATGGCCAATATCATCTTGCTCCTTCTGATCTCCATCTTCGGGGTGCCATGATCCTCATTGTCACCGGCATGACACCATGATCTCCATCATCATGATCTCCATCATTGTGTCTTCATGAAGTTGTCACGCCAACGATTACTTCTACTACTATGGCTAACGGTTTAGCAATAAAGTAAAGTAATTACATTGCGTTATTCAATGACACGCAGGTCATACAAAAAATAAAGACAACTCCTATGGCTCCTGCCGGTTGTCATACTCATCGACATGCAAGTCGTGATTCCTATTACAAGAACATGATCAATCTCATACATCACACACACACACACACACACACACACACACACACACACACACACACACACACACACACACACACACACACACACACACACACATATATATATGTATATATATATATATACCATTCATCACATCCTTTTGGCCATATCACATCACACGGCATATGCTGCAAAAATAAGTTAGACGTCCTCTAATTGTTGTTGCAAAATTTTTACGTGGCTGCTATAGGTTTCTACCAAGAACGTTTCTTACCTACGCCAAAACCACAATGTGATATGCCAATTTCTATTTACCCTTCATAAGGACCCTTTTCATCGAATCCGATCCGACTAAAGTGGGAGAGACAGACACCCGCTAGCCACCTTATGCAACTAGTGCATGTCAGTCGGTGGAACCTGTCTCACGTAAGTGTACATGTAAGGTCGGTCCGGGCCGCTTCATCCCACGATGCCGCCGAATCAAGATAAGACTAGTAACGACAAGTAAATTGAAAAAATCGACGCCCACAACAACTTGTGTTCTACTTGTGCATAGAAACTACTCATAAACCTAGCTCATGATGCCACTGTTGGGGATCGTAGCAGAAATTTAAAATTTTCTACGCATCACCAAGATCAATCTACGGAGTCATCTAGCAACGAGAGAGAGAGGATTGCATCTACATACCCTTGTAGATCGCGAGCGGAAGCGTTCAAAAGAATGGGGTTGATGGAGTCGTACTCGTCGTGATCCAAATCACCGATGATCCTAGCGCCGAATGGACGGCACCTCCGCGTTCAACACATGTATGGAGCGGTGACGTCTCCTCCTTCTTGATCCAGCAAGGGGAAGGAGAGGTTGAGGAAGAGGGCTCCAACAGCAGCATGATGGCGTGGTGGTGATGGAGTGGTCGTACTCCGACAGGGCTTCGCCAAGCACTTAACAGAGGAGGAGAGGTGTTGGGGAGGGGAGGGGCTGCGCCTTGGATGTGGTGTGCAGCCCTCCCCTCGCCCCTCTATTTATAGGGGAAGGGGAAGGGCGGCCCCTCTAGATGAGATCTAGAGGGGCCAAGGGAGGGGCCTGCCCCCAAGCAAGGCGCCCCTCTAGGTTCCCCAACCCTAGGCGCATGGGCCCAAGGGGTGTAGCGCCCTCGATGCGGCTATATCTCCCACGTGTCGAAGCACGACTTAGAGGCATAACCGCATTGAAAGCAATGTCGCAAGTGAGGTAATCTTCACACAACCCATGTAATACATAAGGAAAGAGATACATAGTTGGCTTACGATCGCCACTTCACACAATAAATAAATAAACATCCATCATTCAGATTACACTCAAGGTCCGACCACGGAACCAAAATAAAAGAAGATACCCCAAATGCTACACAGATCCCGATCGTCCCAACTGGGCTCCACTCGATCATCGGAAAAGACACATAGTAACGACCACGTTCCTCGTAGAACTCCCACTTGAGCTCGGTTCGTCACCGCACTCGCATCGTCGGCACCTGCAAGCTGTATTGGTAGAATCTGTGAGTCACGGGGACTCAGCAATCTCACACCGCGAGATCAAGACTATTTAAGCTTATAGGAAGGACAGAGTTGTAAGGTGGAGCTGCACAGCGACTAGCATATATGGTGGCTACATTCGCAAAAGAGAGCGAGAAGAGAAGCAAAACGCGGACGTGAAACTAGTAGCGATCAAGAAGTGATCTGAACTACTTACGTCAAACATAACTCCAACACCGTGTTCACTTCACGGACTCCGAGAAGAGACCATCACGGTTACACACGCGGTTGATGTGCGTTTTAATTAAGGTCAACGGGTTTTCTACAACGGACATTAACAAATTCCCATCGCCTCATAACCGGGCACGGCTTTGAAAGATAATACCTGCAGGGTGTCCCAACTTAGCCCATTATAAGCTCTCACGGTCAGCGAAGGATAATCCTTCTACGGGAAGACCCGATCGATCTCGGAATCCCGGACTACAAGACATTTCGATAGCAATAAAACAAGACCAGCAAAGCCGCTCGACAGCCGACAAATCCCGATAGGAGCTGCACATATCTCGTTCTCGAGGCACATCCGGATGAGACATCCCACGTGTAAAACCAAGCCTCGAGTTTCCCGTGGTGGCCCCTGATCTACTCGTTTGGGCCAGCACTCGAAGGAGCACTGGTCCGGGGGTAAAATAAAGATGACCCTCGGGCTCGCGAAAACCCGGGGGAAAAAGGCTTAGGTGGCAAACAACATGCTACAGGAACTTATAATAGCAAAACATGGCATGGCATGAATCTACTCAAAGCATAGAACAAAAGTACCTTCTTGACCATGAGCCAAAAGGATCAGAAAATATAGTAACACCCATGTCAATATAGCAAGTTTAGTTATGATTCAGAATGGGCATGGCAAAAACAGATAACAAGTAGGCATGTTTAAGAGCTCAAAGCACTCACTACAGAGCATTACATGATAAACTAAGCATACATACATCAAGAAGACATGTCATAGAAGATATACATGGCAAGAACAACATCATAGCATACGGATCAACTACAACAACCTTGGCAAAATTGAATAACATGTAAACAATCATCAAGAAACATTTTATAGCGAAAGTAGAGCTCGATTGACTCAAGCTATGGCACTCCATAATTGCAAACAAGGGCATGGATGGATAGAGCATAACCATATGTTCAAAACATCCTTCATCAAGTATCTCAAAATATGCATGGATCTCTCGGTAGCATCAAGTTGACATGGCATAAAAATATCAAGAAAGCAGGGCTGAAATCGGCAACATCATGAGGCCTAGTTTGCATGCTTGTGCTAGTCACCACATAGATCACAAAAATACATTGCATACACCCTGGAAAGATGGCATGGCATATTAGAAAACACATGTAGGACTCAAGATCATAGGGTGCACACATCAATCATGGAAAAATGACAAAAGTGCAAGTTACATTAAGAAAGCGAAACTAACATCACATAGCCCTCTTCTAACAGCATTTGGGCATCAATATGAGCTCAAATGAAAATGATGCAATGAGATGAAATGATCTACTCATTGAGGCGAACATTTTGACATATTACACGCACGAAACAGAGTCACAGTGCAAAGTTATGGCACGATGAAAATGCAACAAATATCATCACAGAAAAAGACTTAGATGAATTTGAAGTCAACCAGTGGATCTTAGATCGGCGGATCGAAGCGGCCGTGGCGCTGTTTCTTTCGCCGAGCAGCGTCGGGAAGGACGAGGCCGGAGGAGGAGGGACGGGCGGAAAGGAGGGGCGGGCGAGGCGACAATGGCCCGTGGCCGGGCGGCGGGCAGCGGCCGGAATGGGCGCGGGCCGGAGGCGGCGGCGATCAAGCCGGGAGGTTTCGCCTGGCCCCGGCGCCCGGCCGGGCTGTGGGCGGCGATGTGGGCGCGGCTCCCACGTGGCAGCGTCGAGGCGAGCCTTGGCGGCGGACGTTGTCCGGCCCGCTCCGGACACGCCCCGTGGCGCGGATCTGGGATTTGCTAGGGTTAGGGAGAGGATCCATGAATTTGGAATGGGGGTGTATATATAGGCATAGAGGGAGCTAGGAGAGTCCAAATGAGGTGCGGTTTTCGCCCACACGATCGTGATCGAACGACGGAGAGCATGGAAGTGACTTAGATGGGTTATTGGACTATTTTGGAGGGGTGTTGGGCTGCAACTTAAAAGAGGCCTTTCCGAGAGTGCGGTTAACCGTTGGAGTACCAAACGAGCTCCAAATGACCCGAAACTTGACAGGTGGTCTACCGGTGGTATACCAAGGCCACTTGACAAACCTCGGTCCATTCCGAGAAAGTTTAGTACCCGCTCACGGAAAAACGTAAAAGGGGACGCCGGGGGACATAGGAGTGCCGGATTGCAAAACGGACAACGGGGAAAATGCTCGGATGCATGAGACGAACACGTATGCAAAAAGAAATGCGCATGATGACATAATATGAGATGCATGACATGGACAAAATGCAACGAAAGACAAAACCCAACCACGGAGGGAATATCATATCACAATGCCGGAAATGGCAAGAGTTGGAGTTAAAAATATGGAAAGTTACATCGGGGGTGTTACAACACTCCACCACTACAAGAGGATCTCGTCCCGAGATCTAGGACTGAAAGAACTCCGGATATTCGGAACGGAGGTGATCCTCGCGCTCCCAGGTGGCTTCTCGGTCGGAATGGTGTGACCACTTCACTTTCAGGAATTTGATTGACTTGTTGCGAGTCTTGCGCTCGGTTTCTTCAAGAATAGCAAGGAGGTGCTCATGATAAGAGAGATCTTCTTGAAGGTCAATTTCTTGAAGTTGATAGTGCGCTCAGAGTCTTGAAGCACTTGCGAAGGCTGTGACACGTGAAACACATCGTGCACGCTCGAGAAGTTGGACGGAAGCTCAAGTTGATAGGTGAGATCGCCTCTTTTGCCAATGATCTTGAAAGGACCCACGTATCTAGGGGCAAGCTTCCTTTGATACCGGGCGGCGAGTGCCTTTCATTGAGAGACCGGAGGTAGACATGGTCTCCGATTTCAAAAGCCACATCACGGTGCTTGTCATCATAATAGCTCTTACAGTGCGATTGCGCGGCTTTGAGATTCTCACGAATGACTTTGCACATTTCTTCGCTTCGTGATCAAGTCGTTGCTAAGAAGTTGGCGTTCACTGTCTCGGACCAATTGAGAGGAGTCGACACTTTCGCCATAGAGAATTTTGAATGGGGCCTTGCCGAACTCGCTTGGAAACTATTGTTGTAGGAGAACTTCGGCATATGGAAGACAATCTTCCCATTTCATACCGAAGGAAATGACACAAGCCCCGAGCATATCTTCAAGGATTTGATTGACTCGCTCGACTTGGCCACTTGTTTGAGGATGGAAAGCTGTCTTTGAAACGAATGTTGGTGCCCATGGCCTTCGAAAAGAATCCCGAACTTGGAGGTAAAGATGCTGCCACGGTCGAAGAGATCACTTGTGGAATGCCATGCAAGGAGACAATCACGAGGTGTATAGCTCGCCAAGCGAGCTGCTGTGATAGATTCTTTGATAGGAAGAAAATGAGCCACTTTAGTAAGCTTGTCAATGACAACGAAGATAGCATCATTTCCACGCTTGGACTTTGGAAACCCATCCACGAAGTCCATTTCGATATGATCAAACTTCCATTCCGGAATAGCAAGAGGTTGGAGGAGACCAGCTGGTCGTTGGTGTTACCTTTCACTCTTCTGCAGACATCACACTCATTCACGAATTGAGCAATTTCTCGCTTCATTCGAGTCCACCAATACGACTGCTTGAGGTCATGGTACATCTTCGTACTTCCAGGATGAATGGATAGAAGCGAATTGTGCGCCTCGTTCATAATGACTTTTCTCATATCACCCTTAGGAACCACAATCCGGTCCTCAAAGAAAAGAGTATCTTTGTCATCAATGTGGAAGCACTTGTACTTGGAAATGCCCTTGTCGATACCACGTTTCACCTTTTTCACCATGGTATCCAGGAGTTGAGCCTCACGAATCTGATCTTCCAAAGTAGGAGAGACTATGAGGTTGGCAAGAAATCCTTGAGGAACAACTTGAAGATTCAGCTTGCGGAAAGCTTCACAGAGATCCGGTTGGAAGGGCTTGAGGATTAAAGCTGTTGCGATAAGCCTTCCTGCTCAAAGCATCTGCAATCACATTGGCCTTGCCCGGAGTATATTCAATACTTGGGTTGTACTCTTGAATCATTTCGACCCATCGAGTTTGCCTGAGGTTGAGGTTGGGCTGAGTGAAGATATACTTGAGGCTCTTGTGATCGGTGAAAATGTCCACTTTCCTTCCCAACAAGAGATGTCTCCATGTTATCAATGCATGGACAACTGCCATAAACTCAAGATCGTGAGTGGGGTAGTTCTTTTCGTTGGGCTTCGGTGGCGAGAGGTATAGGCCACAACTCTCTTCTCTTGCATTAACACAGCACCGAGACCTTGAAGAGAAGCATCACGAGAAAACTTGAATGGCTTGGATTCATCGGGAGGAGTCAAGGCAGAGCTGTGACGAGTTTCTCTTTGAGAGTATTGAAAGCAACGTCACACTCAGGAGACCAGACATACTTCACATGCTTCTGGAGGAGGTTGGAAAGAGGCTTTGCAATCTTAGAGAAGTTCTCAACGAATCTTCGGCAATAGCTTGCAAGACCAAGAAAACTGCGGAGCTGCTTGACATTCTGAGGAGGTTCCCAATTCACAACTGCAGACACCTTCTCGGGATTAACAGCGATGCCCTTGGCGGAGATGATATGACCAAGGTAAAGCATACCAACTTGTAACGCCCCGGACACACCCGCCGGTGGTCGTTACTCCTGGCGGGATCTAGACTGGCCCCACAGATCAATACTAGTCTTTTCTGCGCACTTTGTCCTCACTCGTGCGCACCCGGGAGCAACTTCGGTCGGTCACCCATCTGAAACTACTCCAAGTTGAGCACGCTTAACTTTGGAGTTCTGTCGAATGGGATCCCGGAAAGAAGGAATTCCTTATTGATATGAGTAGTCTATCATCCCTAATAAGCGAGGCTATTACATACACCCCCACTCGGAGGAACCGGCGTCCTCGTGCAGCCCACAGAGCGTTCCCTCTTGGCACAACAATCTGTGCATCCAGTCCGGTACATGTGCCATGCCGCGTGCCATGACGAGTCACAAACGTCATGAACAACATGACCGCGCACCTGTCCGCAACCATCCATGTAACCGCGAGGGTCGGCTCTGATACCAACTTAGCGCCCTCGATGCGGCTATATCTCCCACGTGTCGAAGCACGACTTAGAGGCATAACCGCATTGAAAGCAATGTCGCAAGTGAGGTAATCTTCACACAACCCATGTAATACATAAGGAAAGAGATACATAGTTGGCTTACAATCGCCACTTCACACAATACATAAATAAACATCCATCATTCAGATTACACTCAAGGTCCGAATACGGAACCAAAATAAAAGAAGATACCCCAAATGCTACGGATCCCGATCGTCCCAAGCTGGCTCCACTCGATCATCGGGAAAAGACACATAATAACGACCACGTTCCTCGTCGAACTCCCACTTGAGCTCGGTTCGTCACCTGCACCGCATCGTCGGCACTGCAACTGTATTGGTAGAATCTATGAGTCACGGGGACTCGGCAATCTCACACCAGCGAGATCAAGACTATTTAAGCTTATAGGAAGGACAGAGTTGTAAGGTGGAGCTGCGCAGCGACTAGCATATATGGTGGCTACATTCGCAAAAGAGAGCGCGAAGAGAAGCAAAGGCACGACGTGAAACTAGTAGCGATCAAGAAGTGATCTGAACTACTTACGTCAAACATAACTCCAACACCGTGTTCACTTCCCGGACTCCGAGAAGAGACCATCACGGTTACACACGCGTTGATGTGTGTTTTAATTAAGGTCAACCGGGTTTTCAACAACGGACATTAACAAATTCCCATCGCCTCATAACCGCTGGCACGGCTTTGAAAGATAATACCTGCAGGGTGTCCCACCTTAGCCCATTATAAGCTCTCACGGTCAACGAAGGATAATCCTTCTACGGGAAGACCCGATCGATCTCGGAATCCCGGACTACAAGACATTTCGACAAACAATAAAACAAGACCAGCAAAGCCGCCCGATTGTGCCGACAAATCCCGATAGGAGCTGCACATATCTCGTTCTCGTGGCACATCCGGATGAGACATCCTACGAGTAAAACCAAGCCTCAAGTTTCCCGTGGTGGCCTGCAGTCTACTCGTTTGGGCCAGCACTCGAAGGAGCACCGGTCGGGGGGTTAAATAAAGATGACCCTCGGGCTCGCGAAAACCGGGGAAAAAAGGCTTAGGTGGCAAATGGTAAAACCAATGTTGGGCCTTGCGGAGGAGTCTTATTCAAAGCGAACTGTCAAGGGGTCCCATAAATCACCCAACCGTGGAAGGAACGCGAAATCAAGGAACATAACACGGTATGACGGAAGCTAGGGTGGCAAGAGTGGAACAAAACACGGGCATAAGGCCGAGCCTTCCACCCTTTACCAAGTATATAGATGCATTAATTATAGCAGATATATATTGTGATAACCCCAACAAGTAAACATGTTCCAACAAGGAACAACATCTCCATGTTCAACAAGGAACAAACTTCATCTCCACGCAACTAGCAACGCTATAAGAGGGCTGAGCAAAGCGGTAACATAGCCAATCAGCGGTTTGCTAGGAAAGGATGGTTAGGGGCTGACATGGCAATATGGGTGGCATGATAAGCAAGTGATAGGCATAGCAAAAGAGCGAGCATCTAGCATAGCAAAGATAGAAGTGATTTCGAGGGTATGGTCATCTTGCCTGCAAGGTTCTCAGAGTTGTCGAAAGCTTGATCCTCGTAAGCGTTCTCAACAGGTTCCTCGTTCACATACTCGTCTCCCGGCTCTACCCAAAGCAAGAACACAAACAAAGGAACCAAAATAAATCATGGTGCAATGCACAAGCAACATGATGCAAAACATGACATGATATGCGAGATGTGATATGCAATGCGTATGCGCGCTCCGGAAGGAAAATGATGAACCAGGCATCAACTTGGCAAACCAAGTATGCCGCTGGAAAGATGAGATGATTTGGTTGAAATCGATATAAAGATCACGGAATCGGATGCACGGTTTGCAAATGACAAGCAAAACAAGAATGGCACTAATCGCCATTAATGACATGATGCCACATAGCAAGCAACAAGAAATTAAGCTACTGCACCCAAACGTACCAACAAAGTATATGGCAGTGATCTACTCAAGATGCTTGACAAAAGATGAACACTGAGCTACGGCTAAATCACAACATAACAGGTCCAAACAAGCATGGCAAAAGTGCAAAACATATCAGCTTCACAGACAGTAAAATTACTGAACAAGGCAGAAATAGCATCAGGAAGCAATGTTCATAGCAAGCAAACAGCATGCTACAGGAACTTATAATAGCAAAACATGGCATGGCATGAATCTAATCAAAGCATAGAACAAAAGTACCTTACTGACCATGAGCCAAAAAGGATCAGAAAATATAGTAACACCCATGTCAATATAGCAAGTTTAGTTATGATTCAGCAATGGCATGGCAAAACAGATAACAAGTAGGCATGTTTAAGAGCTCAAAGCACTCACTACAGAGCATTACATGATAAACTAAGCATACATACATCAATAAGACATGGCATAGAAGATATACATGGCAAGAACAACATCATAGCATACACGGATCAACTACAACAACCTTGGCAAAATTGAATAACATGTAAACAATCTGCCAGGAAACATTTTATAGCGAAAGTAGAGCTCGATTGAGTCAAGCTATGGCACTCCATAATTGCAAACAAGGGCATGGATGGATAGAGCATAACCATATGTTCAAAACATCCTTACTGAAGTATCTCAAAATATGCATGGATCTCTCGGTAGCATCAAGTTGACATGGCATAAAAATATCAGCAAAACAGGGGCTGAAATCAGCAACATCATGAGGCCTAGTTTGCATGCTTGTGCTAGTCACCACATAGATCACAAAAATACATGGCATACACCCCTGGAAAGATGGCATGGCATATTAGAAAACACATGTAGGACTCAAGATCGTAGGGTGCACACATCAATCATGGAAAAAATGACAAAAGTGCATGTTCTGTTAAGAAACAGAAACTAACATCACATAGCCCTCTTCTAACAGCATTTCGGGCATCAATATGAGCTCAAATGAAAATGATGCAATGAGATGAAATGATCTGCTCATCGAGGCTAACATTTTGACATATTACACGCGCGAAACGGAGTCACAGGTGCAAAGTTATGGCACGATGAAAATGCAACAAATATCATCACAGAAAAAGACTTAGATGAATTTTGGGGGGGAAGTCAACCAGTGGATCTCAGATCCGCCGGATCGAAGGCGGCGGTGGCGTGATTCTTTCGCCGGAGCAGCGTCGGGAAGGACGAGGCCGGAGGAGGAGGAGACGGGGCGGAAGGAGGGAAGGCGCGGGCGTGGGCGAGGCGACGGCGGCCCGAGCGGCTGGCGGCGTGGCAATGGCGCGTGCGGCTGTGGCGGGCGGCTGGGCGCGGGCCGGAGGAGGCGGCGGACTGGGGAGGGTTTGGGCCTGGCCCGGCGGGCCGTGGGTCGGCGATGTGGGCGCTGGCTCCCACGTGGCAGCGTCTGCGGCGAGGCGCTGGGCGGCGGACGTTGTCCGCCCGCTCCGACACGTCCCGGCGGTGATCTGGGATTTGCTAGGGTTAGGGGGAGAGGATCCGCGAATTTGGAATGGGGGGTGTCTATATAGGCATAGAGGGAGCTAGGAGAGTCCAAATGAGGTGCGGTTTTCGCCCACACGATCGTGATCGAACGACGGAGAGCATGGAAGTGACTTAGATGGGTTATTGGACTATTTTGGAGGGGTGTTGGGCTGCAACTTAAAAGAGGCCTTTGCGAGAGTGCGGTTAACCGTTGGAGTACCAAACGAGCTCCAAATGACCCGAAACTTGACAGGTGGTCTACCGGTGGTATACCAAGGCCACTTAACAAACCTCGGTCCATTCCGAGAAAGTTTAGTACCCGCTCAGGGAAAAACGTAAAAGGGGACGTCGGGGAACATAGGAGTGCCGGATTGCAAAACGGACAACGGGGAAAATGCTCGGATGCATGAGACGAACACGTATGCAAAAAGAAATGCGCATGATGACATGATATGAGATGCATGACATGGACAAAATGCAAAATGAAAGACAAAACCCAACCACGGAGGGAATATCATATCACAATGCCGGAAATGGCAAGAGTTGGAGTTACAAATATGGAAAGTTACATCCGGGGTGTTACAACACTCCACCACTACAAGAGGATCTCGTCCCGAAATCTAGGACTGAAAGAACTCCGGATATTCGGAACGGAGGTGATCCTCGCGCTCCCAGGTGGCTTCTCGGTCGGAATGGTGTGACCACTTCACTTTCAGGAATTTGATTGACTTGTTGCGAGTCTTGCGCTCGGTTTCTTCAAGAATAGCAAGGAGGTGCTCATGATAAGATAGATCTTCTTGAAGGTCAATTTCTTTGAAGTTGATAGTGCGCTCAGGAGTCTTGAAGCACTTGCGAAGCTGTGACACGTGAAACACATCGTGCACGTTCGAGAAGTTGGACGGAAGCTCAAGTCGATAGGCGAGATCGCCTCTTTTGCCAATGATCTTGAAAGGACCCACGTATCTAGGGGCAAGCTTCCCTTTGATACCGAAGCGACGAGTGCCTTTCATTGGAGAGACCGGAGGTAGGCATGGTCTCCGATTTCAAAAGCCACATCACGGTGCTTGTCATCATAATAGCTCTTCTGGCGCGATTGCGCGGCTTTGAGATTCTCACGAATGACTTTGCACATTTCTTGACTTCGTGATCAAGTCGTTGCCAAGAAGTTGGCGTTCACATCTCGGACCAATTGAGAGGAGTACGACACTTTACGCCATAGAGAATTTCGAATGGGGCCTTGCCGAACTCGCAGAAACTGTTGTTGTAGGAGAAC